>JANAVB010023247.1:0-22184 GCA_029216955.1 Iris pallida
CAGCGACAGATTTTAGATTCAGATAGTTGAGGATGGAGCAGCAAAGATGACCATAATAGTTAGATATTTTCTCTTATTTTTGTCATTTTGTTTTTTCTGATTATGCATGTTTATTATTGTATGGTTTTTTTTGAAAAACTAAGCCTATATTAATAATGGACAACATGGACATAATATCAGCTAGTAGAAAAATCCTCATTGTTAAATAACTAAGTGGGAGAGGATATTTAGTATAAATTATATGGTCTCCATTACTGGTTTGTAGGTGATGTAATTATACTTGCGTGTTGGCTTTAGTACTTTCTTCCATATTGGATGAGTATAATTATGGATTACCAGTACAAACTTCCTTAGGGATAATTATAGAAAGTTACCTAGTATGTGTTCACTTCTCCATCTGAAGGAACTCATTACAAGGTAATGGACTTAGTATTAAGTAATGGTATACACTTAGATACAAATAATGGTATCCTCCCTATCGGAGTCACTGCTATTATTTGTATGACCAGAGCAAGACCAACATATTAATTTTATTTGTCATAAAGTTATGTTGACATGATAGTAAAATTAATAAGAAAAACCTACTTAAACAAAGTTGAATTGTATACGTCCACACTATCGTGGCATGCTAAATTCATGGTGTTCAAGGTGTTGGTGAATTTCTTATTATTGTTTGAAGGAATCAATATTACTTAATTCAAAAAGTTTTTTTCCCTACATAATTTTATTTATGTGATTCTCAGAATTTCAAAAAAATGGGTTCTTTCAGTCCACTTATGGTGATTCTTAAAGAAAACAAACTTACTGGACCTAATTATATTGACTGGAAACGTAATTTGGACATTGTTCTGACTGCTGAGGAGTACAAATATGTACTTGTTGAGGAATGCCCACCTAAGCCTGATGCTAACTCTGATGAAGAGGTCAAAGAGGCTTATAAGAAGTAGAAAAAGGCAGATAAGATGGCGCAGTGTTATATTCTGGCATCTATGTCAAATGTACTGCAACATCAGCATCAGGCCATGGCCACTTCTTATGACATGATATATAACCTCAAGGAACTCTTCGGACATCAGACTAGAGCAGCTAGGTAGTTTGCTATGAAATGTTTGATGAATATAAAAATGACTGAGGGTACACCGGTAAGGGATCATGTTCTCAAGATGATGGGTCATCTGAATAAGATGGAGATCCTTGGAGCTGAAATCGATGGGAAATCCTAGGTCGATATCATTCTCGGGACTCTGCCTAAATTTTTTGACAATTTCTGCCTTAATTACAACATGAACAAAAGGTTGTATAGTTTAACAATTTCTGCCTTAATTATAAGATGCTGAATCTCTTTAGGCAGAGTGGTCATGTTTTTGTTTCTGAAAAGGCTTCTACTTCTAAGCCAAAAGGCGGTAAGAAGAAGAATAACATTCAAAAACTGGCAAACTCAGCAAAGAAGGGCATGGGACCTCAAGGCGCGGTAAAAAAGCCGAAAGGCAAATGTTTCAAGTGCAAAGGGTCCGGACATTGGAAGACTGATTGTCCACTTCTCAAACAAGGGAACAAAAAAGGTATATCTCATTTACTAGTAGTTGAAACATGTTTAGCGGTGTTATCTACCGGCACCTGGTGTGTAGATACAGAAGCCATAATCATGTCTGCAATACATTGCAGGGGTTCCAGGAAACTAGACGGCTCAGTGATGGAGAGGTATGCTTGTTCGTGGGGTGATGCTACAAAAGTATCGTCGTTGCATTAGGAGATGTTACTTTATCTTTTGGTAGAAATAAGACTTTGACATTGAGAGATTGTCTTTATGCACCTTCACTTAGAAGGAATTTAGTTTATGTGTCTATGTTAGTTAAGGATGGATATTCAGTTTATTTTAATGACAATATTGTTATTAGAAAGAATAAATATTTTATCTGTTCTGGTACATTGGTTGATAATTTGTATGTTAATCCTATTTCACCCACAATGCAACTTATGGAAATGAATAATATGTTATCTAACTTAAATAAGAGAAAAAATCTTCTTGTATGAACCAAACATATCTTTGGTACTTGCGACTGGGGCATATTGACCTAAGAAGGATTCAAAGATGGTTGAAGATGGACCTTTGAGTTCATTGGAAGTGGAGGTACTACCAGTCTGTGAATCCTGCTTGGAAGGTAAAATGACCAAAAGGCCTTTTACGGCAAAGGGGTATAGGGCCAAATATGTGTTGGAATTGGTTCATTCTGATTTGTGTGGACCCATGACTATCCAAGCTAGAGGTGGCTTTGAATATTTTGTCATATTTATTGACGATTATTCAAGGTATGGATATTTATTTGATGCGCCGTAAGTCTGAGTGCTTTGAGAAATTCAAATAGTACAAGGCTGAAACGGAAAAACATCATGAAAATATATCAAGTCATTATGATCAGATCGTGGTGGCGAGTACCTCTTTGGAGAGTTTAGGGATTATTTATCAGAGGCTGGGATTACATCCCAATTGACAGCACCTGGAACGCCCAGCAGAATGGTATAGCCGAAAGAAGGAATAGAACTCTTACGGAGATGGTTAGATCAATGATGAGTTATTCGAATTTGCCAAATTCATTTTGGGGATATACCTTAGAGACTGCAGCTTATAAGAACTTGGTTCCTTCTAAGTCAGTACCTCTTACTCCCACAGAGCTGTGGATTGGGCGTAAGCCTAGTCTGAAACATGTTCGCATTTGGGGTAGTCCAGCACATGTGCTGAATGGGAAAGCAGATAAGTTGGAATCTCGTACAGAAGTACGCTTGTTTGTAGGCTATCCAAGAGGAATGAAAGAAGGTTTATTTTATAGTCCTAAGGATCAGAAGGTTATTTTTAGCACCAATGCCCGATTCTTAGAGGAAGACTATGTGATGAACCAAAAACCACAAGTAGAGTTGTTCTCGAAAAACTGAGACGTGAGACACCAAGTACTTCAGTACCAACCATACAAGAGGATGAACACAAATAACTGCACAACGTGTCAAATGTTACACCACAACCGATAGTGCCTCGTCGTAGTGGGAGGGTTGTGATACAACCTGATAGATATATGTTCTTGGGAGAGTCGTCAGACTTCGTCCCTGAGGAACAAGATTATGATCCCTGTACCTATAATGAAGCACTCCAAAATAAAGATGCAGAGTCTTGGCAAAAAGCAATGATATCTGAAATAGAATCTATGGATTCTAATCAGGTCTGGGAGCTTGTAGAACCACCCGTTGGTGTAAAAGTCATTAGATGCAAGTGGGTCTATAAGAGAAAAATAGGATCAGACGGTAAGGTTGAAACCTTTAAAGCTGGCTTATAGCAAAAGGTTTTACTCAAAGAGAGGGTATCGATTATGAGAAAACCTTTTCTCCTGTAGCCATGCTTAAGTCTATCCGGATTCTTTTATCTATTACAGCTCATCTCGATTATGAGATTTGGCAAATGGATGTCAAGACAGCTTTCCTTAATGGAAGTCTTGATGAAGACATCTATATGAAGCAACCAGACGGGTTTATTGAAAAGGGCCAGGAGCATCTTATTTGTAAGCTCAAGAAGTCCATTTATGGACTTAAGCAAGCTTCCAGATCTTGAAACATATGTTTTGATCAGGTGATAAAATCCTATGGATTTGATCAATGTTAGGATGAATCATCAGAAAGTGTGACGAAAACGCAGTGGTGTTCCTAGTACTTTATGTGGATAACATCTTGCTCATTGGAAACAATGTGAATGTGTTATCTGATGTAAGGGTATGGTTATCCAAATAGTTTGATATGAAGGAATTGGAAAAAGTAGGTCACATCCTTGGGATCAAAGTTCTACGAGATCACAAGAAAAGGATGTTGGGCTTATCCCAAGCTTCCTATATCGATACTGTACTAACTCGTTTTAGTATGCAAAATTCTAAGAAAAGTTTCTTACCTTTTAGACATGGAATTGCTCTATCAAAGGAGCAGTGTCCGAGGACACCTAAAAAGATAGAGAACATGAAGGCAGTTCCTTATGCTTCAACAGTAGGAAGCTTAATATAGCAATGCTATGTACGAGACCAAACATCTGCTTTGCCGTAGGCATGGTCAGTAGATATCAGTCTAACCTAGGACAAGAGCACTGGACCGCCGTAAAGCATATTTTGAAGTACCTGAAAAGGACTAAAGAGTATATGCTAGTTTACAAGGCATATAGTTTAGTTCCTTTGGGGTATACAGACTCAGATTTTCAGTCAGATAGGGATTCCAGAAAATCTACCTCAGGTTATGTGTTTACTTTGGGAGGTGGAGCCATTGTATAGAGGAGTATCAAGCAAAAATGTATTGCTGATTCTACCATGAAAGCCGAGTATGTGGGCAGCCTCTGAGGCAGCCAAAGAAGCGGTTTGGCTCAAAAACTTTCTGTTGGACTTGGATGTGGTACCTAGTTGCCTAAGTCTATTATAATTTATTGTGATAATAATGGTGCAGTTGCAAACTCAAAGGAACCACGAGCCTATAAGACAGGCAAACACATTGAGCGCAAGTACCACCTGATACGAGATTTCATAAAGAAAGAAAAAGTTGTTGTGATCAAGATAGCATCAGCCGACAACCTAGCTGATCCCTTTACAAAGAGCTTACCAGCTAAGGCTTTTGATAGTCATGTTGAGGGAATGGGAGTCAGATGTGTAGCAGTATGGCTTTAAGTATAAGTGAAAGATTTGTAACAGTATACTGAAAAGCAATGCTTTGAGTATAAGTGGGAGATTGTTAGGATTATATACTAAAAGCATCACTTTTGTAGTAACCTTATTTCCTTAAATTTTGAATGAGAATCATATGGGTAAATGTTTGCATATTGTATTTGTTGCAAGTGTTAATGCAAATGTCTGATATTCTATATTGTAGATAATATGGTGTGTGGTGTCACACAGAAGATCATATTATCAGTTCCCTATGGAGTATATAAATAGTTCACAACCTAGATGGACTTGGACAATCTATTGGAAATGTTGTAGTGTAATCTGGTATTAGTCTATCTTGACTATAGGTTTACACTAGTACACTTTGTGTGTATTGAACGGGACCACTTGAGGTTGTTCTCTTTGTACTGACTACATAAGAGAACAATCACCTCTGTTATTATGGATGCTTGTGCTCTTAATCCGGATATAATAACGGACATGTATATGCGGTGTGCATTACTTTGACTCATAAAAGAGTGAGATTTATTATTGATCAACAAACACTCTGAATTGGGTAATAACATTGTATGTATGATGGGCTGTTGATTATAAATGGAATCCATGTCCCGATATATCAGGTTGATGATGTCCCCTTAAGGAGCTCATAAGGATTGTCATGTAAACCCTGCAGGTGGATTATATCCGACATGAAAATAAAGTTGAACGGTACTACTTAAGGATAAAAGATATTGAATCAATATAGTTGTCAGTAACTTAATTTGATCGACAGACACACGATATCTTAATATGGGGAGCCAAATGAGCATATAATAAAAGGAGCCCACAAACATAATTTGGGATTAGGAAGGTAGTGCAACAATAGCTCATTTGTGGACCAAGCTATTGTTAATAGGTCTGGATTGTGTGTTCGGGCTGAACACGGGATATCCAGATCCGTTAGGAGGCCTAACCCTAATTTTTTCTTATGGTCCCTGTCGTAGCCTATATATATCCTCTATTATCTGGCCACCAGATTACTGATCTGAAATTTGAAACTTTCTCTAAATTCGTGATTCACGTAAGGAAAGAAAGAGAGGGCTGCCAAGGAGAAGAAAAGGTTGGGAGATCGTCGCCCACACGACGTCCAACTAGAGGAAGGAATACGTGCAGAAGATCTTGGGATCGTCCGCTCGAGATTGCCAGGAATTACTTGTCTCCTTTCCGCCGCAGGTATAATTCGTGAACCCTATTTTTCGCCTATGAAGGGTTAGAACACGTATTAGATCTGTTTAACTTTCTATCGATCAATACGCACACCAAAGGAAGGGTCCTGGGAATCCCCAGTTCCATCATTATGGGTTCCGCCCGAATGCGCATATATTCCTGGCTTTGGTAGAAAGGTATAATGATAAGACCGGTACCTTCATGACCCCGTATGGGGAGATCGGCTTTGCTTTTCACAAGATGAAGTTTCTTTCTCATCTGTCGATGGGAGACAACCCGTACGAGGAATACGTACCTACCAATGAAGAATTGGACATACTATTAACAGAAAATCTTGAAATGGTAGGGGTTATTGAGGAGCTCTTGTGTCACTACAAGATATGTTCTCTCTACTACAAGAGTGCCACTACAGGGACCTGCTACACATCCAAGTGGTTGCCTTATTTGTTCTTGGGTCATATTCATGAAGACAAAATATTCGACACTCAGGCTTGTGACCCTTGTTTCTTCAAACCACTCGATAAAAGTGACATCCAAAAACTGATGGAGAAGTACAATCAGTTTGACAATAAACTAGATGAAGATTGGTCCCTCTTCAAGGCAAGTGACAAGATCGAGAGTTATTTCAGACAAGGTTATAGACCTATGTCTAAAGAAGTCTACTGTCGACAGATTTTACCAGGGTGTCCTGTTTGCTGCAGTATGTCATGTGTTTGGTTACAAGATGGACCTCCTTTCAGCGATGACTTGTCGCTTAAATGCGGGCCTGCGCTCTTTTGTATATACCATGTTGCATGATAAGAATGCCAGGAATGAATTCCCCACATTGAGATGCCCAACACATATCTATATGGGTGGCTGTACTTGCATTATCCTAGTTTGATGGACCCAAATATGAGTGTAGTAGGAGGGGACTTCATGAGGCGGTATTCCAACGCCCGTTGGAATATCAACGTGTTATCAGAATGCCGACGAGCATTGAATAAGGGTTATGGATGGAGATTTCAATGCGTCCCTCCCCCTCAAGGATATGAACATGTTCCTCCCAATCTTATGGATTTAGAAGCTACATCGCTTCGTTTGACTCCATCTACCTTTGAGTGGTTGAAGTCAATTCGGCTATCTCACTTGGTGTTTCGGTTTAAAGAAGAGTGCTTCTTGGAACCATATCTGCCAAGCCGATTTGCTCGACAGTTCGACTATGATCAACTACATGTAGGGAACGCCATAACTTGCCTAAATGCCCGAGGTTATTTGATTGATGGAGCCAGGGCGTGGGAATACTACAACGCTTGGGGCAGAAAAGCAATATTCTCCATGCCAAATGTCCCTACCCAGACAGGTCCATGTATGTTGTACACATACGCTAACTTCTATACTTCAACGAATACTTTTGTCGAGAACTTCAATCTGTCCTACAGCTTCGTAAGTGACAAACGTATGAAGACTGGAGTTCGTACAACATTGTCATTCAGAGATGCTGAAAATCAAGATCCGGCCGACGATCCGTTAGAAGCTTCCTTTGTGGGATTTGCCGATAAAGCAACTGACCCACTAGACATACCATTGAAGGTACGAAAATACAAATCTCCTGCCAAATGTCTTGGCAAGAAAAGGAGAGCTGGAGAATCATCAGCTCAGCATGATGATTTTTTTCTTCACCCAAAATAGTAGAGAAGAAGAAGATGAGGGCTGCAGTGGCTGTAACTGAACTAGCTACCACCGGGACAACACGATCTCGGTCAAAACAGATGACTACTGGGACGTCTCCTGGAGTAGGTGAGATGACTCCTTCGTCAATTTCGAAGCAAAGCGGGGCTGTCAAAGAAGAAATTCTTGGAGAAGAAGAACCAGTTGCACCTTTGCATCGAAAGCCCAGAAGAAAATTGTTGGCAAGTAGAGCGGATCATCCAAGCATTGACTCTTCATCCACTCTACACCGCTACCCTCGCAACAAGATTTGCCACCCCAACAAGGTAGATTTCAGTACTGTCTTTATGTCAACAAGATTAAATAATATCTGACACATTTTTTTATTTGCAGAGGTTAGCATTTTGGCTCCGATCTCTACAGAAGGGATTTCAGAGCCGATGATCACACAAATGATGATTCCCATGACTGTGTTAGCAGCTGCGGGAATTATGATGTCATCTCCAACTCCAGGAGTCTCAAAGATTATGCTTCCTGAGAAGGAATTGCCTGGCGTCACTGTTCCTCATGTAGCCCAAACTCCTACTCACCCTCAAGAGGATCGAGAAATAATAGCGGCTCTGGAGGGTTGTGATTACGGCGATGAATTTGAAGATGATTCTACAAGCGCCGTTGAAGGAGACCAACTTCAGTGGAAATCCCGCTGAATAAAGCTTTATCGATTGAAGAAGGTCATACTACTGTTGAGGGTGAAGAGCACCCTGTTGTTGAGAAGGGGCATCTAAGCCCAAAAACTGATGAGCCTAAAAATAACGAAGATCGGATTATGGCTTCCGAAGATATTGGGAATGATGAAAATCTCAACCCTATTGTTGCAAAGACTTAGACCCCTACTGATCAAGTTTTTGAAGTCAGGGATGCAGAAGAAACTGCCCCAACTGGACAAGTGGAATCAGGGGCTGGAAGCAGCCGTTTCTTGTTAGGCGGTTCTGAAGCTGGAAGTAGTCACGCGGCTGTGTCCGAAACTACCATGGCCAGGCTCCGCTCTGATCTGGATATGCCCCACGAAACCCCATATATATTGCCAGGATTAGGTAAAATTTTGACTTTTATTTACCTTAATTCCTTTGATAATGTTCTAACAATGGTGTATATTGATCGCAAAAGGACCTGTGGGAATGACTAGTTCGACAATGGCTCCTTTTGACAGAGAAACTCATGTAGGAGAAGGAAGTCCATTCTAGATGTCCAAATTCGGGTCTCCTGATGCACAATCTAAAGTACTTCCAACTGCTACAGTAGTAGAAATTCGAATGGAAGTAGTGGCCACTCCAGGCGCCATAGCGACAAACAAATTTGTTATGCTTCTTTCACCAATGCCTTCTACATATCTCTGAGGCCTTTGGTTCAAAGGGTGATAGAGAGAGATGACGTTCCTTTTTCAACAGTCAGAAACCCTTAGTCATATATAATCGAAGGTATTCGTGTTATTGGAGACCGAGATCTGGCCACCTATCTGGAGCACGTTTTGGACGAGTTGGAGGAATCCATTAAAGTCTACAAGGATCTCCAAAGAGGAAATATTCGACAACTCGTGGATGCCGAATGTGATGCCATGGCTCGTGAAGCTGTAATGAATAAGGCTAATTTTGAATCCTTCTTGGTAGCTTTCTCTCGACGCTCCACAGAGATGGACACCCAGATTACTGAAACAGCCTCCAATTTTGAGTGTCACAAAACTGCAACTACAGAGAAAGAAAAAGAAGTCCTTGATCTGGAAGCTGAAATTGCTCGGCTTCAGGAACAGCTCAAGACGGCTAAGCAGCATATAGAAAAAGAAACCCAACTGCACCAGGCTGCTGCAAGCCAATTGGATCTTTTGAAGCGTCAAAAGGATGAGTTTGTTCGAATTCAGAATGAAGAAATAGCCCGCCGGACGGCCTCTCTACATCCCTTCGACCCAGTGTCTAGAAGAATCCAAGCTAGACAACGGGTGCTTGAGTCTTGTATCGAACGAGCTAAGGCTTTGGAGAAGCGGATCGCAGATCTTAACACTTAACCTCTAGAATAAAAAGTTCCTAGTTGTTATCTTTTTTTTATATATGATAAATTTTAAACATTTTGAAACATCATTAATGAAATGATTTTTGTTGTTCCATTACTTGTTGTATACCTTGTAAAAGATATAAGTAATAGAATAGAAAATATATTCAGAGTTACTGGATGTGACATATTTTTGTGTGGAAAATAACAATATTCATTATATCTGCTCAGAGGTAATATGGACGTGGCAGAGTATAATTCTTGGGATATTATTATTTAAAAAATGACTTTATCAGAGGTAATATGGACGTGATAAGTCATTTAATATAGAAAATAGAATTCTAAGGTAATGTGGACGTGAATTCATTTTTCTATTGATGATCTTCAAGCCAGCTGAGACTTAAAGACATGATATCATGTCTAAAAAGACGATATCTGTGATAATACGGATTTAGATAAGATATCTTTTAAAATAGCTAGATTTCAAAAGACAGAATTGATGATTTGGATGGACTCCACTGGGGATTTTGAGTATTTATTATCTGTGGCTTTATTTACGAAAAAGTAAATAAACGATAATAAATATAGGTTCGTTCACGAGGTGAATAATGACGAAAAGATTGATGAATGAATAAGCATGCCTTTTCGATGAAACGTCGCTTCGGTTCTTGCGATAAACTGTTTTGGCCTTTCAGTTTATAAATAGTGCAGAACTTTTTGGAGAATGTTATCCACACCTATTCTTTCATTACAAATGTCTTCCGAAGATGTACCCAAGAAGGCTGAGATCATCTCGAAGATTGAAGCTGCTACTGACACATCTTCTGACGAGCATCCGTCGTCTATCCAGCCAGAAATAGGAGAAAGCTCGGTTGTTCCTAAACAGAAGCAAGACATTCTCGCCAAACTGGTGGAACATGGAAGCACTGTCGAAGAAGAAGCTCTGGGGAAGGCTGCCTATGAACTACTGGTGTCATCGAACAATAATATCTTCGAGCTTCTTTCAAAATTTGTCTTCGATCAGGAGGGCTCTGGTCCTTATTGATTTTATGTATTTCCTTCTGTTTGAACTATTACAGTAAAAGAAATTTTATTTACATTCTGGTTTTTGTGCTGATGTGTTTTTATACATAGTATTTCTTGAGAAATTTGCCATTGATAGGCATCATGGCGACTCGACCGTTCATACCAGTCAATTGATAAGCTCCGTTTGATAGACGGACTTAGTATAGCTCAATATACTGTTGAGCTAGGAGCCGTTTCTCATCAAGTGCTTCAAGCTCCTGAAGTCGAAGACGATCATTGTTTTCTGTTGTGAGTTTATTGGCAATTGCAATCCTTAAGGAGGGGATTTGAATTTCTATTGGTAGGACAGCTTCGCAGCCATACACCAAAGAGAATGGTGTGCAACTAATTGGAGTACGTATAGTAGTGCGATAAGCCCATAGACATTCTCCAAGCTTTTCATTTCAGTTTCGTTTGTTGGTAGAGACAAACTTTTTGAGGAGTTTGATAATGGTCTTGTTAAATGCTTCTGCCAACCCGTTAGCTGCAGGATTGTAAGCTGTAGTAGCAATATTATTGATCCTGTTGTCATCGCAGAACCTAGTGAACTTCTGACTGATGAATTGTGGTCCATTATCATGAATGATTCATCGAAGAACACCAAATCTGTAGATCACATGATGCTTGATAAAGCTGATGACACTGCTTGTCTTGACTTCAGCTAGAGGTATAGCTTTAGCGCACTTTGAAAAATAATCGGTTATAGCCAGTATGAACCGATTTCCTCAAGACGATGGTGGATTGATAAGACCAATGACATCCATGCCTAAGCTTCAAAGGGTCATGATGCCGCCGTCGGATGAAGAAACTCTGATGGTTGATGGATAAAATCTGCATGGATTTGACAAGGTCGATACTTCCTTACATATTCAATGGTATCTGATATCATAGTGGACCAATAATAATCCATAAGTCTAATACGATCCTGCAATTTAGGACCAGGCTGATGTGCACCATAAACACCATCATGAGCTTCACGTAGTATCTATTTTGCTTCATCACCGACGATACATCTTAGGAGTAGACCATCAAATATTCTTCGATAAAGGGTCTTAGAAGTATGATTATAATAGAATCGGAGTGGTCACCTACGGATTGTTGTAGCTTCTTTAGAATCTTTAGGTAAAATATCATGTACCTTGAAGTCAATGAAAGGAGCTCTGCAATCTTCACTAACGACATTGATTTCAGTTGAATTGCTGAACTCAATATTTGAGTTATTCTAAATACAAAATAACTCTCTATTAGTGACGACAATCATCTGTTGCCTTTTCACTGGGATTGTTAACACAGCTGCCAGATTAGCCAATGCATCAGCCTCCGTATTGCATGCCCGACGTATATGTTCAATAAAGAAACATTTGAACGATGTAGCCAACCTAATTACTGCTTCATGATATGGGACAAGATCTTGGTACCGAACTTCATATGTGCCTCTAACTTGGTTAAGAATCAGTTTAGAATCTGCATATAGTTCAAGATATTCAATATCCAACTATTTAGCCAATTGGAGACCAATAAGCAGAGCGTTGTATTCAGCTACATTATTAGAACATGACTCGTCTAAAGAATAAGCTCTTTGAATAGCTAATCCTTCTGGTGATACAAGGACGATTCCAACTCCAGCACCGATGACACCTTTTGGTCCTATTCTAGATGCACCGTCGAAGAATAGACGCCAGGCAAGAATTTCTTCTAAAATCATGTTGGATTCCAAAGTTTCGTCTGGAATCTCGTCGTAGAGTTTAGACGTTTCGAGAATTGGATGAGCTGCCAGAAAGTCAGCAAGAGCTTGACCTTTAACAGACTTTTGAGGAACATAAACCATATCATATTGTGCTAACAATATGGCCCATGTAGCAAGCTTGGAGTTAAGTGTACTGGGCTTCTTCATCAAAACCCGAAGAGGGTTAACTCTAGAAATTACATGAATAGTCTGCCGGTGATATAGTGTCTCATCTTTTGAACAGCAAACATCAAGGCTAGACATTCTATTTCCACTAGAGTATATCGATGTTCAGCTCCGATCATTGTATGGTTGAGATAATAGATAGCCTGTTCATGACCTTCTTTATTCTTCTGAGCTAATAAAGCACCTAATGAATGATCTATTGCTCGAACATACATTAGGAAGGGTATTCCTGAGACTGGAGGCACTAGAACTGGAGGGTTCATTAAGTACCACTTTATGTCTTCAAATGCTTGCTGACATTCTTTAGTCCAAATAAAAGACACACCTTTCTTCATGAGTTAAGTAAACGGTCTACAGCATCCAGAGAGATTTGAGATGAATCTTCTGATGTACGCAAGTCGTCCCTGGAATCCTCGTAGCTCTTTTAGGTTGCGTGGAGGACGCATCTCTTGAATAGCTTTGATCTTCTCGGGATCAATGTGTATACCTTTAGAGGTAATGACGAATCCGAGAAATTTTTCACTAGAGACTCCCAGGAATGACTTGGTGGAGGAAGATGGTGTTTCGAAGTTAGCCACTAAATCTGGATGGATTCATATAATTTTTCTTTTATCGGTAGACAGAGGAACAAGACCATCAGTTCATGCAGGTGGAAGATTAACAATCTCTAAAGTAGTTCTCGGGATGGGGATGACGCCGTTCTGCACAAGTTGAGCAGGAAAATCTCTAAACTGTAGAGAGATGACATTAGCCGTTATCGTTTTCTCGTCTTGTTCGAGAGTGATTGTACCGGAATTGACCATCTCCTGAATCTTACCCTTGAGCACATAGCATGCTCGAGTCGGATGTCCGATAAATCTATGGTAAACACAATATTTAGGATAGTCAGTCTTACCAACTTCCTCTGGCCGTTTTGCTTCTGGCAGTTGAAGTTTATTGCTCTTGATCAGATAATCAAAGATACTCATGATATCATCTTCATCAAAAGAGTATTCTTCTTTTGAATGTGGTGCTCTTTGTGGTGGTACCGTTGTGGTAGATGTTGACTGACTTACGTTGATAGCTAGAGCTTCCTTGCCTTTAAGATTAATAGCCAAAGTCTCCTTGCTCTTGCAGTTGTTCTGACGGCCACCACTATTTGGTAGAGCGTGTTCATCTTTGTCAAGATTAAGCATTTGAATACCTAATTGTTTAAACTTGTCAGCACTTTCTTCTGCTGCTTTGGCGTTCACTATAAAGGAAGGCCATTCCTGGAACTATGTTGATCCCGTCCACATGCTGATTATAGGCAACATGTTTGATTTTCAAGTGTCTATAGTCAAAGCATCTTGAGTTCCAAGAGGCATTTTGAGTACTTCACGGCAGAATCGTTCAATAAAACGTTCAGTAGCTTCATTATGTCGTTGTTTGATTTTGATGAGAGCAGACATAGTCATATCGTTGGTTCCCTCATAAAATTATTCCAAGAACATTTGTTTGAAGCCAGAAAAAGGTTATACTACCATCTAGTAAACTACGATACCGGTCATATACTATACCAGCTAAACAACCGACAAATACTCTAGTAAGAAGAGCATCATTTGGTTGTAGTTGATCAATCATTACTTCAAAGTGATTGAGGTATTTACTTAGAGATGTGCTGCCATCAAACAACATAATAGTAGGAGGTTTGTATTTAGGAGGAAATTGGACTTCTTTCCATTCTATGGGATAAGGCTATGTGATCCCAAGCTTCTGCAAGCTGTCTTTCTGTTTGAAAGCTTCGAATTAAGTACGCAAACGTTTTACGGCTTCATTTGTGTTTTTCGATGATTATGGAGTAGTGGATTGATTTGATATGTTAGGAGGATGTACTGCTTGATAAGTATCATCTCCAGTAGCGGATTGACTTGGAGCAACCTGTATTGGTATAGAAGTAGTGTAAGGAGATTGTACTCCTAGACCAATGTTGACGGGAGCTGATGTTGTTACAGGTTTTTGAGTCGAAATCAGATTCGCGACCGGTGGAACTGTATGTTGTGTCATAATTACCGCATGCATGCCTGTCATCATCTCAACCATGCTTTTCAAACCAGCTTCCAAAGCAGCAATTCTCTGCTCTTGACTGTTAGAATTGGAAGTATCTTGATCTTTTGTGACGACATAAGCAGTCACTTCTCTAGCCCTCGAAGATGAGCTAGTAGAAAGGATGGTCCTTTCAGAACTTTCACTGTCAGCATCAAAGTCATATAAGGAACCACCCCCAGAAGAAGTGATAGGGATGTCTTTTTGACTGAAGAAATCTTGGTTAGAATCAAGAAGATTCCTTTGACCGATTGTGTCTCGGCTTCTGGATCTAGTATACTGGTATACTCCTTCGCCAGATTCATGAATCCGATCTAAGTATTGTTGACTGGGATTGCGGGATGCATTATATCTTGGGCATTTTCTACCCCTAGTGCTTCGAGATGCCATATTGGCAGAAGTGTAGAATGGTTCATCTTCGTCCACTAGGATAGGTTCAGGAGTCTAAACATAGTTCAAACGGTCAAAGACAGATTGCTTGGCTGACTGACAGCAGCATTTGATGACAAGTTTATGGTGGTGATTGCAATGATGTTCTTGCTGTTGGACCACCGCTGGACGAGATGGCTTTGCAACCTTCCGCTTCTGTATCAAGAGTTCACGGAGATCACAAATAGGACAAGAAGAAGTTACAGGAATGTAGTCCTTAACGATATTCGGAACATGATTTCTGTTCTTGAGGTGTCCCATACCTTGAGTATACAAAGACGTGCTAAGCTGATTAGCATAAGTCTTAGGATTTTTTTACCTCAGAATTCTTCCTCTGGCACAAGTTAGCAACTGGTGTAGGTTGCGCTTGATACATCTTGTGTTTTCCCGAGGATGACCCTAATTGACACCTGTTGATATAGATGCACAAGTCTGATAGGGGTGCTACTTGTGCATCTATTTGAGATACTAGTAGTTTGCCTTTCAGGATCTTGAGATACGTAGGGTCGGTAGATCCTGCCATGACCTCTTTGGAGTAGGCATAATACCCTTTTGCATGAAAAGTTCATTCTGAATAGAACCCCTCTTACTGACAAAGATTTGGTTGTCTCTGTTAAGGATAGTAGGGTTTCTATCTGAATCCACTTTTGTGCTGAGAGGCGCAAAGGCTCAACCAGCAGTACTTTCTACCCAGTCAGCGATTCGAGCAGAATAAGGAAAAGCCAAAGAGCATTTTCCTTGATTTAGAGATTTTTCAGTAAGTTTCTGACTTGATGACGAAGAGGGAACCACTAAACAGTATTTTCCTTTACGTTACGCCAATGCAGAAATATGCGCAGGTTGTGCCAGAGCAGGAGCAGGCACAAGTTGCGCCAGGGAAGAAAAGGCCAAAGGGCGCTTTCCTTTGTTTTGTCCAGGAGAGGTACTGGACATATTTTTCTCCGTGTTCAGAACTGGAGGAGCAGAGGGAGTGGCCAAAGGGCCCTTTCCCTTAAGTTGCGCCAAGGAAGAAATAGGCGCAAGTTGTGCTGCAATAAGATTAGGCGCATGTTCCGTCCGAAAAGAAAAGGCCAAAGAGCGCTTTTCTTTATTTTGGACAGCAGTGCGTCGGGGCAAGGTATCCTTCAATTTCAGAATCGGAGAAGTAAAGGGATTAACCATAAGGCCATTTCCCTTAAGTTGCTCCAAGGAAGCAGTGGGCGCAGGTTGTATCGAGCATTGGTGGGTTGTGTCATCGAGGACTTGGGAGCCCAAATAGAGCGCACCTTGCTCTTGGCAGTGGCAGTGTTGTGCTTGATGCCCCCGACATTGATCATAGTCTCGTAGGACGTCTGGTCGACCTGAACGACCAAGGTCTTCTGCGCCTTGCCGATAGATGCGATATCACATTGAGTTGTCACTTTCTTATCGGAGGAGAAAGTCGTCCCCAGCAGAGTTGCCATTTTATTTGCGAAAAACAAAAAAGAATTTAATTTCTATAAACTGAGAAAGAAAGTACAAAGAGTACAATTGAATTCTAGGGAAGTACAACTATAGGAATCTGATCAGAAGATGATCACTTTATCTCTTAGACGATGTGATATCGAAGACACGAGCCTCAGGAGGATGCAAAGCACTTTAGCAGGAGATTATGATCATTCGTGATGATTTGAAACTGATTTGAAACTCCATTTATAGAGTTCTGGAAATAACTGTTTAGCAGTTATTCTAGGTTGCACGAGCTTTAGGTTATGCGCCTATTCACTTGTGCGAACGGTTACACCAACTGCTGTGGACGTGTGTCATCGTTTGATTGAGATATGCGTGGTCGTAGGTAGTGTAGTGGGCATGTTCCGTGAAGTTAGTGGCTTGCGTGCCACGTTATCCTATTTTGGATACTATTTGATCACCTTGTGCGAGCTTCACCAGGTTGCACGGCGACGCAGTGTAGGGGGCACAATGTAGCAACTTGCGTAAGCGGTTGCACCAACTACTGTGGACATATGGCATCATTTGAGTACGATGCGCATGGTCATGAGCAATGTAGTGGACATGTTCTAGGAAGTTAGTGACTTGTGTGCTATATCACCCTGCTCTGGATATTGTTTGATCACCTTGCACGAGATTCATCAGGTTGTACGGGGACGCAATGTAGCAGCTTGCACGAGCGTTTGTACCAACTGTTGTGGATGCATGGCATCGTTTGAGTAAGATATGCGTGGTCATAGGTAGTATAGTGGGCACATTCTGCGAAGTTGGTGGCTTGTGCATCACGTCACCCTGTTCTGGACACTGTTCGATCACCTTGCACGAGCTTCATCAGGTTGCGCGGCGGCGCAATGTAACAACTTGCGCTTGAGTACAACCTCGTGCACCCTGACATATTTGCGCAAACTGCTAGCTGACCAAACTTCTCGAGCGCCATGTTTGTGCAAAATTCGAACGAATTTTCCTTGATATACGTGCTATCTGTTGTCAGGTAATGATGATGCTATTATAGTCTTTCGAGGAAACTACCACGTGTCTTTTGCGCAACATGAGATTGGTGCAACCTGTGATGGGCACAACTTGACATGGTGCAACTTGATATAGGCACAACCTGATATGGCGCAGCCTGATATGGCACAACCTATTGATATGGTGCTTTTTTGATGAGATGAATTCTTGGTAAGTAGCATAGCTTAATTTTTAGCCTCTACCGTTCAGGAGCTTGAATCCCGAGGGAACCGCATCGTCCCCTTGGTTGGACCATCAACGAGTAAAAAATTTTGATGGAACGGAAGCACGTTTTGGTGGAAGACAGAAGTCTTGGACATGCAGCCAAAACTTACGGTGAGGCTGATGGTCAAAAACTTCGATCTTAGCTGAGTTATTAATGTCGACGAGGTCTCAATTGTTTGAGAGGTGCACGTATGGCAACTAGCGTCGAAGTGGTAGTCAAGAAGCTAGAAATAAAATAAGATACAAAGTAGCTCGGGGGATTAAAGATCAATAACGATAGGGATCAGAAACTCTATCACAGGGCGACAGACATGGAGTCTAGTTGAGGAATTATGGGATTAACACCTCTCATCAGAGTGGATAGAGAGTTTGTTGGAGTTCCAGCCTCGATTCGAAGTGTGTAAAAGGATACTCTGGACATCGTGAAGCGTCGACGGGAATTGCAACGAAAACGATGAAGGATTTGTAGCTAAATTGGGGCTCAAAATAGAGCCAAAACAGCAACAACGATATCCCGACGGTGGTATATCGACAGTATACCAGATTTTGAGTGTTCCATTCCAAAACCTATTACGAGGGTCTGGCAATACACCACGGTATACCGCCTGTCAAAATTTGATTCAGACATGGGCCTAAGTCAATATATATTTGTGATCGTGTGATCTAATATGGACGACCAGGATTATTACTGGAATAATTTAGAGATTTTCTAATCATAAATTATAGTTTCTTAACATATATAAAGAGGTTAAGGGGAGTGGCCAACAAGAAGCTCACATGAGAGATTTAAGGGAGTAGGTCCACAGAAATGTAAGAGAAAGTATGTACTTTGCTCTTAGGGCTTGTCTTTCTAGATAGACTGAAATAAAGATATGTCCGAGGAGTCGTCTACTTCGTTCAGGGAGATCATCACATGGTTGGACGAGTGATTTCAATTGTAATTCTTCTTTCTTAAAATAGGTGAGGGGTTGAAGTTGGGGGCAAAGTGCTCAACATATATTGTAATCAATCATGAATTATTGAGATATATATAGATTGAGATTTGTCCAGGTAACGTAGTCACTGAACATATATTGTGTTTGATCTGTTTGGTGCTTGCATGAGATGTGAGTTTGTTATCATCAGACGGGTTGGTGTCATTTTTGTAGCGTGTTTTGGGACCAAGACTGTAAAGTGCTTCTTAAAAATTAGTAACAATCCCCAAACCAAGCCTTAATGCCTCAATGGTCTGACCTGTCAACCCATCTTTTTAAAGGGGTTTGGATTAAGTCTACAAGGGTTGACTTATCTGACCAACTTAATAAAATAGTCAAATTTTGGGTCGATGATGGTGACCCATCTGACTCGATGTGACCACAAGTTTGATTTAAATCCTCACATCTATCAAAGATTGATATGAATTTCAATGTCATAACAATTTAACATGTTTCTAACAACTATTCAATTTCAAAAAATTAAGGACCAAGCAAAAAAAAGAACATAGTATGACAAAACATAGAAGAAGAAAAATTTAACTTAGGTAATTGGAGTTGCGGCCAAATTAGTTGTAACAAAAGATACAATTTTTTGCAAAGATTTGCAACATTTGTTACAGCAGTTAAAACATTTATAGCATTTCAAACACTATGTAATTGCTGCAAAATATGTTGCATTGATTTCCATTTACAGGTAAGGTAACCTACCAGCCCTATGTAGAATTTTGTATGAAGAAAGAATATTAATCTAGGTCCATCATTTAAATGGTTCGAGCCAAGTTGGCCCTTTTTAAATGAGTTCGAGTCTGGTTTACCTTAAACAAACCAGACAAATGGGTGGAAGACAAAAATATTACCCAACCTAAACCCGAGTAGCTATTGCGGGTGTCACGCCCCGACCCGCTAAATCGTTCATCCTCGAATCAATTCAGTCGAATCAATCATCCTCGCTGTGGCAAGATGTCGTACGATTCTGGAATTGCACTCGTACAAGGCAAGATGATTCAATCTTAAAATGGTTATCTCAATTCAAACATTTGCAGCGGAAGAAAGTAGAGTCATATTGAAGTTACACAAGGTATAAGAAACAATTTCCTTTCATTCATAAAGCAGTGGAATACAAAAGCTCTCAATAGCCCTAAATGAATAATGCCAAATTGGCTTACAACACTCATAATTTCTCTAGCACACAAAGGATCTCGACGTTCCATGCATCATGTCTTCTATATCCTGACAACATCTTCATTTGCACGTCCGAGCCCTGACGCCTCATCACGCCCAAGTCGCTTCAGTACCTGGGGGTTGGGGTATTAGTACACATCTCGTACTGGTGGATGGAAACACACTCGACCAAACTGACACTAAGTAATGTTGTGAATCATGTAGCTTAATTTCTGATCTTTCTATCATTGCTTTACGATCAATTTCAAGGTATATTCGAAAGCAGTAAAGCATGTACCTATGGTAAACATGTTATCTTTGATTTGCGTAAGTATATATATATATATATATATATATATAAAATATATATATATATATATATATATATATATATATATATATATATATATATATATATATATATATATATATTGTGTTGTTTCGTGGCGACATCTTACCAACCCGAGGCACTCACCCTTGCGTTGATGCAAGGTGAATACCTACCATTCTTTCATGTCATGTTAAAAGTAATATTTGTGCAGGATCGATGTACCTGCACTATTCAGCCCACAAGCCCGTATCTATATGAAGGTGTCACGACCCACACATAGTGTAAGGGCACGAGACCGTGCGTACGTCCAGCCTACGCCGTAGTGTTGACGGTAGAACGCTGTCCTAGGTCTCAAACATCTAACATAATATAAATGTACCTGTATAGAATATACTCTCCAATTGGAGGACATCTTAGAAGATACAACTCAATCACAATTCTAAAGAAAGATAATCAGCATGATAAGATAGATATGAAATCCACAAAGTGAGATACAACCAGAAATAAAATAAGTTTAAGTGTTATCAATACTATAACAGAATATCTGAATAAATATAACTCAAGACAACTGAAATAAGATAGGTAAAATCCTAGCAGTCTAGCCTAGGAACTATGGTAGTCTCTTCAGTGCAAACTGGATCCTTCTGAGGGTCCAAGTCGCAAGTGTCATCTACGTCAGCTCCATAGTAGGTAGTACAGAAGTTCTCCAGGTTCTCTGTAATATTTTTGTCAATGGGTCCAGTCAGGATAGGAACGAATACATAACTCTAAAAGCAGTTCCATAACATGGTAGAAAATATAGAGCAAGCAATAGAATAAATACATGAAACGCTATAAAGAGATGTACATGAACAGTGAAAATAGACAAATCTGAGTACAGGAAAGATGTATAGAAAAGAAGAACTGTAAGTAAATATAAGTGTTTTAGAGCACAAGATGGTTATGTAATCGGGTTAGGTTTGCACATGATTATCCTAAGGTAACTCCATTATACGTGAAGGTATAACAGACATGTACATGATTACACTACTTAGAAATTAACCACATAACCACTTCTACTCCCATGCCCCAATCAATACACAAGGATCCGTTCAAGTTACGTTACGTACATGGTTGTTGGTTATACATGAAGAACATATGAACATGAGAGTACATGAGAGCACATAAGTGTACATGGATAAATACAAGTACAAGGAGTACGCAAATACGTAAAAAGCACATGACATGAAGTACCCGATGCACCTGATGTAGGGATAATATCTCATAAAAAGATCCATATAGTACTAATCCGTGTGAACGATGTGTCAGCATCAAGTAAAGTAGTCTAGAGCAGGCAATATATAGTATTATGAATAAAAACTAACAGAGCATGTACTCGCATGATATCCTGAGCAACCGATGTGTACACATGTCCGAACTGGAGTAACCGAGTCCTATTTAGAGCAATACAGGTTACAATGTGTACAATATATAATAATTAAAGTTTATAATGCAATCTACATGATTCTAGGTCAAAGTCAACTCTAAGTCAACTCTGGTCAACCTTTAGTCAAACTATGTCAACTGTCTAGGGTTGGTCAAACTCTAGTCAGCAAAGTCACTTGCATATAGAGTCAATATCTAGGTCATTCTATAGGGTTCTCATAAACCCATAGGCTTATATACTAGGATACGTAAGATACTATAGGCTAACAAGCATATACATATCACTATATGTATACATTAACCTTATATATATCTAACATATATATACATACATCTCAATATATATATATATATATATATATATATATATATATTATATTATTATATATATATATATATATATATATATATATATATATATACATACAATACATATGTATATATTTTTATATTTTTTTTTTTGGGAAAATATATAATATATAAATATATATATCTATATATATATATATATATATATATATATATATATATATATATATATA
>JANAVB010023248.1:0-60668 GCA_029216955.1 Iris pallida
TTTCCCATCTTGGGGATGTCGATCAGGGAGAAATCAAAGAGAGAGAGAGAGAGAAATTTATGGAAAATAAATGGATAGATGAGTGAAGAATGAGAGCTAGAATGTTGTACTGGCAAAGTTTAAATGACTTCTTCCATACCAACAAGTGACCAACTGTACCAGGTCAACAACGACTGAGATATAAATCCTACATTTAAGAAAAGATAAATCATAAGTCAATCGACATTTAGTACATAAGAAATAACTTAAAAAGGACAGAAACCTTCAACTGGCAATTTAAAATGTTTAAGCTGACAACAACAGCTCTGTATAGTTAAATATCATTAATTTATACTGATGAATCATGCCATTGTTCTCTTCTCTTTTGCATGTCACTATGGATCTTGGGAAGAAGGATACTCTGAAGAAAACCTTGTTATTTGAAAGTTGTAGGCAAACGACTGCCAGTCTTAGTTACAAGGATGAAGGACCTTTACTCTGATCTATGGCCAAGAGTTGGCCAGATGTTCATCTGTCATTGTTGTCACCTTCACCAAGTTGCAGCCCATCATCGCATCATCGCTGTACGTCCAAGGGGCCAACTTGGTCTTGGCGGATAACCAAGTTCACATGTATGTAATATGCGCTCTACACCTAATAATTTATTGACTTCTATAGGGTTTTATATATTAAAAAATAATGAAGTTTAACCACCTAAAGTGTGGCTGGTGTGGGAACAAACATACAACATCCTCATATAACCCAGGCCATAACACTCAACCAAGTACCCCACAATCAGTTGGTTTTATACGTAAGTCTCTTAAATCTGGTGATTTTTTAGGCTCCCCAAACCTTCTGTTTGGATGGATGTCCCTTGAGTGGTATAAGTAGTTATAAGCGTAATTCTAGTGGTTGTTCACGACCAAGGGGAAGGGGATGGTCTAGTGGTAACGACAAAATAAAAATGGAAACGGGAGGGGTCTTGGTGCTAGTAGCCCAAGACAAGGACGGTCATTAAGGACTAGCCTTATCTAAGAAAAAAAAAGAAAGAAAAAAATTATGGTTGTTCATCCTTGTGTTGACACACCCTAGCAATGTCTTCATGTCCATTTAATACCAATTAACCATTTTAACTCCTCATCTTCTTCCCAATTTTCCTACTTCCTCCAATACTCCCAACTTCCCAAGCCCATAGTGAATTTCCCTTTTCCACAATGTTTACTTTCTTTCATCGAATCACATTTTTCTATACTTTAACTTCTTATTCACCCACATTATAGGATTTGAAGAAAGTTTGGAGTTGATCCAGTTTTATGTTCATTCGGCTTTGCGGCAGTTAAGTTACTGACGCCAAAAAATCCTCCCCTTTAATTATCAGTTCGACGACTACAGAAACTCAAATAAGAACTCATAATAAGAACTTGAGATATGGATATGACAAGTGGGTTTATTTTTCTGTTTAGGCCCTTGAAAAATTTCTATTTAGGCCCTTAAAAAAAATCAAGGGACGAGATGCATCTAATCCAACAGCTTCTTATTGTCGGGTTTTAAAAATTAGTAACTCATGAGTTACTCTAGAATTTTTATTTAATTATTCCCCCTCCCAAATTGATATACATTGCCAAGTTAAGCCCTATGAATAGGAAAGAAAAGCGTAGCCATATTTACAGCCAAGTTTATATTTGTAAAAGGGACAAAACTACATACATTCCTACTTCCGGTCGACATCAACGCGATCTGAAACTTGTTGTAGGAGCAAATAAGACTACTTGATGAGTACCCTGCGAGCAAAAATGTGCTAGTCAGTTTCTAACCTTAGAGAAGACATGAACCATGACACACTAGGGCCTCATTTGGTATACTGTAATGTAATCGTAATTGCACTATAATCAAATGGAAACAATAAATTTTTTTTCCATTTGATTATATTGTGATTACGATTACATTAAAGTGTACCAAACGAGGCCTAGGTTTGAAGAATATAATTATGCAAAAAGGCTCAAATCTTATTGATTGGATAGATGTCTTCCTCCAAAAATTGACAGAAAATGTCTCTCTTTTAAAAGCTTAGGAGGCCCATTAAATAGCTTCACTAGTGATACGATTTCTAAAGATAACCCAGTCGTGTATTTTAATTCTTCTTATTAACTCTTCTCATAGTTGGAAACATTATTATGCTCCTCCTCATTATCAAACTTGTTATAAGCTTGTCACACTTGTGACTATCACAAGCATCACAAAGCAAATTGTTTTTTTTCTTTTATTCCACTATTGTGTCCTTCATATAACTAGACATTCAGACAATCAACAATTACACCATAGTTACACGAGTTCGCTGGGTACTGGTACGATATACACTACAGTTTGTCTGGTATGCATTACGATAAAGGTAGGAAAAAAATAGTAAGTTCTTCAGACATCCAACAATAACACCATAGTTACCTGCGTCGTGGTTCGTTTCTATACAGGATATGCAGAACGAATACGGGTACGGGTACAGGATACAATACTTTCTCTGGTATGTATTATGATAGAGGTGTATATATATTGAGAGGAAAATGAGAGAAAAAAAAGAGTAATGGTGTTTTGGAAGGGGAAAAAAATGAGGGAGAAAAATTCACGTGGGTCCCACTCAAAAAAATTTCTCTAAAGGTTTGCTTGGCAATTGTAGGGTAGTGGTTATCAGGTGTTTTTAGAGTACCTATTATGAGCAGTTATGAGTGGTCCGGTTTTGGGTGGTTTTTAAGTAGCGACTTTTAAACCAGTCTAGTTATGTTTGGTAATTCACTAACGAGCGATTCTGAAAGTTTTTTTTTACACAAATAAAATTAAATAGGGAATCAGGGTGCACCCCACATTGTTTCTATAATGTACAACACCCCCCCCCCCCCCCCACTTTTGACGAAATCCGTCAGAAATAGACGATCAACTGCTTTGACCAAAAAAATTGACCAAAACGTCCCTCTCATTGTCTTCTTCATCTTTTCTCTCACATCCCCGCAGGCAAGCTGCCACCTGTCACGGACTTAGTGTTTTTGCTAGCACTTCGTCCCGTGCGGCGCAGTCTTCTTCCGCCAAGACTCGTGCAAGCCTTCCCAACACGACTTAGCTAAATCGCTAAGGAAAATAAGAAGAGTGGAGCAAAGATGGGACTCGTAAGAATCTCTTTATTAACTTGGAGAATGCTTACAATTTTTTGTGGTGAGGAACAAATGAGACCTCCCCTTTTTATAAGTGCTCAGAGAGCTTTACATGGAAAGTCATGGATAGAGTATTCTAGGGATTATTCTTTCTACCATAACTGGAACGGCATATTCCAGATTTACTCTCTAGGGACATAAAAGGAAACTTCATGGGCCATCCAGAAGGATCTTGGGCCATCCAGAACGTTCTTGGGCATTCCAGAGAAGTCCACCATCTTCCGGAGGGTTCCGCCAACCTCTAGAAGGTTCTTGAAGCTTCTCGCATAACCTTGGTCTGTGCAAAGGTTATGCAACTTGGTCTCGGACGGGATGCAACATTTGGGACGTTACACACCGCCCCACTCCCCTTCCTCGTTATTCTCTCCCCCCTCCCCGCTGCCGCTCTCGGCCACCGCCCCTACTCCTCTCTCCCCTGCTTACCGCCGTTGCTCGCCATTGTTAGTGCGCCACCGTCGCTGTCGCGGCTGCTGCTGATGCGGGGGGAGCGGGTCCGGGGGGTGGCAAGGAGGGGGGAGGGGAAGCGAGCGACGAGGAGGGGGCAATGGCGGGGGAGGGGGGCGGTGGCGGGGAGGGGGAGCAAACGACGAGGAGGAGGGAGTGGGGGCGGTGGAGGGGAGCGGCGGCAGCCGCCTGCCCGCACGCGGGGTGGGGGTGGGGAGGGGGGGGTGGTAGGAGGAAAGAGGAAGAAGACAATGGAAGTGATATTTTGGTATAAAAAAATGGTCAAAGCAGTTGACCGTCAATTTCTGACTGATTCCGTCAAAAGTGGGATGTTGTACATTATGGAAACACTGTGAGGTGCACCCTGAAATATGGTAAATAAAGTGGGAGGTAAGTCATAATATATTTTTATGTGAGAATACAAATGGAATAAAATAATAAAATCCCTAAAAACTCACCGATTGGGGTTGTTTATATAGCCACCCAAAATTAATTATACCGGTTTTGGGGGGTTTTGAGCCGACCAAAATCGGCGCCTCAAAAAATTAACAAGCAAAGGTTTTCATAAACGGTCGGTTCAAAAACACCCTAAAACAAACCGATGAAAACACCGTTACCAAGCAGATCCTAGGAGGATTGTGGACAAAATTATCCAACTATCCTTCATATCAATTATGATTTAAAAAAAATAAGGATTAAATGACAATTATATCTTTCTTCACGAAAAATAAAATATTATTTTTAAACTTTTCCTCTCCCTACTTTAGTTCATTCAAACAAGTGGAGAAAAAAAATATCTTTACTTTCATTTTACTCTCCTCCATTTTTCCCCCCTCAAATTTTCCTTTTTCTCCTCAAAAATGCTTCCAAACACAGTGTAAGGATTCAGTTCTCCTTCCTTCCTTTTTTTTGGCTTTTCCAAAAGCAAAGGAAAGGAAAGGAAAGGAAAATTAGTGGAAATTATAATTTCCAAAGAAAAGGTAGGAGCAAGGAATTGATTTCCGTTCCTTTCCCGAAATGCAAGATCCAACTACTGGGCCCTACGAAATATCTTTTAATAGGTGAAGGTCTACAAAATATGGCAAAAATATCGAGGTGGATTGGCAAACAGAGGAAATGGGGGCTGAACGAAATGCAAGATCCAACTAGCGGCCCCTACGTAATATTTTTAACAACTAGGTATGTATCTTCTTACATAGATAAAAAAAAATCCTAAAATCTAGAAAGAAATATAAAATATAAAATTCTTCTAACTACCTGAACATAGAACCAATTCTACAATATATTCAATATTTAGATTTTATTTAATCTAAGTACATGATATTAAGCACATGGGTGCATGATGATAGCATGTGGGGGATGACAAGTAGACACCCTCCATAGGGTGGCACCTCACCTCCCTTATCCTCTCTCTCTCTCTCTCTCTCTCTCTCTCTCTCTCTATATATATATATATATATATATATATATATATATATATATATATATATATATATTCTTGGTTTATAGTTATAAAAAAATATGAGTTCCGCTCGGCTAGGGTTTGCTCCGCGAGGCTCATCTCCTCCTGTGGAGATCGGCGGCGGGGAGGGCTCTCAAGCAGGCCTAAAGAAGGCGGTGCCAGGAAACGAAGGGTCGGAAAAAGATGACGAAGAGGAATCTCGGGAAGTCGATATGGCGGGGGGCTGCACAACTGTGGATAGGCGGCGTAAGCCCAGAGTAGTTGCGGTGCGTGAAAGAGAAGTCAGAAGCCAATGGGGGGGCGCCCGTCGTCCGGTAAGGGTCGACCAAAGAAACTCTGGCCGGGGAGGGGGTAACCGTAGAGAGGCACCTATGGCCGGAGTTCGACGAGAACTGGGAGAGAAGTACACAGGAAGAGATAAAGGAAAAGAAGTTATCCAGGAGATTCGACCATCAAATAGAGGTTCTCCGATGCAGGACAAGAGAACTAATGCAGCCGAAACTTGGGCGAAACCAGTGTCGTGGGCGGAAATATGCAGGCCAGCACCGGTTCAGGAGGAAGTTGATCTCCAATATGTAGAGCCGAGCGTCATCAATGGTGTTCGGGTGGCTGAAATAACCGCAGATGATATACAAGAGACTACAGAATATTGGAGAAATACGCTGGTGCTTTATGTGATGGGTAATAGGCCGTTTTACGGACAACTGCGGGCGTATGCAAACCGCGTGTGGAAGCCGAAGGGAGACATGGAGATATTCTCAAGAGAGAACGGATTTTACTTCATCAAATTTGCGTTGATTGAAGATTTTGAGCGAATCCTCGAGGGAGGCCCGTGGACTTTTGATGGACGTTTGGTAGTCTTGAAGAGGTGGTATCCGGAGTTAAACTTTGAAAAAGACAGATTAACGAAGGTTCCAATATGGATCAGACTTCCATGGTTATCGCCACAACTATGGAGTGTCCCGTCAATTATGAAACTAGCCAGCATGGTGGGGGTTCCTATCCGAACTGATATACCGACTGCAAGAAGGCAAAGATTGGCGTACGCTCGAATATTCGTGGAAATATCGGCGTCTGACGTCCTACCAAGGAAGATTGATCTGGTTCTCCCGAATGGTGCGTGACTCTCTCAAGACGTGGAGTATGAATGGGTCCCTCCGTCTTGTTCCAAGTGCCAGTGCTTTGGGCATACTAGGGTGCAATGCAGAGACCCACAAGGGGAGGGAGAGAAGGACATCAGTCAAACTAAACAAAATATAAGCGAGGGATCACACAGCAAGGGGCAGGAGACGACAAGTAATCCTATGGACACTTGCCAGGGACAAGAGAAAGGAGATGAGCATATGGCTCTGGACCAAAACTGGAAGGAAGTATCAGCGGATAAGGGAGTTGAGGAGAATCAAAGTGCCTCAGTCCTTGGCAAATGGCAAGGGATGGAATTACCAGCCGGCTCGTCGGAAGTAAGCAACCTGGCCTTGGTGCTGGTAAGGGAAACCAACAATAGGGCGGATCGAGGACAGATACAAGGGGACCAGGAAGATGGAGCTATTACTAGAGCAGCGAAGCGGGCGTCTCTATACGGCGGGGTTACAGATAGAGACGGGATGCCAGTGAGTCGGATCGACAGGAGGGGAGACGATGTAGAATTGACAACGTCAAATCCGAGGTGGGCACTGCTAGTGCGTGAAGCCTCCACACAAGTTGCTAATGGTTCAAGCACTACGGAAGTGCAGGCAAACTGTGGTGAAGCGAACGCCTCTTCCAGTCGTCCGAGGGAGAGCGAGAAGACCGTCAGGACACCCCCCCAATCTGAATTAATGTCTATAATGACGTGGAACGGGCGGGGAGTGAACTCGATCGGTAGGTGGAAGGAGGTGAAGAATTTGATCAGAACGCACAAGTGTTCGATTATGGCTATTCTGGAGAGCAAGATCAAAGCAGTTGACAGGATAACTAATAGGACACCAGCCTATTGGTCTTCTATTCATAATAGGGAGTTCAGTGACTCGGCTCGCATCTGGTTCATGTGGGATACACGAACTTGGTCTGGTCAGGTACGCTTTATGTCCGATCAACTTATTCTCATGGAGCTTACTAATAAAGGTGGTTGTCAGTTGCAAGTAGGAGCTGTCTACGGCCATAACGATCGCAGACGACGTTTCCAACTCTGGAAGGACGTTGTTCAGGTGGCTACACAGATTGAAGATCAAGTCCCTTTGCTGTTGAGCGGGGATTTCAATGCCATGTTGGCGGAGGAGGAAAAGTGGGGAGGCCGTCCTGTACCGGAGTTTATTCTTGCTGATTTTCGGGACTGTTTACTTTCGTCTGGCCTTACCTGTCTTGAGAGAACCGGACAAACCTGGACGTGGAGTAATAGTTCGGCGACCAGTCGCGTTGCGTGCATCCTCGATAGAGCTCTGTGCAATGGCAAATGGCTGGAGTTGTTCCCAGCTAGCAAGGCGGAGGCTTTACCATGTGGAACAAGCGACCACTCGCCTATCTTAATCCAGCTGGCCACATTGGTCACTTCCCGTCGACTCCCGTTCCGGTTTAATAATGCTTGGCCTCTTTTAGCTGGCTACCAGGAGGCGACATCGGGTGGATTCTCTTCTGTTATCAGCGGGAATCCACAATTTCAGCTAACGCAACGACTGAAGCAGATTAAGCGCTCTCTTAAGAGCTGGAACAGAGCTCGCCCGCGGGCGGCCTTGCAGGAGCAGGCCGCTGCTCTCCAGGCGGTCCAGAAGAGAGTGCAGGTGGAGCCGAATAATTCGGATCTCATTGAGGAAGAACTTCGGCTTCAGGATGTGGTGCGACAACTTCGTTTCCTGGATGAGGTTCACCTTCAGCAAAGGGCCAAGTGCAGTTGGATTAAAGATGGGGATCGAGGGTCCAAATTCTTCCATGCCATGGTTCGGTCTCGTAGCCACCGTAACAATTTTGGTCCACTTATTGATGAAACTGGGAAGGTCAAGGCAGCAGATAGTGAGATCCAGGAGGAAGCAATACTATACTTCTCTTCTCTTTACAATCAAACTGGGTATATGACTAATTTCTCAGATTTGATTTGTAAGAGAATTGTTACGGAGGAAGGTAATAACTTACTGAAGAAGGCTGTATCCATGGAGGAGGTGGCTCAGACTGTGAAGGAGGCGGATCCAAATAAAGCTCCTGGGCCAGATGGGTTTAACGCAACGTTCTTCAAAACTCACTGGGATCAGCTGAAAGATCTTGTGTTGCTAGTTGTACAAGATTTCTTCAGCTCAGGCAGACTGCTGAAAGAAATAAATCACACGTTCCTTACTCTCATTCCAAAAAAGGAGGGAGCCACTTCTTTGAGTGATTTTAGACCCATAGCTTGCTGTAATTTTATTTATAAAATTATTTCTCACCTTATGTGCAGCAGGATGCAGGATATTATGAAGGGGCTGATATCCGCCAATCAGTCGGCGTTCATTAAAGGCAGATCTATCGCAGAGAATTGCCTGCTGGCTCATGAACTGGTTCGGGATTTCAATAAGGCGGGAGGCCGAAAAGGATGCATCAAGTTGGACCTCAGGAAAGCTTATGATATGGTCAACAGGGACTTTGTTTGTGCAATCTTGCGCAGTATGGGATTCGAGGAGTGGTGGGTGGACCGAATACGTGAGTGTATTTCCACGCCCACTTTCTCTATACTTATACAGGGCCAGCCATATGGATATTTTGGGAGCAATAGGGGTTTGCGGCAGGGGGATCCGCTCTCTCCTTACTTATTCACATTGGTGATGGAGTACTACACGTGTTTGATGGATATTGCTGTCTATCGGAAGCAGCTTGTTCCTTTGTTTCGGCAAATTGAGCCCATTGTTTCTCATCTCATATACGCCGATGACTTATTAGTATTTATTGAGCCATCCAGGAGAAGTATCAGCACGCTCAACAAGATTTTGGAGGAGTTTGCCCAGTTGGCAGGGCTACAACTGAATAGGGAAAAGAGTCAGATTTATTTCAACAAAGACTGTCCTGAGAAAGAAGTGTGGTCTCATCTTCTTGGTATAGAACAAGGGCAGCTTCCGGTCAGGTATCTCGGCCTTCCTCTATCGTCCAATTATGCTAGAGACGCTGATTGTGCAGGATTGATCCAGTATGTGCAAGACAGACTGGAGGGGTGGCAAGCTCAATTACTATCCTTCGGGGGACGTATTGAGCTTGTGCGTGCAGTTATTTTTGCTATTGTTGCTTACTGGTTGCAGGCCATACATATCTCCGATAAAACCGTTCAAAAAATTGAACAACTGTGTGCGAATTTTGTATGGAAGGGAGGGTACCATGCCATTGCATGGGACGAATTTTGTCGGCCGAAGAAGGAGGGTGGAATAGGACTACGCTCCCTGAGAGTTCTCAGGGAAGTAGCCTTGCAGAAACAGGCCTGGATACTACTGGAAGGCCAATCATTATGGGCAAGATGGATGTACAGCAGATACGTACGTACTGGCAACTTCTGGATTATGAATATAGACAACAATTATTCGGTGACGTTCAAGAATATTTTAAGAATACGTCATGCTCTGAAAGAGAATATTAACAGGGTCATTCACGATGGGAGATCGACCAATTTATGGTTCGACCCATGGCTGAAGCACCGAAGCTTAGTTGAAAGATTCGGTTGGCCCATGTTTGAATTGGTGGGGAAATTAGAAAAGGTGGAAGTTCTGATGCAGGAAGGGAGTTGGATGCTCTCAGCTAGGCCATTCGGCCATTTGCTGGCGGAAGACATTAGTAGTGTGAAATTGGACCAAGGGGGCGGATCAGACTTTTGGGAGTGGGAAGGTATGATCGAGGGGAAGTTCTCTAGCAAGGTCGCCTACGAGTCCGTTCGCCAACATGGGGAGGAGATGGAGTGGACGGATGTCATCTGGACTAAGGGAGTGGCGGTCAAATGGCAGCTATGTGCCTATAAGGCGGTCCGTGATCGGCTACTGACCAAGGATAGACTGCACAGGTTCGGCGTCAATATTCCTGATCTGGATTGTGTGCTTTGCGGAAGTGGTCGAGAGACCAGGGACCATATCTTCTTCCGGTGTACTTGGTCAGGGGTCATTTGGCAGAAATGTAGAGATATTATCGGTCTGCCAAGCTCGCAGGCTGTTGGGTTTCATGACATTATTCAGGAGATGGTCGATCTGAAGACTCGAAGGGACAGCACATATAATAAGGCTCGTATTCGGCTGCTCTCGGCTGTTTGGCACGTCTGGAGAGAGCGAAACAGAAGAATTTTTGAGGACGTGCAATCTTCTATCCAGTCAGTTCTTCATGGCATAGAAAGTGACATTAGATGTTTGTAAAGGGGGTGAGTAGTTGATAATTGGGAGGTGGAGATGTAGTGTGTAATTTTTTCTTTTACTTCTAATATAGTACCATTTCTTCAAAATATATATATATATATATATATATATATATATATATATATATATATATATATATATATATATATATATATATATATATATATTAGGGCTGTGCACAATTAAGTCAAACCGACCAAATCGAACCAAGCCAAACCGAACCGATGCTTCGGTTGGTTTGGTTCGGCTTCAATTTTTTTAAAATCGATCGATTCGGTTCGGTTCATGGTTTGGTTATGCCAAAAATCGTCTAAACCGAACCGAACCAAATCTTTGTTAAATAATTAGGGTTGGCTGGTTGGATATGGGTTCATTGGGTTTTACTATATCAGTTTGGTTCATTTATTCACATCACAGTCATTTATCAAGTTGAAGTTGAAAGAGCGCTCTCTCTCTCTCTCTCTCTCTAGTCTTAAAGAGGAGTGCTGGCGGCTCATATTCTTTTTCTAATTGCTCATGTGTACATGAAAGGGACTTTTGGTTGAATGTATATAATTTTTTATTATTATGTATAATTGGCATTTTTTCCACATGCAATGCGCAAGTTGAATTGAAACTGCTGAATTGTATTTACTGTTGCAAACTGTAAGTTGACTGAGGTTTCACAAAAAAAAAAGCATACAGTCCATTTTTTTATGTGATCAAAACCGACCAAGTCGAACCGATCCAAACCGAACCAAGTCGGTCGGTTTCAAAACCGAACCGACCATTTGGTTGGTTTGGTTCGGTTTTGTTTATTTTCAAACCGATTAACTTCGGTTGGGACCAAATAGATCGACCATCGACCGATGCACACCCCTAATATATATTGTAACTAAAATATATTCAAATCATATTTAAAATACTCTAATATAATTTAAATTATTATTTATTTTTCAATAATATTATATTTTTTGGACATCATAATTAAAATATGTTCATATTATATTTAGTTTTTTAATATAATTTAAATTATTATTTATTTAATAATATTATATTTTTTGTACGTGCACATGTGCATTTGAGTAGTATCTATAATCGATCATAGTCTAAACTATTTTTCAACGAGTAAAATTTTCTTTTTACGTGAAATGCAGTGCATATGACTAATAATTATAACAATACAAATATTAGTAATATTTAATAATAACAATAATAATAATTACAAAAATTACTGATACAAATAACACTAGTAAAAATAAAACGACAACATTAATAGTATATCAATGATAATAATAATAAAAATAACACTATTAAATAATTAAACTCATAATATTGACAAATAGAAATATGAACTAGTAAATGCACGTACTTTGCACGTGTGATAACGTATAATAAGAATATTATGCAATTATAGTCAAATATTGTTTCTAGCTCATGTGGTTAAGGTGCGAAATTTTTTTCTTGTTTGGTTTAGTTCGATTCCTCATTTTGTATATATATAACAATTTTTTTTTAAAAATTAACAATTTTTTACATAATTTAATTTTTTTAAAACGAAAATGGTTGATGATATACACGACTTAGGCGGTTCAACCTTGAGCCGTTTTGAAGCCCCTTTATAATAGTAGAGATTTAGAACTTACTCAATTTAAGATTTAATTTGTCACTGATATTAGGATGCTAACAATATTTCATCTACTTAAAAACAACTATAGGTTAAGTTTCTTATGGTAATTTTCATGTTTACGCTTATATGATCCTAAAAAAAAACTAAAACCAACACTAACACTAATAGCCAATAATTTAAACAAGGAAAACTTGTATTTATTTGTCAAAAAGAAATGGTAAATTATAGAAAATCTCTTAAGGTTTTGTCCATTTAGGACTTCAAGTCAGATTTTATATTAAATTAATACAATAATAATAATTTAATTAGGGTGCGCTTGATTGCAAGAAAATATGTGAAAAAGAAATTAATTTGATAGAATTATTTTACTAGAAAAAATTTCTCTGGAATTTTGATTTTTTTTATGTAACTGAAATTGGGTATGTGAATGTCATTATTTTACACCGAAAATAGTTATTTCTCATGTAAAATAATTTATTTTATGGACTGGACTAGTTTTATTTTTCATTATGTTGAAAGAAAATATGAAAAATGATAATTATTGAAAAATAATTTTATAAAAAATATAAGTATCAAACACTACTATTACTACTATTGGTGGAAATTTTGTGATAAAAATATTTTCCATGAAAAATTGTCCAATCAAACACAGTCTAATGGTTCATTTGGGATTTTGGTAACATGTGTCATATATTGATAAATGTGTATTTTATATTGATACTCTTACCAATTTTTTTTAAAAATATATATTGATAAATATGCTGGTTGAAGTTTCTATGTAAAATATATATTTATCAATATATTAACACACATGTTAACAAAATCAAAAAAATTGTGAACTCGAAACTTGTGGTTACCGGATAGAGACATAAAATCCTGGCCGGATGACTAAAGATCAGTGGACTGAACCATGGTGACGTATTATTTCGTCGCGTGTGTACATCTTAAAAAAATAAATCCAGAAAACATATTTTGACCCGGATTTATTTTTTAAAATCAACTAGTAAATGCACGTGCTTTACATGTATAATAACAGATAATAAGAATATTATCCAATTATAGTCAAATATTTTTTCTAACTCATGTGATTAAGGTGAGAGGTATTTTTCTTTTTTTTTGCTTGAGTTTGATTTTCCATGTTGACAAATTTAAACTTTTTTTTAACAATTTTTTACATAAATTATTATTTTTAAATAAAATTGACCGTGATATAATAACAGCGTAAACGGTTCACTTTTGAACCATTTTGAAGGCTCATTATATAGTATAATATAAGATGAGATAAGATGAGAGCCACCCGACAGCGTAATATTTGTCCATGTAAGACCGTGCATTTAAAAAAATATACAAAAAGGAAATATATTTTGGCCCGGATCTATGTTCCAGACCCGACAAGACAATTTCGGACCGGGTCCAACCAAAAAGGATATTAAAACAAAACCGTCAGATCCAATCCAACTCAAAGAATCCAACGATTTCTCTTCCACGAAGGTGAGGTCCCAAAATAAAAACTCTTCCTTTTTTTTTTCTTCCTTCTCGATGCCCTAGTTTCGTTTGAAAAATTCTATGCTTTTGTTCGATTTCCCCCCAAATTTTCCCACCAACAATTTGTAGATTCAGCACAAAATCAGTAAGTGTTCACGCACTCAAGCTCGAAGCATCAAAAGCTCACTGTTATTTTTTGGTATAGAAATAAACGTGTATTATTATTATTATTATTATTATTATTATTATTATTATTATTATTATTATTATTATTATTATTATTATTTCTTGTAGGGAGGGTTTATAGAAATTGAATTAGAAAGATCATGGTTTAATTGTTTATTAATAGAGATCTAACAACAATCTGATCCATTTTTTTCTATTTTATCGTTCTATATGATTTTTTTTAAAGGTTAAAGCTATGATCTTTACATGGTTCTTCTTTAGGTAAAGATTCACTCCAACGAATGGAGTAGAATATCATGCCGAGGCCTTTTGAGCTGGATTCACTAAGCATTTTTTTTTTAAAAATAACTTATGCATTTTAGGAGTAGTAATCTTGTGAAGAGATTCAGTATCTTACGATGTAATATACTACCATTTTGTTAGGTATTGGTTGATCCGATCCGATACGTATAGGCTGATATGTAGAGTTGGTTTTTGTTTACTTGAATCCTATAATGTATACTCAAGAATTTTGGTCCTATAACTAGATAGACCTGTAAAGATGAAACAGATAAAAAAAAATTCGAGAAAATTATATTACATTACATTTATATATGGATTTAGAAGCATAGACGTAAACTCCTAGAGGTACTGTGTTATACGATACACAAGCAAATCGGTACACTATGTATCGCCAGTTGACGACCTAATTTATAAAACTTGTCCAGTCTATAGGAAAATATCATTTTTCATGAAAACCTAATCAAGAAAAAGGTGCAACGACAACTCTTGCGGTCTTCTTAAGTGTCTTGATAAATTTAGGGACGGGACAGACCTGAGCTTTGAGGCGCTCGTATTCGTACATGTCGAGCACATCTTCTGCCTCGTAGGCAGCTTCTTTGAGTGTCAACAGATATGGCTGCAAAACTTCCACTTTCTTCGCTTCCGCCACCAGCAACCCCGCTTTGATCTTGGGAAGAATGGTAGTTTGAAGATGTTGTAGCTCTTCCTCGGTAATATCTCCTCCAAAGTATGGGAGTGCCGCGTTCTGCAATTTACTGAATATGGGAGATACAATCGGTCCAACCAAACTTAGTGCAATTTTTTCCATCTTCTTGCGGATGCTGATCAAAGAGACAATAATTAATGGAAAATAAATGGATTGATAAGTGAAGAATGCATTCTAGGAGAATGGTATATTAAAGTTCAAATGACTTGTTCCATACCTGTCTGTCTGTTGATCAACTGGTACTCGGGAAGAAGGATACTATGAAGATGCTGAAAGTCTCTATGGCACAAGGAGGACCTTTGGTCTCTATGGCAAATTATTGGACCTGCTTTAGATGTTCATCTGTTGTTGTCACCTTCACCAAGTTGCAGAGCCATTAATTGCAGTATTGCACCATCGCTGTGCAAGAGGCCGACTCGGTGTTGGCGTGTAGCCCATGTTCACATGTGTGGTCTCCATCCACACCTAATAATTTCTGACTTCTACAGGGTTTTTTTTCTCTTTTCTCATATATGGTCTCCAGCATCTATATTATGTAGTACCAACTTCTTTCTGTAGACCCAAGTCCTTTTTGTCTGCACCTATAAATGTAATGACAATGTAATGACAAGGCGTATGTAATGTTTGGGTGCAGGAGTTGTCTTTGAATGAGCTATGAAGGTGCAACCTAATTACAAGCTAAAGTTGGTGGCCTCCTCCATCATTGTCGTGATGGAGGGAGGTAGCCAACTTGTAGCCAAGTTTTAGACAATGATGAGGAAGGTGCAACCTTTGAGTCTAAAATGATATTTCTGTCCCGACAACACAAATGAGGAAGGTGCCCCACGATGAGAACCAAAACTTGATGGCCTCCCCCACCAATTTGGTGATGGATGGAGGTAGCCAAGTTTTTAAATTGGCGATGATGAGTGTGATGGTGAATCCTTTGAGCCAATTACTTTTTTTTGCAGCTTGTGCTTAAGTTGTTGATATTTTCAAACTTGTGTTTCAGTTTTTTTTACATACTTGTGTTTCAGTTGAGTCAATTTCAGTTTTTGGTCTCTGATGACTTTCAGTTTTTTTGCAGACTTTTTTTTGATGACTTTCAGTATCTTCTACTGGCCTGTGATGACTGTGTTTCATTGTGAAACAAATAATGTTATTATGGGCTATGATGACAATGCATAACTTGGTCTTCTTCTTTCCAGTTTTTGGTGACTTCAATTTTTTTGCAGTTTTTGGTTACTGCAGCATAACTTGGTCTTCTTTTCTTATATATGGGCTATGATGAGAATGTATTATGGGCTATGATGACTTGTGTTTCATTGTGAAACAAATAATGATATTTCTTTCACTTTTTAGTATCAGTTCGAGTATCACTTCAATTCTCACTGATACATGTGTCAATTTCTGTGCATGTATGAGTTGGCCAGTACCTAATTACTAGCAAGATGACATGTTCCCAGCAAATATGATACATGTGGCAATTTTTGGTTACTCAAAAATTTTCATTTTTCATATGTTCTTCATATGATGATATTTTTTGAAGAAGATTTTGCTTAATTCTGTGCGCATAATGTCCTTATTGAACAAGTTTGAATTATTTTCAGTTTCAATAATCTGAGCCTTTCATGTGTCCCTGACTATGAGCCATAATGATTTTGCCGGGAACATATCATATTTGCTGGGAACATGTTATTTTGCTGGGAACATGTCATCTTGCTGGTTTTTTTGTATCATATTTGCTGGGAACATGTTTCATATTTGCTGGGAACATGTTCTTCATATGTGATGGGTTGGCCAGCCTTTTTCATATGCCGCAATTTTTTTAGTACTCAGGAATTTTCATTTTTGATATGTTCTTCATATGATGTCAATTTTTTATGAAGATTTTGCTTAATTCTGAGCCCATAATGTCCTTATTGAACAAGTTTGAATTATTTTCAGTTTTCATACTCTGAGCTTTTCATGTGTCCCTGCATGAACTATGAGTCAGGAAAGATATGAGGTTGTATCATATTGCTGGGAACATGTCATATTGCTGGGAACATGTCATCTTGCTGGAAACATATCATATTTGCTGGAAACATGTATCATATTTGTTGGGAACGTGTATCATATTTGTTGGGAACATGTAATCTTACAAAATTATATATCTGGGAACATGTCATCTTGCTGGGAACTTGTATCATATTTGCTGGGAACATGTATCATATTTGCTGGAAACATGTAATCTTGCAAAATTATATATTGCTGTCTGGGAACATGTCATCTTGCTGGGAACTTGTATCATATTTGCTGGGAACATGTATCATATTTGCTGGAAACATGTAATCTTGCTGGGAACATGTCATCTTGCTGGGAATATGGTTCATATTATTTTTCGGTTGTGAAATCCTTCTCTGTTGTCAAATTCAGTTTTCACTGTTGGAAAAATTTATGTTTTGGTAACCATATCATTCTTCATGAGGGCGATTATATCACTTGCAATGTCCTAACCAAACACAGCAAGTCCAAGCCACTTTCAAATGGTCATCCAAACAAACTACATTGTAAGTCTCCACTTACAGGGGGACAAGGTGTTGGCGTATAACCCATGTTCACATGTATGGTCTCCATCCACACCTAGTAATTTTTCTCTGACTTCTACCGGGTTTCTCTTCTCTTTTTGCACAATGTTTACTTAATTCTTTTCTCAAATCGTCAGAAAATTTATTACAGCATACTAAACTTACCTAAATTTGTTTAAGAAGTAACAAGTATGTAAAAAAATTAGGATTTGGAAACTTTTTGACAAATGGTCTGGCGAGACAATTCCCAAGCTAACTACTAAACCGCCCCAACCCCCAAATAGGAGTGAGCATTATTCGATTTTGGACCGAAAACCGAACCAAATCGAACCGAATAAGCGATTCGGTTCGGTTTTAAAAAAAATCGATTCGGTTTCGATTTTGAAAATACTAAATTTTCTTATTCGATTTCGGTTTTAGGTTTCGATTTCAATCCAAAACCGAAAACCGAATAAAAAAATTAGTTTATATATATATTTTTTGAAGTAATGGGTAATTGTTGCGAACTCACCTCCACTGGGGCTCGAACTCTGACCACTTGGGCCGCATGCATCTCTTTTAACCACTAGGTGGCCCAATGCATCTCTCTTAACCACCAGGCTAGAGGTCATTTGCTATATATATATAGTGGCCCAATGCATCTCTCTTAACCACCAGGCTATAGGTCATTTGCTATATATATATATATATATATATATATATATATATATATATTAAACCAAAAAAACACAAACAAACCCCAAAACCGAATAAACCGAAAATCGAACCGATTTAATTCGGTTCGGTTATTGATCAATTTGGTTTGGTTTCGGTTTTGCTTATTCGGTTTCGGTTCAATTCGATTTTTGCTTATTCAGTTTGGTTGGAACCGAATAAAACTTTACGGATAATTATGAATAATTGTCACATACTCATAATAAACTCATAATAAAATCCAACATTGAATGCCAATTATAAACTTTCACCAATGGTATATTAAACGTATATCCTTTTTGTTTTCAACCATGTACAATAACCATAGATTGTTTGTTTCGCGGAAGTGGAGTGATGTCAAAATTTTGGAAGTGAAAATTTTGCGTACGTATTGCGTATGGACGTGCGTATGCATATTTTATGAATTTTTTTCCCTTTGGACGATTGTTGAAGTGAGTTGAAAGTATAACTTTTTATAGTGTTTGTTTGATTTGTAATGAAGTGGCAGTTGAGAAATCATATTGTTTCTACTTTTGAGTAGTATTACTTTTTTTTGTATATAGTTTAAAATTTTAAGATTTTGATATAAATAATCACAAAATTATGTGTTTAAAATTAAAAGTTAACATTTTTTTAGCAACATTATTAATAATAATAATAATAATAATAATAATAATAATAATAATAATAATACAGTTATTAAACTTTGATATAAATATTACACTAATTTTTATTTTTACTTTTATTATTATTATTATTATTATTATTATTATTATTATTATTATTATTATTATTATTATTCTCTCTCTCTCTCTCTCTCAAATTCTCTCTTATTCATCGTTGGAGAGAAGCACAGAGGGTTCGAGGTCGAGGACGACTGTCGGTGACTTCGGAGGAAGGTCGGATTGAAACTATTTTCCAAAAAACTATCATTTTCCATATTTCTTCTAAAATGGTGAAAATAAAACTTGTCCAGTCAATAGAAAAATATCATTTTTCGGGAAAAATAGCTATTTTTGTGGAAAATAATGACAATCAAACACCCAAATTAATTTTTCCATGAATTTTTTTTAAAATTCAATGGAATTTTTTTCCTAGAAAAATTATTCCATGGAATTAATTTCTTTTCCACGTATTTTCCACCTTGCAATTAAACACACCCTAATTCTTTTCTCAAATCATCAGAAAATTTGTTACAATGTACTAAACTTACCTAAATTTGTTTAGGAAGTAACAAGTATGTAAAAAATTTAGAATTTGAGAACCTTTTGACAGATGGTCTGGTGAGCCAATTTCCACCATTAACACTATGTTTGGAAACTCCGAGAGGAAGGAAAATGGAGGGGAATGAAAATTTGAGAGGAAGAAAAATGAAGGAAAATGAAAATTAATTTTACCTTTCCTTGTTTGGATGACAAAAACATAATGAAAGGAAAGTAAGAATTAATTTTTTTTTTTTTTTTTTGTGAAACATAGGTAAAATTACTACTTAACCATTGATTTTCTTAACATAGAAAAACTAACAAATTAAATGAAGGATAGTTGGGTAAATTTACCAAGATTTTCTCTTGTGTGTTCATTTTTCTTCCATTTTTTGGAAATTTTTTGGGTGGGGCCTACATAAATTTTTCTCCCAAATTCCTCTCCTACATTTTCCTTCCCCTCTTTCAAAACATCACTTCTATTAATTTTTCACCCACTTTTCTCTCAAATTTTTTTCTTTCCCCCATTTTTCTCCCTTCCCAAGCATAGCATAAATAAACTAAACCCACCCAACCTAACTACTAAACCAACAAAACTAAACCGCCCCAACCCCCAAACATGCGAAACCTATGGTTTGGTGAAAATATCAGTATGGCTGAAAAGTTCATGATTTGCGAATTTTGCAAACTTGTGCCGTTTTGTTCCGTTTCTTTAAAAAATTGGTATGCTATAGCAATTTTTGTACACTTTTAACCTCTTATTCACCCAAACAATAGGATTTGAGGGAAGTGTTATAACTTGAAAAAAAATGTGAAAAAAGTTTGGAGGTGATCCAAATTTATGTTCTTTCGGCTTTGGGGCATTTAGGTTACTAAACTTTTATTCCATACACAGCAAGTGTTGTCCAAAAACTTTACGGATAGTTATGAATAATTGTCACATACTCATAATATTCTTCATAATAAAATCCAACACTGCAATGTCAATTTTAAACTCCACCCACGGTATATTAAATTTATATCCTTTTGTTTTCAACCATGTACAAAAATCACAGATTGTTTGGTTCGCGGAAGTAGAGCGAAGTAAAAAATGTGGAAGTGAAAATTTTGCGTACGCATTGCGTATGCGCGTCATGCGTATGCATATTTTATGAGTTTATTTCGTTTGGATGATTGTTGAAGTGAGTTGGAAAGTATAAATTTTTATAGTGTTTGATTTGTAATGAAGAGGTAGTTGAGAAGTCATATTGTTTCCACTTTTGAGTAGTATTATTTTTTTTGTATATAGATTAAAAATTTAAGACTTTGATATAAATAATTAGAAAATGATGTGTTTAAATTAAAAGTTAATAAATTTTTAAGCCACAAAATTTTAGCAACTTTAATAATAATAATAATAATAACAATAATAATAAATAAGATTATTAAACTTTGATATAATAATAATAATAATAATAATAATAATTATTATTATTATTATTATTATTATCGCTTCTCCCTATGAAGGATACTATGAAGATGCTAACAGTCTCTATGGCAGAAGAACCTTTGGTCGGTCTCTATGGCAAATTATTGGACCTTTAGAGCATCTCCAACCCTATTGTGAGTTTAGAAAAAATGGTTGCCACATAGGAATGACAAACTTTCATTCCAAAAAATTTTCTCCAATGCAAATGTAGAATAAAATATGAAGTTGAAATGTCAATGACATGGCAAGAAGAATGTGAAGTTGGTTGTCTAGATCTAGACAATGCACTTCACAATGACTTTGTCTCCGCATCATCAATTATGAATAAAATTTTTTATAAAAAGTTAAAGAAGTGGAGGAGTTGCCTTGGAAGTTGGAAAGCATATTTTTAATTGTCTCCTCAATACTTTTGCATTGGAGAGAGTTTTTCTATCTCATTGTCTTTTGAGATATAATTTTGCCACATAAACAAGACATTGTCTTGTGGCTCATGCCACATAGGGGCTACCTAGGACTCACAACACTTCACAAGACAATAGAGTTGGAGATGCTCTTAGAGCATCTCCAACCCTATTGTGACTTTGGAAAAAAGTTAATGTCACATAGGAATGACAAAATTTTATTCAAAAGTTCGTCTCCAATGCAATTGTCAAGTCAATTGTGAAGCTTATGTGGCAAAAATTAAAGAAGACATTGTGAAGTTGATTGTCTTGTTCTAGACAATGCACTTGACAATGTCTTCTCTTCCATGTCATCAATTATGAATAAAAAATATTAGAAAAAAGAAAGAAGATGAGTAGTTGTCTTAAAAGTTGCCTTGGAAGTTGGAAAAAATACTTTTTATTTGTCTTCTCAATACTTTTGCATGGGAGAGAGTTTTTCTATCTCATTCTCTTTTGAAATATAATTTTGCCACATAAACAAGACATTGTCTTATGGCTCATGCCACATAGGAGCCACCTAAGACTCACAACATTTAACAAGACAACAGGGTTGGAGATGCTCTTAGATGTTGATCTGTCCTTGTTGACTTTTACCTGTGCAAGGGGCCCACTTGGTGTTGGCGTGTATCCCATGTTCACATGTATGGTCTCCACACCTAATAATTTCTCTAACTTATACAGGGTTTCTCCTCTCCTTTTCCACAATTTTTACTTAATTCTTTTCTCAAATCGCCAGAAGATTTATTATAGCATACTAAACTTACCTAAATTTGTTTAGGAAGGAACAAGTATGTAAAAAATTAGAATTTGAAAACTTTTTGACAAATGGTCCGGCAAGACAATTCCCAACCTAACTACTAAACAAACAAAGTCTCAACTCCCAAATAGGGGTGAGCATTATTCGATTTTGGACCGAAAATCGAATCGAACCGAACCGAATAAGAAATTCGGTTCGGTTTTACAAAAAATCGGTTCGGTTTCGATTTCGGTTTTGGGTTTCAGTTTTCAATCCAAAACCGAAAACCAAATAAGAAAATTTAGTTTGTATATATATATATATATATATATATATATATATATATATATATATATATATATATATATATATATATATATAAACAAAAAAAACACAAATAAACCCCAAAACCAAAAATCCAAAAAGGCCGAACACGAATGCTTGTGGCTACCGGAAAGAGACATGAGACCCTGGCTAGATGGCAGAAGATCAGTGGATCGAGCCATGGCTATATATTATTTCGTCCCTTACATCTTCCCAAAAAAAGTCCATTTTTTACCCCGATTTATTTTTTAAAATAAGTAAAGGGTACCCATAAGTAAATCGAGCGAGGACAACATATTATTTGTCCATGTAAGACTGTGCATCTAAAAAAAAAATGATCCATTGCGAAGGTATAAGACCCTGGCTGGGTGGGTGGTGTAGCGCCCCGCTTTCGATAGGCGACGGAACTTCATAATATGCTAGCGCCGAGTCAGATCGGCCGGGAACTTAGATGGCCATCTGACTCGATCGCTAAGCTTGGTAAACGTTAACGCCTTGCGGCATCGATTCAATTCGATTTGGACGGAAGATACGAGAATCGATCCAACTAATGGAACGACTTCTGTTGGAACAAGTCCTAGATGCAGCGGGCTGCGTCTCGGCACGCGAGCTCTCTATAAGAGTCCCTTCGACGGGACCGGACCGTTGTATGGTTTTTCTTGGAGCTTTGCCGCTGGGCTTGATTGAAGTGCTTTCACGTCGTTTTCATGGATGCAATTACAAATTTCGATGCAAGGGGAAAAGAAGGAAATTTAACAAAGTGTTGATGCATTGCAGGAGCTCGCGTAACTAAGGATTGACGTTGCGTAGCGCTTCGACGACCTGCACGAAGCCCAGTAATCGGTGGGTGATTCGGCCTTCTTTTCTATTCTGTCCCGCAAACTTATTCCTTGCTTCGAATCCATTCAAATCGAACGATGCCAAGTTAATTGCATGCCAATCCACTAAGTCAAGAACTCGGGAAAAAACGTATCGATTTACAAATACAAGTTTTTCACATAAACCAAAAAGTTTAAGGTTTACAGAAAAAGATAGACTGTTTCAAGTGCTGCAAAATATTATGAAACGTTGAACATGGGTTTTGATGCCTCGGACAATTTGGTGCCTACGGGACGCTAAATCGAGTGTATGGCTTCGGGGAAAATGAATCGATGCATGAGTTGCCATAAATGATAATGTCGTTGAATACTGTCCGCGCTATACAAAACGGTTTGCATGCATTAAACTGTTCGCACATAGGCATGGTCATGGACAGCTTGTGCACAAGTTCGATTCCTCGAAACGGTATCCGGGGCATCGGAACCGATTCGACCTAGTGGGAATAATTTATCGTGCTTCGGCGCGATGCATGCGGGACCTTCAGTAAGGCTTGCAACCTAGGCTGAAAGGGTAGCGTCGCATGCCAACTTTGATTAAGTCCCTCGTGGTGCGTAGCACCAATGACCGCATATAAGATAGTTGCATGCTCACCTATTGTCTTATGCAGGTGTAAATATTATCTCTGTTTTCATGCAGGGACGAGCACGGCCGTGGTAAGAAATATGATAAACTGCGATGTTATGTGTATGCTTTAATACTCAAAGATGGCTATCAAATGTGAACTGAATTCATTTAGTTCTAATAGAAAGACAACTCTAAAGCATGCTTATCCTAACAATCAGAGTCGGTTTAGACGAGTTGGTTCGTCTCGTCCACTTAGCAAGTGTGCTAATCCCCTCCCCCAATTTCCCCAGGTGCGGCGGGCGCTCCAACCTAAAACGAAGCTGAAGTGCGGAGAGGCATTTTGAAGCTCTTCCTATACTGAAGTATTTTGAAGCCAATTCAAGTCGACGGCTTATGTATAAAGGGGCGAATGTATGGGACGGCAAGCGTAGTTCAGGCAACTTGTCGAATGTGTTCTCTTTATGTTTTCAATCAATGTAGCCGCAACGGCATCCAATGTAATTACGACTTGCACTTCGTTGCAAGCTATGAATGAAAAGCATTTCTATCTTCCTATACTGTGTCTTAAATTATGATGTGATTTGTGAAGTTTCAACTTGGCGTATTTATATCAAAAGATAACCGTTTGAGAACTTGTCATCTTGCCTTGCACGAGCGCAACTCCAGGCTCGTGCGGCATCACGCCTTAGCGAGGACGATCGAATCGACAAAAATTTACATCGGGGACGAACGTTGCCGACTCGGGGCGTGACAAATTGGTATCAGAGCACAGTTATGTTTCCTCGGATTTTTGAAATATGTTTCATTGTTGGAATGTCCGTTGCGATGGCTTGATTGAATGCATGTCGGCATGCTGCGTGAAATACGAGTTCCATACAGGTAAGCCCGTAGATATTTTTGAAAAATACTAACGGGTTTACACTGTTTGTAGGAATGACTAAGCGAGATAAGAAAATCGTCGGCCCAACAACCCAAACTGTAGATAGTACGTCGAGCACAAAAAGTACCGAGCTTAGCGAGACGACTATGCAGAAGATGCTACAGATGATGGAACTGCAGCAGCAGCAGCTTCAGACACAATTCAAAGCTCAATTTGAGGCGCAACAAAGACAGATGAATGCCCTGACTCAGATAGTGAGCAAAATGGCGGGCAATACCAAGACGACGGACGAAGAGTTCGAGGAAAAGCGAAGCGACCAAGAAGAAGACGAGGAGGAAGATGGCTCCCCGTAAATGATGAACTCTCCTTCCATGTTCAAAGTGAAGGAGTTCCGCAAAATGAATCCGCCGAAGTTCAACGGCCGAGTAGAGCCCGATGTGATTGTAGGATGGCTCGCAGAGATAGAGGACTTATTCGATCTCCTCTGCATCGAAGGGTCCCAGAGGGTGGCCTGTGCGGCACTGCAGTTACAACTACGAGCACATGACTGGTGGGCGGCGAAGAAACAAGGGATCTGTGAAGCCGATTCCAACAAAAAGATCTCTTGGGAAATGTTCAAGACGACCTTCCTTGAGCAGTACGTTTCTCGCGCCATCCGCCGACAGAAGGCGGATGAGTTCATGATGTTGAAACAGGGGAATATGAGTGTCGAAGATTATGAGGCAAGCTTCTCGAAACTTGCAAAATTTGCTGGCGCCTTCCTGCCCAACAAAGAAGAATGGTGCGAGCATTTTCAGCAAGGCCTCAACGAAGAACTGCGTAGGGACGTCATGAACCAACGGTGCCAAACTTATCGTGAATCCTACGAAGCCGCACTTGATAGCGAGCGAATCTTTGGCCGTATGTCACAAAGGGTCGTGCTTGTCGTTCGCAACAACTTCAACAAGCGTCCTAACGACGCCGGGGGATCGGGAGTATCAAAACGTCCAAACACAATTGATAACCGAGGCCATGGCGGACCACACTGCTATAGATGCGGTAAGAATGGGCATCGAGATCCCGATTGTAAACTGAGAACATGTTTCAAATGTGGCGAGCTAGGCCACGTAGCAACGTTTTGCCCGCTGAGAGTCCAGAATCAACATAACCCACCGAGGAACATTCCGAATCCGCCTAAAGCGTCGACACTGCATGGCACAAATACGGTGCCCGTCAACCAACAGAACCAACGCCATGGGGCTCAAGGCCGAGTTTATGCATTAACTCGGGACGAGGCGTATGCGTCCGATACGGTTGTAACAGGTATATTACTCTACAAAGATATACCTGCTCGAGTATTATTCGATTCGGGTGCGACGCATAGCTTTATATATACTGATTTTGCGAAAGAAAATAAAATCACCATGCAATCACTAGATATGAATATTAGCGTTAGCACTCCGTCGGGAGTCGATATGCCTGCAAACTTTATTTGTAGGGATGGCCACATTTGCGTCGGGGGGAGATATCTATCCTTGGATGCCGTAGTATTAGACATAAAAGACTACGACATAATCCTGGGCATGGATTGGTTGGGCGCTTGTCGTGCAACGATCGAGTGCGCGGAGAAGAGAGTGGTGTTTCGTCTTCCTGGCGAGACAGAGTTCTCATATTCGTGCGGTACGGCCTCGAAGACGGCGATGATGGTATCGACAATCTCGGCAAGGCGTATGCTGCGTTCCGGCTGCGCGGGATACTTGGCATCTGTTCGAGACACGCGGACGGATAATACAAACACAAAGCAGACTGATGTTGTGGCAGAATTTCCCGACATTTTTCCTAACGAGATGCCTGGGATGCCGCCGGATCGAGAAATTGAATTCAGCATCGACACCTTTCCGGATACACGGCCGATATCCAAGGCGCCTTACCGAATGGCTCCAGCAGAACTGAAGGAGCTGAAGGTGCAATTACAAGAGTTGCTAGACCGCGGATTTATTCGCCCTAGTGTCTCTCCATGGGGAGCTCCCGTACTGTTCGTGAAAAAGAAAGATGGGTCGTTGCGGATATGCATCGACTATCGTGAACTCAACAAGGCGACCGTGCGGAACAAGTATCCTTTGCCACGAATCGACGACTTGTTTGACCAACTGCAAGGCGCGTCTGTGTTTTCAAAAAATCGATCTTCGTTCAGGCTATCATCAATTGAAGATCAAGTCCGACGACGTATCGAAGTCTGCCTTCCGCACTCGATATGGTCACTACGAATTCCTCGTCATGCCGTTCGGTTTGACGAATGCCCCGGCCGCTTTCATGGATCTGATGAACCGAGTCTTCCGACCTCAAATAGATAAATTTGTAGTCGTATTCATCGACGATATCCTTGTCTACTCAAAGAATCGGGAAGAGCACGCGGAATATTTGAAGACGGTACTGCAGATTCTGCGTGAAAATAAATTGTACGCCAAGCAGAGTAAGTGCGAGTTCTGGATGAGTAGCGTGACATTTCTCGGGCACGTAATCTCTGCCGAAGGTGTCGCGGTGGACCCAAAGAAGATTGATGCGGTGGTGGATTGGAAACGACCTGCCTCGGCTAGCGACATTCGAAGTTTCCTTGGCCTAGCGGGCTACTATCGTAGGTTCGTGCGAAGCTTTTCAAAACTAGCGTCGCCTCTGACTCGCCTCACCCAGAAGGGAGTAGTATTTGAATGGAGCGACGACTGTGAATCCAGCTTTCAAGAGTTGAAGCAACGGCTCGTCTCAGCTCCAATCCTTGCACTTCCAGACGGTCCCGAAGGCTTTCAGATATTCAGCGACGCGTCGGGAACTGGCCTTGGGTGCGTACTCATGCAGAGAGACAAAATCATCTCCTACGCTTCACGGCAGTTGAAGCAACACGAGAAAAATTACCCGACGCACGACTTAGAATTGGCGGCGATCGTCTTTGCATTGAAGTTATGGCGACACTATCTCTATGGTATAGCATGCATAATCTACACAGATCATAAAAGCCTGAAGTACTTGTTCACGCGACGGGAACTCAACCTACGACAGCGACGATGGCTCGAACTCATAAAAGATTACGAGCTAACGATCGAGTACACGCCGGGCAAGGGAAACGTGGTGGCCGACGCACTCAGCATAATGTTTATGGGAACACTGGCCATAAACAAGGAAATACGGCGAGACCTTGAAGCGATGGGTATCAAACTCGGAATTGAGTATCGACACCTGAACCTAGCGCAGCTGAAGCTAGGATCGAGCCTGCTTAGCAAGATAAAGACCGCACAGGAGGACGACTCATTCCTGAAGAAAATGCGCGAGCTGATTTCAACGGGAAGGGCGATTGACTTTGCGGAAGACGGAGACGGGACGATGCGACTAAAGGGAAGGCTCTGCATTCCTGAAACTGCCGAACTCAGAAAAGAAATTCTGACGGAGGCGCATTATGCGAAGTACTCGTTACATCCTGGGAGCACCAAGATGTACAAGGACTTGCGCACAAACTTTTGGTGGCACGGCATGAAGAAGGACGTGGCTACGTTCGTATCGCAATGCATGGCGTGTCAGCAAGTGAAGGCGGAACACCAAAGGCCAGGCGGCGAGCTGCAGAACATCCCCATTCCCGAGTGGAAGTGGGACAATATCTTGATGGATTTCATTGTGGGATTTCCGAAGACGTCGCGAGGGAATGACGCGATTTGGGTCATTGTTGATAGATTGACCAAGTCGGCTCACTTCATCGCAATTAAAGTAGGATGGAGCGTCGATCGGTTAGCGCAAATCTACGTCGATGAGATTGTTCGACTGCACGGGGTACCGGCCTCAATATTTTCGGACAGAGACGGGCGATTCCTATCGCGTTTCTGGACGAGCCTCCAAGCGGCGATGGGAACCAAACTGAACTTTAGTTCGGCGTACCATCCCCAAACAGACGAACAGACGGAGAGGGTAAATCAAATCCTAGAAGACATGCTGCGTCTGTGTGCGATCGATCTAAAGACTAGTTGGGATACGCATTTGCCGCTTGCGGAGTTTGCGTATAACAACAGTTATCAGTCGAGTATTCAGATGGCTCCATACGAAGCGCTCTACGGGAGGAAGTGCCGTTCGCCGATCTGCTGGGATGAAGTCGGAGAGCGACAAGTGCTGGGACCGGAACTGGTGGAGCAGGCCGTCGAAAAGGTCCGCTTGATTCGAGATAGACTCCGCATCGCGCAAAGTCGACAAAAGAGCTACGCTGATCTTCGTCGACGACCGCTAGAGTTCTTGGCCGGGGACCATGTGTTTCTGAAAGTAACGCCCATGCGCGGAGTGATGCGGTTCGGCGTTAAAGGCAAATTGAGCCCGAGATTTGTAGGCCCCTTTGAGATCATTGAGCGAGTTGCGACGGTTGCTTATCGGATCGCACTACCTCCTGCCTTAGCCGATGTGCACGATGTTTTCCACGTTTCACAACTTCGAAAATACGTGCACGACCCAAGTCATGTTGTTAGCTTCGATCAGTTGGAGCTACGTACTGACTTGTCTTACTCGGAGGAGCCTATTCAAATTTTGGACCGCAAGGAAAAGGTGCTACGGAATCGGTCGATGTCCTTGGTCCGCGTGCTTTGGCGGAACCATACAGTTGAGGAGTCGACGTGGGAGATGGAGGCGGAGATGAAGGAGAAGTACCCTGCGTTGTTCGTCTAAATTAAGGTCCGACCCTTGTTCTTAAGTTTCGGGACGAAACTTTTTCTTAGTGGTATATTATGTAGCGCCCCGCTTTCGATAGGCGACGGAACTTCATAATATGCTAGCGCCGAGTCAGATCGGCCGGGAACTTAGATGGCCATCTGACTCGATCGCTAAACTTGGTAAACGTTAACGCCTTGCGGCATCGATTCAATTCGATTTGGACGGAAGATACAAGAATCGATCCAACTAATGGAACGACTTCTGTTGGAACAAGTCCTAGATGCAGCGGGCTGCGTCTCGGCGCGCGAGCTCTCTATAAGAGTCCCTTCAACGGGACCGGACCACTGTATGGTTTTTCTTGGAGCTTTGCCGCTGGGCTTGATTGAAGTGCTTTCGCGTCGTTTTCATGGATGTAATTACAAATTTCAATGCAAGGGGAAAAGAAGAAAATTTAACAAAGTGTTGATGCATTGCAGGAGCTCGCGTAACTAAGGATTGACGTTGCGTAGCGCTTCGACGACCTGCACGAAGCCCAGTAATCGGTGGGTGATTCGGCCTTCTTTTCTATTCTGTCCCGCAAACTTATTCCTTGCTTCGAATCCATTCAAATCGAACGATGCCAAGTTAATTGCATGCCAATCCACTAAGTCAAGAACTCGGAAAAAACGTATCGATTTACAAATACAAGTTTTTCACATAAACCAAAAAGTTTAAGGTTTACAGAAAAAGATAGACTATTTCAAGTGCTGCAAAATATTATGAAACGTTGAACATGGGTTTTGATGCCTCGGACAATTTGGTGCCTACGGGACGCTAAATCGAGTGTATGGCTTCGGGGAAAATGAATCGATGCATGAGTTGCCATAAATGATAATGTCGTTGAATACTGTCCGCGCTATACAAAACGGTTTGCATGCATTAAACTGTTCGCACATAGGCATGGTCATGGACAGCTTGTGCACAAGTTCGATTCCTCGAAACGGTATCCGGGGCATCGGAACCGATTCGACCTAGGGGGAATAATTTATCGTGCTTCGGCACGATGCATGCGGGACCTTCAGTAAGGCTTGCAACCTAGGCTGAAAGGGTAGCGTCGCATGCCAACTTCGATTAAGTCCCTCGTGGTGCGTAGCACCAATGACCGCATATAAGATAGTTGCATGCTCACCTATTGTCTTATGCAGGTGTAAATATTATCTCTGTTTTCATGCAGGGACGAGCACGGCCGTGGTAAGAAATATGATAAACTGCGATGTTATGTGTATGCTTTAATACTCAAAGATGGCTATCGAATGTGAACTGAATTCATTTAGTTCTAATAGAAAGACAACTCTAAAGCATGCTTATCCTAACAATCAGAGTCGGTTTAGACGAGTTGGTTCGTCTCGTCCACTTAGCAAGTGTGCTAATCCCCTCCCCCAATTTCCCCAGGTGCGGCGGGCGCTCCAACCTAAAACGAAGCTGAAGTGCGGAGAGGCATTTTGAAGCTCTTCCTATACTGAAGTATTTTGAAGCCAATTCAAGTCGACGGCTTATGTATAAAGGGGCGAATGTATGGGACGGCAAGCGTAGTTCAGGCAACTTGTCGAATGTATTCTCTTTATGTTTTCAATCAATGTAGCCGCAACGGCATCCAATGTAATTACGACTTGCACTTCGTTGCAAGCTATGAATGAAAAGCATTTCTATCTTCCTATACTGCGTCTTAAATTCTGATGTGATTTGTGAAGTTTCAACTTGGCATATTTATATCAAAAGATAACCGTTTGAGAACTTGTCATCTTGCCTTGCACGAGCGCAACTCCAGGCTCGTGCGGCATCACGCCTTAGCGAGGACGATCGAATCGGCAAAAATTTACATCGGGGACGAACGTTGCCGACTCGGGACGTGACAGGTGGTGGAAGATCAGTGGATCGAGCCACGGGAGCGTATTATTCATTTTCTTTATTTGATAAGAGTTGGGGATAATGAGTCTAACATATATGTAATGTAACGTTCACAAAGTCTCGTGGGTATGGTCGTACATCTACAAAAAAAAATCAAAAAAGAAATATATTTTGACCCGGATCTATTTTCCAGACCCGACAAGACAATTTCGGACCGGGCCCAATAAAAAAGGATATTGAAACAAAACCGTCGGATCCAATCCAAAACTCAAAGAATCCAACGATTTCTCTTCCGCGAAGGTGAGAACTTTTCTTTCTTTTTTTTTTCCTTCTCGATGCCCTAGTTTCGTTTGAAAAATTCTATACTTTTGTTCGATTTCCCCCCAATTTTCCCACCAACAATTTCTACATTCAGCACAAAATCAGTAAGCGTTCACGCACTCAAGCTCGAAGCATCAAAAGCTCAGTTTTTTTTCCGGTGTATTGTAGGGTTTTGGGAATGGGAGGGTTTATAGAAATTGAATTAGAAAGATCATGGTTTAATTGTTTATTAATAGGGATCTAACCATAACCTGATTCATTTATCAATATTTATCGTTCTATATGATTTTTTAAAGGTTAAAGCTATGATCTTTACATGGTTCTTCTTTAGGTAGAGATTCACTTCAACGAACGGAGTAGAATATTATGCCGAGGCCTTTTGGGCTTACGATATAATATACTAATCATTTTCTTTTTTAAGAATAACTTATGCATTTTAGGAGTAGTAATCTTGTGAAGCGATTCACTATCTTACGATATAATATACTACCATTTTTGTTATGTATCGGTTGATCCGATCTGATACGTATAGGCTGATATGTAGACTTGGTTTTTGTTTACTTGAATCGTGTAATGTATACTCAAAGAATTTTGGTCCTAGAACTAGATAGGCCTGTAAAGATGAAACACATAAAAAAATTACGAGAAAATTATATTAATTCATGTTTCAATATGGCTTTAGAAGCATACACCTAAACTCCTAGAGGTAAGGTACCTATATATAGATGTCGGCTGTGTGTTCCAATGCTTTCTGTCACACTCTTTAGCAGGGCAATTAGTCTTGGAAACATGTTTGTTTCCCTCAAATATAATTTTGTTGATAAGAAACTCTGGTAAGAAGCAATCCTTTGAACAGTCTATGCCTGTTTGCAAGCAACATAGGTTTAGCTGCTATTAGCTGATTAAATACAGTCCTTTCTTTGTTGTTTTGTCATACTTTTGTTTCTGTGCAGTCATTGAAATTAGTGTTGGAACGTATGTGATCAACATTAGCTCTTCTACAGATGGGCCCTGATGATTTTATTAGTCTCGATCCACCAAGTGATTCTGACCATAAAGGGGAAGAGAATGGCCTGCACGGGCCAAACCTAAATTCTGATGAATCTGGCTATAAAACCAGTAGTTCTCAACTGAAAGAAGGCATCTCTGATGGGGGCAATTTGGAGACTTTTGTAGATAATGATGAAAAGCAAGAGGAACAACAGGTACAAGATATGGACCTTGAAGATGATTCATTGCAGGAACAACCCATTCTTGAACGGAGTATTGGGTTTGTTGAATCTGTGGTGACGGTGGAGAAGTTGCACAATGTTAAGCCACTTCCTGTAAGTGACGCCTCCACTAACAACCTTTTGATTGGCGAAAGCCGTATCCTTCTTTTAGTGCATTTCAGGTTTAGGGCTTTTAGCCCTGACATAACTGCTTGCTAATATAAATAACTTACCATTTGTTTATCTTCTGTTTTTTTTGACAAAATGTGTATATTGAACCTGCTCTTGCGAATGGTGTTTGATTGGTAGTTTATTGTCTGGTTGATGGAATTATTTATGTACCTTGTTGTTCCATAATTTTGTCTGCTAGCTATAAAAGGAGTGAAAAGAGCTCGAACAGCATATGCAGATCAGGAACCATGTGTACGTGTAGTTTACAACTGTCTTACAAGGTTGGTCTAGATGCAAATTTCCCAATTAAAGTGTCTTTCCTTCTATATCTGCTTAGCTTTTCTTGTTATCTATTGTTGACCTATATATTCTCCAACAATTCATACTATTTCCATACTTTTTTCATCATTTCTGCTTATTCTTGATATAATAATCAAATTATGTACAATTGATTTCTCTTTTTTCTCAGAGAAAGCAAGAAGAAGCTTATGGAAGTTATGCAGCAGTGGTCTGAGTGGCACGTTCAGTACAATTCTTCTTCTGATGTAATGTTCAATCTCCATACAAGTAACATTTTCAGAAAAAGGTACCCGGTATATTTTGGTGCATAAGATCCTTTTCACACCAAACTTAACAGTATATTATGGTTTGTAAAGTGTGTAGGGGTGCAAATAATACATTATTAGCTACCAAACCAACTATGATATTGCACGGTATATGATGACTTCCACTTCACCTTTGTGTTGTATGCGGGGGTTTTCGTGCTAGTTGTATTATCAAATATTTATTATTCATAACTCATCTAGAACATTTTTTTTTTACAATGGTGATTGCCTTTGTCGGAATTATGTTATCCTACTTTATTTGTATGTCGTGCTTCAAGGAGGTGTTAATATTAAAATAAAATGACCCTGTGATGTCAATGGATAGGAGATTATTATTATTATTTTTTTGTGGCTAGGCTGATAAGAATTTGATTAGTTGGGTTTGGTTTTGCTTATTTAACTTATAATGCATTAAGATTGTTCGAGTACAAATGGGAAGTCTGCGAGATTCTAACTAGACCTTGATTAGAGTCATTAGACTTTCTTGGAGAGCAAATAGTGTTTTATTGGGAAAGTAAGTTTCTTTGGTTCATATAGCTGGTTACAGATCTTCATTGTAATGGTGGTTGATAATAATTGATAGAAGTTATTTAGATATGAACTCTTTTCTCTTGGGGAGAGACCTAGTTACTTAAATAGGTCTCTTGGAGAGAGACGTAGTCAACCCAAAGAATTTGGGATAAGGTTTATTTGTTGCTTGAAGCCGGTGAGCTATTTTAGGATGTAGGCTTGAAGCCGGTGAGCTATTTTAGGATGTAGATCTATCTCGGCAGAACCAGTTGTAATTTTGATAGAATTTTAGAATTTTCAACAAATAAAATACAAGAAAGCAGGCAGATCCACTTGTAATTGTGCACGTCTGGTTTGAAATTTTGAATGACCATGTGGGATGGGCTTCATGTTTCATCTGACTTGATTTCTCGTATGCTTTGCTATAACCTGCATGTATTCCCTAACCCCCTCCCCCCCTCTTTTACTTGTAAGCAGCACATGCTTGTCTTGCTTATTTAAATACTTGGAAGTTTTTTAATATACTTCTTTATTTTATCCAATGTAGCAGGTGCTAAATTGATGGCTTGTAATACTTTATGTAGGCAGATAGAAACTAATGACAGAAAATAATCTAGGAGTTTGCTAAGTCTATAGAAGGTGCAAAGATCTAGAATGAAAACCCAAAATGCATTAGTAAAAGGAAGTAAGTTAAATGATGTATTGCAAGTTGTTTAATGAGAATCACTCAAGAGAAAAATACTAAGCAAATAATTTAGCCCAAGTTAGGATCTTTGTTGAAGCTAAGAGCTATTTACGCCTCGTTTGGTTTGCGGAAAGGAAAGAAAATCGATTCTTTGTTCTTTCCTGTCCTTTCCTTTGGGAAATTACAAATCCAATCAATTTCCTTTCCGGTGTTTGGAAAAGCCAAGGAAATTGATAGGAAAAGTGAATCCTTTGGTGGGTGGGGGGAATCATCCCCGCCCCCCCCCCCCCCCCCCCCCCCCCCCCCCCCCCCCCCCCCACACACACACACACACAACACACACACATTTTCCTTCCTCTTGGGAATTAGTTTCCTTCCTACTTACTTCCTTTGGTATCCAAACACATGAAATGAATGAATTTCCTTTTCCAAGGTCCTGATTCCGCGAACCAAACGAGGCCTAATGGAAAATGACGACAGAAGCAACTGTAGAATCTGATGACGTTACTACTCAAGTTTGGATGTGTGTGGAAGATAGAATTGTTTTTGTATAGGTACCAACTCTAACAAATGATAGAACTGTAAATACATCCGAATGAGTGGTGGGGAAGAAGCTAGTACCTATTTATCAAAAATAAAGAAGATAGTAAAAATTGTAAGAATTAGCTGGACTTATGAGCCAAATGATATGAGACTTGGTACTAGGGTATCTCTTGCCAGGATTAGATATTGCATGGTTTCTTAAATAAACTGCCGATAACCTTTAGGGTCCCAGCAAAAAAGTTAAAGAAGAAATAGAGTAATTCACACAGTTGGACAAAAGGTATCCTTTTACATGATATCACAAAGGCAAAGTGTGATTTTGTTTGAGAATCAAAGCAATGGAAATGTGGATTGCATAGTGCGCCTTTCAATTAGAAGGCTGGCCTTATTGCCACCCATGCTTTATGATGAGAATGGTGGGAAATCAAGAGAGAACATCCAAGAACTGGAGTATCTGAACGAGAATGGTTGAGATGGATGAAGAGTAAAGATAGAAAGAAATGAGTGCATTCATGGGGTGTAAAAGGTGTTTTTACTTGAGTATAAGATGAGAGAAATTGTTTGACATGGTTTAGACAACCGAAATAGAAGCTTATAGCCATGATTGAATCATTGTTAAAGCATACACTTGAATAAGAAGACCCATGTAACCATTCCAAAATTAGTCTTTTTGTTGTTGTTTTGGTGTTATCGTGTTTAATTTCATTAGATGTTCCTATAAAAAGGGTTTGCTTGTTGAGAGGGAAAAAAAAACAGAGTTAAGTGGGATTAAGTGAGGGGGAGTTAAGTAAGGAGGAGTAGAGTCAATACATATAACCTTGCTTGGATTTGAGGGAGAGTTAAGTCGGGCGTGTTTAATAACTCTTGCTTGGATTGGAGGTTTTGATTAAGGGGAGGATCTATAAAAATATAATAGTTACCAAAATATTCTTATTACATATGTCATAAAATTAAATTTGATTGGAATTTTAATTAGAACTTGTCAAAATATCTTCACAAATGAGAAAGTTACGGAGCAACATGTTGAAAGCAAGAAAAAAAGAAAAAAAAAAAAGATATAATTTTTTATAGGACAAATAAGAGGTATTTATGACTTTTTAAACAAAACCCCTCAATCCCTCTCATTAAACCTCCGATTTGGGGGTTAAAAAATAAACAAAAACATGGTTAAACAAACCCTCACTTAACCCTCTATAACCTCCATCCTCAAACCAAACATGGTTTTATTTCCCCCCACTTAACTTCTCCTCACTTAACTCTCTCAACCCTCAATCCAAGCAGACCCTAAGTTAAAGTATAGGTGTCATATTACCAATGACTACACTTCTGCAGCAGATATTAAGAATGGTACCAGTTCTATTTGTGTGTAGCATTTTTTCTGTTTTATCCTACAGTTGAATGTTATTGATATTTTGTGGTTCCTTCTTGACGAATATGTTGAACTTTATCCTGTTTGGTGTGCAACAGGAGTCCGCAAAGGCAGCCTTAGAATACGGTGAAGAGACATATTTTCCAGCTCTGCATGTTGGCGCAGAAAAGAGTTCTGCAGTGGTATGCTACCTAGTTCTTTCACCCTCAAACATGAATTTGTCTGTTGAATGAAGCAAATTTATTGTTTTTCCATGACTGTATAATCTGTGAGCTGGCAGCCTGAGGTGTACGCCTTATAAGAATGAAATTTGTAACCATGGAGAGCAAATATTCAGCATTAACTTTTATAGTTCTGGAATCTATTAGTCTATAACACCTGCAAAATTCTGTAGCTCTTGTATGTGCTGTGGGAATGTTCTTTTTCTGCTACTTGTTGGCACATCCCTGTTGTTTGTATATTTCTTTTGTTGCCATTATGACAATTTACTTGTCCAGTTGTTGTATAATCCATATTTCTTTTCAGTTGAATAATTAGTTTGATGCATAACGAGCAGAAGAAAGGGAACAAGTGAACAAAACTACAGAAGCTTAAGCAGCCAATAACAAAATTTAGTTCTTATTGGTGTTAGTTTGCAAAGTAAAAAAAAGACTAGCAAGTATGAGGTTATAATGGGTACAAAGATGCAACAGATTTTCTAGTGCCTCTCCCCAAGAACCTCCCAATGAATAGCTGAATGAAAAGTTTTTGGTTAGTAGGGGAAGTAATTTTATTGGACAGTGCAATAGCACAGTCAGAAGACTATGGTTTTTTTTTTCCTGTATAAATATCTATGATAAAAGTGACGGCTTAGCCTAGACCTTGTATTAGAAAATTTGATCCCTCACCATCATACAAGGTCCTTTCATGTTAACCTTTTTTGGCTAATTGGACTACTGGATCTCTTTTGCCTCGCTCGTGTAAACTTTTCCGGGATTGCTAGGTTTCTTTAGCTTCCATATCTCCCTTATGTGATGTGGTCTGGCTGCTAAAGCTAAAATAGGACATTGCATAACTTTATTTCCTATTAACATATAACTAAATACATATTAAATGACTAACATTCACCATTTTACGATCTACTAGTCATAATAACAAATATCTAGTAATAAAATAATGATCCTTTTGAGTTTGAGAATTTCATGCTTTGCTTACCTTTTACCCCTTTTTCTATCTACAATAACAGATTGTCGGAGGATGGTGTGCATAGTTTGTTAGAGCAGGGAAAGGGACCTTAACTAGGACATACATTTATAATTTCAGTCACATGTACAGCCTTAGAATTCACTAAAGTTAGGACCAACTGTCTAGCTTTTCCATTTTTGTTAAATCAAAGTTCGCAGTTGTTTAGACTTCTTTACTAAAAGTTCGAGGCTTATCTAGGACACACACATCTAGATTGTAGTCCCATGTACCCTTTAGACTTCTAGTACTAAAGTGAGAACCAAGTGTCTAGCTTTTGTGGATTTGTTAAATGAAAGTTACAGGGGTGGCCCAGCGGTTGGGGACTGTGGATTAAGGAAGTCTTGGGTTCGAGCCCAGGCCCCGGAAAAAAGGAAGTTAAATCGGTTTAAACTGCTATGCTATCTTGTCTTTATTAGAGTTGATTATGTAATTTGACCTTTTAGATCCCTTCAAGTGACACTGTATATATAATTATGTAACTACATCTGCTCTATATGCCTTCTCCATAAGATTAGTTTTGAATTTTATCTGATATTGAGTTATGGACATAAGATGTATGTAATTCCCAAATAATACCTACTGGCATGGTTGGTTTTCTGGTCTATCTTTTCTATCCCCAAACTTCGTTTTCATCTTATAAATATTCAAAACATAAATGCAGAAACAACTATTATCAAGTGAAAGTAGTGATCATTGATCATTTTTGCTGTCGTGTTATCTAATTCCTGTCTTTAATGCTCTCTAGGAGGTTTATCATGTTTATATATGATGCGACAGTTTTTTTTTTTTTTCATTGATTTTTTTTTCTTCTGTGAAGTTATAACATGGAATCTTCTCTTTTTATTGAAGTCATTTTGGGTAGACAACCTGGAAAGAAAGGAGGATCTCGCAAATTTGCCACTGGATAGTTGTTCAATTCCCTTTTACGACCGCGGATGCACATTGGGGTCAACATCACTTGGTGATTCAGCTAGTGAAAGGTACATAGCTTGTAGTCCACTTAACTTCCTCCTCAAGATGGTTCATATATGAGAAACAAGCATACGTTCACCACTCTTTCCTGTTATATTTCCTATTTTTTTTGGGAAGAAATTATATTTCCTATTGATTTTGTAGAACTGGGATGATGTTCTTTGTTACCAAGTACCTATCTACTTGTGCTTGTCCTGCTTAACATTAATTGGCTCAACTTTCTTTTTCTTTCAAGACCTCTGTGCACAAGGAAAATACAAATCTGCTTTTTCTAATAAGGATTGTTTTTGATGTATTTGTTGTGTTACTACCTGGTTTTCATGGTCTTTTAATACTATCCTCATCAATTGCACTATGAGGTAAAATAGGAACAAACTCGTCTTTATGGTATTGTGTGTACTAAACTTGTGATACAAAAACCATGATTTGGGTTGTATGGTGCAAGATACAATTGTAATTAACAGTGTTTTAAAAGGTTCGTGAGGCTCTTGCCTAAAGCCCATGGCTTACATTGCAGCTCGTTTTCTATGTGTTGAAGTTCATTCACCTAGCCTCGCTGAGGCTGCGCCTCGTGCGCCTAACACCTACTTTGAGGTATGCACCTCGTGTGCCTCACACATACTTTTGAGGCCTAGGTGAAGTAGTCGAGATCTGTTAACCTAATATTTTCTCTTTTCTCTTTTCTCTTTCTCTTTATTCTGTTTTCTTTATGTAATAGATACATATTTTGTATTTTAGTGTTTATATACTAATTTAAATAGTCTTTCTATTGTAACTAATGTTCTATCTCGCCTTCTGATGCTGAAAACCCTTGTTGAATATATTGTTAACATTGAAAATACTGTCAACTATTGGATCCTAGGATAGAAAAAGCAAAAAAACCTTATCCCAAAATTTTGGGGCCGGTTGTTTGAATCTTTCTCTTGCAGCCATGTCCTCTGTAATAACACAAAATATATCCTTCTTCAATTCTTAAAATGTGTTCGTCTAGGACTCTGGGCATGGCTCTACTTCTAGCGACTCCTGTAAATAATATCTTATGACTCTTTCACATGAGTATCTATTGGTTTGCATTTCCTCCTAAGGATAGAAACACTCATCAAACCAACTAACCATTCTATGTAATTAACAGATATTGTCTTAGATGTCGACGACGACGACGACGACGATTTGAAGGTTGTGATGAAGATGATAATATGGATGATGATGATTTTTTTACTTAACAGGGTTTTGGCAAATCTCATATTATTATGATCTTACGATGGTTATTTTTTTTGAGTTTGGCGATGGTTAACTTGAGTTTCACGATGGTTCACCGTTAGTTGTCATCTATATGATTTTATATCAACCACTTTTCACTTTTAATGGGGTTACGAATTGATTAGATATATATTAGTTTGTTTATTTGAAACTACATTATTCAAAAATTATAAAAATATGTGCCTCGCCGCCTTGCGCTTAGGCTCCAGAGAAACTTAGCGCCTTGAGTGTGCCTCACGCCCTTTAAAACATTGATTGAGCATCATATGAGTTAGAAATTTTATAGGTCTGTGGAATTTGCAACTGAAAGAAACATTTTTGTTTGCTAAGAGGATTTGCTACTCAGTGCACTTATGGTTATTTCTGCTGGTCATAGTGTGCAAGGATGAATCTAAAAATGTAAACATGTTTATATACTTATCTTGGATTTAATTTAGCCATAAAGTGACGAGGAGAATATACGGAAAGTAGAGAAGTTTAGGTAATTTCATCTTACAAAGGAACTAGGAAGTACAAATGGAAAACAGTAGTTATCGTGGAGTGCCGCCACCAAAATCTTTAGAACTTCATTTGGGAATTAGAGATCATATATAAAACCTTCAATTCTTGTCCTACGGGCATATAATTAGAAATACAATGTGGATACAAATTAGTGCTTATTGACATTCTTGACTTCCATTCAAACATCAATAAAGCAAGGTTATAAACGGCGGTAGGCGGGTGCGTGGCGGAGAGAGTCCGCCTACTGCCTAGGCGGTTGATACATTTTGAACATTTTTTTACTATTTTACCACTGTTTTTTTTGCATAGTATGCATATTTTAAGGGTATTCCATGCATAACTAAGTTGTAGAACAAAGATTTATAAAGTTCTAGTGTTGTTAGGCCCATAATGTTTAAAAAAAAACCTTTTTGGCCAAAATATTTTGTAAAGTATTTATCCGCCTAGGCGCTCGCCTACGCTGCCTCACCTCCGCCTATGCCGCCAACCTCCATTGGCCGCCTACTCTACTGCCTACAGCAAAGCGGTGCGGAGAGGGACCACCTACCGCCTAGGTGCCGCCTAGGCAGACGCCATTTAGAACACTGCAATAAAGAGGATCTTGTATTTCCCACTTAAAACTCCAACATTTAGCTATCTTATACTTCGTCACAAATTTTAAGACACCACAAAAGGCCAGCTGGTCATGTGACCTGACATCCATACCTTTTGCATCAGTGCAATTGGGTTTAGCATTATTCTACAATGCCCCCCTAGGTACACGATAACAGAAAATTTAAATATGTTTGACAAGACCACATGGGAATGCAAGACATATCATGTGTAACAGAGAAAACATCCTTGTGAAGAGACCTCTTTTCTTCCCAATAATGTAATTTTTAAACCACACTAACTAGGAAGGCTGATGAGAGGAATCGGTATATTTGAGAAGGTATAGGAGTTGCATTTATGATTATCTGGTGATAGAGAACCATTCCACATGGTATGGACATGCGTAGTGAAATGCAAAGAAAACCTGGTAAATAGATGTAAGTTCGTATCAGAGCTATAAAAAGGTGTGGAGATGAACTAATAGTTTAATACATTTCTCTTAGTGGTTAATTCAGGGTTGAATCGTGATACATGGGCCTTCTTCTAACCTAATTTTAATTTTTATTTTGTCTCTTTGTTTTGGTTTTTTGATCTTTTTTAGGTAAGCGGAATACATGTTTTTACCTTTTAGCTGAATATGATGATACATTTCTTCTAACCAATTGTTAAGTCGTAGTTGTATTTCCCTTTGTTTTGGTCATAGAACTTTACTTCTTTAGGTGAGCACATAATGCATACTGTTATAGCCCTTGCAAGTGTCCTGAGAGAGTATTTGAAAGTTTGATGTCCACTGGATTGAGAAGTTCACTTCTTTGGGTGGGTTGAAAAAGAAAGTATAAAGACTTGAGTTTACCTCGCTATAAGTCCTGAAAAGATGGAAATTTGTCGACTCTAGACATTGTTTGCTAAGAAGGAAGGCTGCATTCTATCCCTGTAGTTAAGACACGGCTTGAAGTTAATGGTTATTTTAGCTGAATGCGGCAATACATTTTATAACCTAACCATAGGTTATCCTTCTGTTCCGTCTTTATTTCAGTCTTAGAACTTTGCTTCTTTAGGGGGCTGTTTGGTTGGCTATAAATGCAGCTGCTGCAACAAATGCTGCAGCATTTACATCAATTTCAGTATGTGTGTTTGTTTCGTTGTAAATGATGTAACTTGGTGCACTAAATGCTACTATCTTACCCCAACTCGCGCATCATTTGTTGCATCCAAAATGGCTGCAATACCACTTACTGCAGCCTTTGTTGCATAGGATTTCCAACTATATGCAACCAAACAGCCCCTACGTGTGAACATGACCGGCAAGGTTCATCTTCGCCACTCTGTGAACATTGTTACTATCCTCGGAGTTACCCTCACATCCAATCGCTGCGTTGCTTTAGTGGCAGCTGTATCTTTTTCGGCTTATGATTTGGATTTAGATGTGGGTTGGTGGTTGGTATGCGACCATAATGAAACTGCCTTTTCCTTTTAGTATTTGGGTAGGGTTTCTCTTGGCTTCACCTGGAGGCTCGTGTAGTTTGTTACGTCAACTCCAAAAGTTGTATTGGGATCGAGAAAGTGCGGTCAATAAGGTAGGGCGAAAGACCGAACCATCCAATGTAAGGTTTTTAGTGCTGGTTATCCAGTTGCAGAAGCAACCCGCTTTCGCTTAATCTCGTCGATGGCAGTAATGTAGTCTTTTTATTTTACCAATTGCTTGGTCCATAAGGAGCACTTAAAATCTGAACATTTTTGCAAAAGATATACATCTCTCTAACGCTGTAAAGTTTACTTTGATATGTTTATGGCTGCTATCAATTTTTATGGTAACTATCACTTAAAAACTTTTACTCAGTTGCTATATTTACTCAATATTTCAATGTAATTATATGCTTATTTTCAATGCAATTCCACTGTGCATACTCTTGATCTTATGTTAATTAGCAGTTCAAAACCACATAATTTGTCCTTATGTTTATTCGATGGCAGGATTGGAACCCTGGAAGCTTCTCGTTGTTTCAACTGTGGATCTTACAGTCATGCACTAAAGGAATGCTCGAAGCCTCGTGATAATGTGGCAATCAACAATGCTCGTAAACAACACACCTCAAAAAGGAATCAAACTCCTGGTTCTCGTGGTTCTGTCCGATACTATCAGAAAGTTCAAGGGAAGTTCGATGATTTGAAAGCAGGAGCTCTTGGGCCTGAAACAAGAGAATGCTTGGGTATTGGGGTAATCGACACTATGTTGAATCATATTATTTTCTTTTCACGTATTTCCGTGACTACGTGTTACTGTTACTGTTGCCCCTTAGTGTTTAGCATTGTTTAGGAGGATCATGATGTTATAGATGTATATCTTTATCTCCTGCTATCTTTCTATTGCTTAGAAACCATCTAATTTTTTGTTTACATAAATGCTTACCTTTGAATATCTGCTCCTCAAATTGCATATATATTAGTTTATTGTGGATATATAGAATCTCAAGTTGATATCAATTTCTTTACGATGTATTATGGGTCACATGTGCTCCCATAAAGTTATCTTTTTGTTAGGAAGTAGGAACATCCCTAACTTTGTGTTTTCAGTAGTTTGTTCCTGCCACTAGTCAAATGGTCAACTCTGTTGACTTATTCCGCCTAATTTGTTTCAACCATTTACTTTTCTCATTTCCACTTCCTTTCAAGCTAGCCAAAACCTAAATCTAACAAAAAAATTAGGAGGGAACGTTTTGGGTGGCTTTTGGGTTGGGAGATAACATGTTTGTGCTTGGGTTTGGTTAACGTTTAGGAGCCGAAATAACAGTGGAAGAGAAAAAAAAAATAATGGAAGTGGAGAAGAAAGAAAAGGTTTGAGAGTTTCAGTTTGGGGTTTGTGTTCGAGTTCAGGTTAGGCTGTTAGCAGTTTGGTTTGGGAGTAAAAAGAGAAGATAGGAGCACTTAAAGATTGAGAGGAAGTGGTTGGGGAAAGAAGGGAGGAAGGTTAGGGGGCTTTGGATTATGGTTTAGGTTAGGGTTTGAAGAAGAGAGAATGAAAAAAATGGGGGATGGTGTGATTTAGTTTTGGTGAATTATGATTTGAAGGGGAGCGGAGTTTAAGTTGTTAACAAACTGTAATGGTAGTCGGCTGAACTGGTTGCTAGCAGCATGGGAGAAGGAATGAAAGTATGATGTTAGCACGATATATTATTGAGGGTTTTTATGCAGGTAACCCATTTTCTTGTACAATCCTTGTTTTTCCACACATTTGGTTCAAGTTCAGACACTTATATGTGGGGATAATCACTGAATCTTCATGTTTCCCACTATATAACTATAATTAGTCTCAGCTTATTTTTCTTTTACTTGCCCCTCCTGTTGTTGGTCAGGCAATGACCAAAATGTACTCATTTTGAGCACATATTGTGTCCTTACCCTACAAATTAGTATGGGGATTTGAAGCCAATTTAGAATAATTTGTAGATGATTGTGATGGTAAATGCATGTGTGGAGCATTGACTGTTTAAGGAAAATGCTCCACTTCAAACCTGTTTTGATTGGAAAAGGCTAGTGCAATAACATGTACAGATAGTGTGTTCTGTAATTCCCAAAATCTGGACATGAGGCCGTGCGTATATGTTGGTGAAAAAAAATGTACGAGTTACCTACGCTTAGAAGGTTAATTTTATGTTTGTATATGGACGAAACTGAAAAACAAAATGAACTAAATCATTAATAGTATGATTTATTACCAAAAATGTGGACTAAGAAATTGTATAAATTATTTTTCACAGATAAGCTAAACAGGTTTGATGCGGATTGATGCACTTGTTCCTTTAGACATGAAAGGAAAACTATTCTTTGCTAGGTGAATTGTTGGACGGTATTTGTTGTCTAGAATGACGTCGAAACGTTTCGATCAATAGTTTTGTTACATTTCACTTTCTTGATATCATTAAAATATTGATGTGGTTATACAGAAATCGAAGTATGATAGTTAATTTCCTGTACTAATTCTATTTGAGAACCTTTGAAAAAGAATTCTTGTTTGAATGTACTTCAGAATTAGAGAACCTTTCAAAAGAGTTCTCCGTGCTCGTTTGATGTACTTCAAACATTATATCTATTCCACTTTGGAAATGAAACAGTCGGAAATAGACGAGCATATTCCAATTAAAAAAAATGGAATTATTATTTTCTGATTTCTGGTTCTTAGATCTGAAGATTGGTGCTATATATATGTTTTTGTAGCTTCCGCAGTATTCACCAACAATATGAAAATTATACTCATACAGGAACATGATCCACCTCCTTGGCTACACAGAATGCGCCAATTAGGATACCCACCTGGATATCTAGGTAAAATATGCTTGATTTTAGCTTATTTTTTCCTGTACTTTTCATTTCTACTATCTTCAGCTGTGTTCGTTTGTCTCGCAATCCTTGTGAAGTTTCTGGCAAGTTCATTGCTGTTGCGCTCTTTGTTTTATTGAAGGGCAAAACTTCCGGCCTGCACTAAATTTTTGTTAAACATCCGGTTGGACCTAATGGATGATTGGAGAGAAAAGCTTATCCGACGTAAAGAACGATATCCTTTGTGATGTCAACTTGACATACTGAAAAGTTGATGTTAAATAAGTATTCAATTTTTGTACTGGTATAATCCAATTTTTTGCAGTAAATAGTATGAGTTTATAGCCCTACATTATAAATGAGTTTACAACTACAGTATATAGAACATGTGGCATTTCTTAGTATAGCTTAGTTTTTTTTCTTTTCAGAGACACTGGTTTGTAGCTTACTTAGTGATTAGTAAAACAGATATCACGATATTTACAACCACCCCTGACATGGACAAATTAGAAGTTCTGAAAGTAAAATTTCTCAATAGTCGGTGAGCGAATGATCATCCTTGGAGACATGTAACCCATCCAGTGGCGTTGTGACCAATATCTCTTGCATATGATAAATTCTTGCAGATGAGGTTGAAGATGAAGATGATCCATCTGGAATCACGATATTTGGTGATGAGAGACCAAAACTGAGTACGAGGATGGAGAGCTCCCAGAGAAGGGTGAGGCAGTCCAACCTGAGAAGAAGATGACTGTGGAGTTCCCTGGGATCAATGCCCCCATCCCTGAGAATGCTGACCATCACCGCTGGGCCCAAGCTTCTGCCCCCTCTGGCTCGTTAAGGAATCGCTCCACCACAGGACAGACACCCAGAAAAGGCAATATCCTGAGCACCAGAGGAATGATGGTCCAATCGGCACAGAATATGGATCAGGTTCTGGTCCAGGTTATCGCTTGTCAGATCACCACAGAGGGCACTACCCGGAGCACCAGAGGAATGATGGATCGGGTTCAAGTTACCGTTCGTCAGACTCACACGTAGATCATTACCCGAGCCACCTGAGGACTATTGCCCCACCTGGGACGGAACATGGACCAGGTTCCAGTTCAATTTACTCACCTAGGTATAATAGCCATTATGATCACAACAGTCCTTCACCAATCATATCTAGGAGTCCAAATTTGGGCAGGTCACTTTCTGATCGAGGGTGGCCAAGCTCAATCGGGTACGAAGGCTCGCCTCTGGTTCATAGCCCCCACACCCCGCATCCCAGTGTGGCTCGGCAGTCCCCTTCTCATCGATATCACAGCCCATCGGCTAGCCTGGATCATTGGACACACGATAATCCATACAGTGCGAGTCCCGATGTGTCTTCACTGCAGCAGGCTGAAAGAGAGAGGCATGACCAGCAGCACAACCACCGACGACATTATAGGAATTAAGTTTGAAGAATAGTCTTTAGTCAGTTATGTACTTAACATGTTAAAAATATGCAAGCTGGAGCTGTTTCTTAGTGTCTTAAATTATGCAGGTATAAGAAGAGTTTGTGCTCTAGAGAGGACTTTGCTGCTGTGACATTTGGAAGAGTTTGAAACAGCAGACCTAATTATTTTCAGAAACTTTGTAGTTGGCTAATTATGTCCATTAAGAGGTAGAAGGATATACTGATGTAACTTGAGCTGAACATTGATTTGCATTTGTTAGTTTTCTTGACTAGATTGTAGTGGAGCTTTTGTTACTCATTTGTGTATGATGACAATTGCAGTCTGTAAACATTCTTGTACTGTACCTTTATTAAATTTTAATGTTAATCTCACCAATTTGTACTTTATTTATACCTTATATTTGTTTGTTGTGCCAGAGATGAAGAGTATACACAGCCAAATTTATCAAAGTTTAATTATACAAGCGGCTTTTTTTTTTTTTTTTTTTTTTGCTATGACATGAAAATGGACTAAATGTGACTCAACATCTATTTTCTTTTCTTTCTGTAGCTTGCAATTTTTTTATATTGGATCCTAAAGAGGACTATTAGTGGGAAGTTCATATGTTTTTGGTGACAACTGAGAAGTACGTTTTGATGGTCGGTGGGTTTTTTGGAACATAGTAAGAGTTTGAGGTTCATAGAAAGTATCTGAAATCGTACAGAAATACAAATAAGAATTCAAAATAATCTATTACTATATAATAGGAAAATTTGATGGTGAAACTTTTGAATTCCTAAAATATCCTTGAGTATTTTATAAACACGATGCTATTATGTCAATTTGCATGTCATTTAGAGCATCTCCAACCCTACTGTCTTGTTAAGTGTTGTGAGTCTTAGGTGGCTCCTATGTGGCATGAGCCACAAGACAATGTCTTGGCAAAATTATATCTCAAAAGACAATGAGATAGAAAAACTCTCTCCAATGCAAAAGTATTGAGGAGACAATAAAAATTATTTTTTCCAACTTCCAAGGCAACTTTTAAGACACTAAGCATCTTCTTTCTTTTTTCTAATATTTTTTTATTCATAATAGAGCATCTCCAACCCTATTGTGACTTTGGAAAAAAGTTAATGCCACATAGGAATGACAAAATTTTATTCAAAAGTTCTTCTCCAATGCAATTGTCAAGTCAATTGTGAAGCTTACATTGTGAAGTTGATTGTCTTGTTCTAGACAATGCACTTGACAATGTCTTCTCTTCCATGTCATCAATTATGAATAAAAATATTAGAAAAAGGAAAGAAGATGAGTAGTTGTCTTAAAAGTTGCCTTGGAAGTTGGAAAAAATTATTTTTATTGTCTCCTCAATACTTTTGCATTGGAGAGAGTTTTTCTATCTCATTGTCCTTTGAGATATATAATTTTGCCACATAAACAAGACATTGTCTTGTGGCTCATGCCACATAGGAGCCACCTAAGACTCACAACACTTAACAAGACAATAGGGTTGGAGATGCTCTTATGTTTAAGAGTCAAAGCAATAAAGTTTGCATGTAAGTTTTCTTTACCATACAATTTTTTTATGTTCCAATGGTAAAAAAAATTATCTTTACCATTTTCCAAAGATTATTATTCTCAATAGAAAATTTAAAATAAAATAAAATTTGTACTTTGAATCTCTTGGCATTGTAAAAAAAACACAAGAATAACCACTTGAAAAAACAAAGACAACAACTAGCCTTATCATATTCTAATTAAAATACGTGTAAATCACGTACATGTAGACTAGGAACTTGTAATATGGATGCGACACATGGATTTTACTAACACTAGTAAATGCACATACATTGCACATAAAAAATAATAATATTATCTAGTTATAATCAACAACATTTTTTAACTCATGTGGTTAAGATGGGAGGTATTTTTCTTCGTTAGTTGAGTTCGATTTTTCATTTGTTATATAACAAATTAATTTTTTTACATAATTTAGATTTTTTTTTTTAATTAAGTGATGATATACATACGACTTAAACGGTTCACTTTTGAGCCGTTTTGAAGCCTCATTATAATCGTAGAGATTAAAAGTGTACACAATTTTCTTTAGTACCTAGAAAAAAAAATCAAGAGTAATTCAACGTTGTTAATAGCCGACTTTTAAAAATAATAACCTTAGCTCCTCTAGGAATTTTTTTATCTTAATCGACTTATATGTTGCAGGCAGGAGGTATTGAGAAGGTTTATAGGAAGTATGTTTTTTTACTTTTACTTTAACATGCTGTTAAATAATATTTTAATTATACCCCGACCTATTGTCTGACATTAACGTAATTAACATAGCCTTGATAAAACTTATAGAATTTCTATATTTCAGGAAATCAATTTTTCTGGAATTAATTTTTCTGAAAAATTATATTATCGTGAATATATAAATATTCCTAGAAAAAAAAAGTAAAATGATTTATAAACTGAAAAAACAAACAAAAATATGAAACAAATACAAAACAAAATCTAAAAAACTGAAAAAAATATTAAAAAGGAAAAAAATAAAAACTAAAACAAAAAGTGAAAAAGATTTAAAAAATAATCATAAAACAAACAAAAAATCTTTAAAAATGAAAAATGAAAAAAAGAAAAAAATGAGAAAAAAAGTTTCTTGAAACAAAAATTACCGATGGAAAAATATTACTCACTTATTCTTAAGAGATGGGATTCTCATATTTTGTAGGCTAATTGTTTACCTTTTCGGAAATAATTTTTTATAACATAAACCAAATATAGGAATAAGTTCTCCACCTTAAATTTGCGGAAAAAATAAAAAAATTGCGTACCAAATGCGCCTTAATAAATAAATATTAATAATTAGTATTTAATTGATTAAGGTATAAGATATGTTCTAGAAACCTTAGCTAGAAAGTACATCCACTAGACCTCTTTTTTTTCCATACCTCAACTGGGAAGAATAGCATCAAAGCATTTCCCTTGGATTCTTCTGTGAAGAAATTAAAACCATAGATAGTCTTGGTAACCACACCATCGGTCGTACAAGGAAGATAAAAAAAAAATCAATAAGTGACAGCGAGTTTTACTTTCAATTCGACTGCAGAAACTCAAATTAATAACTTACGATATGTACGTGACACGTGGATTTTACTAACATTAAAAGTGTACTTATTTACTCTTTAGTTCCTGGGAAAAAAAATCAAGGGATCAAATACATATAATCCAACCGTTGTTCATGGCCGAGTTTTAAAAATCAAGAGTTACTCTAGGTTTTTTGTTTTACTTTGATACCAAGGTATTAATAATACAGTAGATGGTGATAATTATGCTCAAGTGATTCTTCATACCTTGGTTTCACATATATCTTTATAGATGCTCAATAATTTCCAATATTTTAGAAGATAATCACATATCCGATATTCTCTTCTTAAAATTGTAGGAATCAATTGGACATCACATGACAAAATCTGCATCTAATTCTCATCACATTGATTTTCGTAGGTTCCACTCTCAACTTGTCCACAACAAAACAATCAAGATCACCTTTGCTTTTGAATCAGATTCCTTTGTGTTTGCTCTATAAATAGCAAGATATCATGCCATCACAACTACCCATCAAGCATTTGTAGTTAAACCAAACCGAGAAGAATGGCATCCTTGAAAGCTGTGAAGGAGCCGGTCAAGGCCAGTGAGGGTGCACCCAAGGCTCAGGCCTCAAAGCCGGCCCCCAAGAAGGCGGCCGAGACGAAGCCGAAGCCCCAGCCCAAGAAGGTGTCCGTAAAAGTAAGTTAAACTATTGATTGTGTGCCAGTCATGTAGAGTGTATCGTAATAAACAGGTAAAAACAAAATTTACGAGTTACTGATCAAAATTTGATGCACTATTCACCATTCTACGAGCATTTTGTATCTTATTTCTGTTAGAAATCACATTTCTGTACTCGTTTTCACCAATCTACGACACTTTTTCGTTCTATATCACATTTCAGTTAGAAGTACTCACTTATACTCGTTTTAAACCGTTCCACGACCATTTTATACCTTTTTTCGGTTAAAAAAAATTTCTATACTTACTTGCACGTTTTTTATGCAGGCCAAGGCGAGCAAACCAGCAGCCAAAGTTTAGGAAGTGGTGGTGGACTTGGGGAGGAAGGAGATGTCAATCCCATCAACATCAACTTATGCCTTTCTCTAGTTACAGTAATAAACCTTGCCAATCTTTTATGCTGAATCCACACTGGACAACTAAATAAAATTGTAACCTTGTTAAGATGATATGAACCAGTGGGATTATATTCTGTATAAAGTCTCTCGAAGTAAGTTATATTCGCAATAAAGAACTGACTGTTGGAGATCTTAATTAGAAGAATTTCAAGATGATAATTAACACAACAATCCGAAATTCCAGCTCGCAAAAAAAAGGAGATTTGATGCTTAGGGAAGACAACATTATTGAACAATACATAAACCTCAAACTGGTATTAACCTGAAATGTCTGTACAGAAGATTTGATGCTTTACTAAAAAAAGATTCTTGAACAATAGACCTTGTACTGTTAGACTTGAGGAATTAATTTAACTACATGGTGTTAGTTTAACAGTAAGATACTCCCCTGCAACCAGAACTTACAAGCAAAAAGGTGATATCTAAGTACCTATATGTGATCAAGAAACTGTCAAAAATGATCAATAAACCGAGCCAGACCTCTGTAGGTTTCTTCTTTTAGATCTGCAGACCAACTCTTCGGTAACTAAATATACAGTGAAATTTGGGATGTTGGATGGTTGCAGTTTTGTCATGCTTTCGTTCCTTTTTCTAACAAGTCCACTATAATTTTCGTGTCCATGTCTTAGTTTCCTTCAAGATCAACATCTTGGACTTTGAATATACATGCCCCAGCAAAAATCTACTTTAAGTTTTTGTGAGATACAGGTCTAGTCAGTTTAGTAGTTGAAACCATTTATCTTGTTTTTTTGTATGATTTCTTATCTAGGCTATTTCGACTTTCATAACTATGGGGGAAACTTCTCAATCCAGATGGTCTTCTAGTTTGCTACTCCACTGATATATATGGAGTAAAAACTGTTACTGACTTTCAATTAGTGAACGAGCGTTACCTTCCAATTGCAATATGAGAAAGAGTATTGCTACGTTGCCCGCTTGCGGGCCAATCTGCCTGCCATGTGTCGCCGTTCCATTGGCAGGTCAATCGGTGTGGGACCTGTGAATAAGGGACCAATGGGGTGCGGCCACACGGCGGGCGGGCCAGCCCGCTTGCGGACAAATTAGCTTATCAATATGAAAATATTCAGGGAAGCACCATATCTACTGTCAATTTTGGGGAACCTATAGATGTTGGGAGGAGAAGTGATGGCTGATCCTCAAAGCAAAGGATAACAGTAATTTAAAGTAGGAATTCATGAAATCTAAGAAAAAGCGAACCTATATTTCTTTTCCTTTCTAGTTCTTAGGTAATCAACTTTTTTAATTAACACAAGATATTTTATCTATAATTTATGAATGCTACTAAAAAGGCTATAAAGGAAAAGATTTTGTATGCTAGCCTATCAATAAGAAATAATCTACTTCACTATTATTGGATCCGCTCTTGTAAGTAAAATAATTGTTCATTTTTTTTCTTCTAAAACAATATAGTATTACAAGATCATAATGATAGTTGCAAAATCAAGGATCTTATCACCCCCTTTATTCCTAATGCCAACCCATTGCCATCATGATCATAAACATTATTTTTTTCTAGCATGCCATTAAATCTCTTTCGATATATAACTTTTCTCCTTCAAGTACTCCTTGCCATCCATGTGTTCCCAAAATTTTGCTTTAGTATATTCATGTAGTTCTACTTATGGTGCATATGTACTAATTATAATTGTAACATCCTATTCTAAACTTAATATTATTCTCTCTCTCTCTCTCCCATTATTTTTGCATATACAATTCTATTTGTTACTAATTTATCCATAAGCATCCCTACTCAAATGTATGTTGTCTCCCATAAACCAAAGTGTTAGTCCCTTGGCGAACAATCGATGGAAAAACACGAGTTCAGAAACAATTGTAAAGACAATGTTTTCAGCAACAACACCCTAAAGAAGGTGATGTTGTATTACGAGAATCTAAAGAGATTTCGTAATATTTCTCGAAGGCAACAGAACCGTATAACTTCTAAAGAGAGCGACGGTATTCTCGAAGGCAACAGAACCGTATAACTTCTAAAGAGAAGCGACGGTATTCTCGAAGGCAACAGAGGAAGAAGAAAGCCTGCTGGGGTGAAAGATCACCGGCGCTCAAAGCTATATCCGCCTTATGGACAAGCCTCCAGGAACCAGCAAGTTCGAAGAGAACTTTAGAACGCTGGCCAAAAATGTCGACGACTCCTCGGAATAGCAGCAGCACTTCTCTCTCTCTCTGGAAATTCTCTGATTATTTTCTGTAACCTTAGAGAGAGGAGATGCTTCTGATATTATAGGCACGAGATGGGCTTTTCAAATTCTGAACGCGCGCCCTGGTTTAATGCCAGATCCGAATTTTCTGGATCTGAGCCATTTCCGGATCTGAGCCCACAAGACCCGTGGACGTTACATAATTTGAACGGCCCACTCGACCCGCTCGACCCGTACGACCCATACGTCCCGTATGCTCAGTACGCTCAGTACGTCCCGTACGCCATGCAGGTCGTGCAGAGGCTCGCGCACGAGCGCAACTAAAGCGCACAATGCGCCTAGCGACGAGCTGTCGTGCTAAGTGCAAAGTGCCATCAAAAAGCCACATTAAGCCTCAAAAGCCCATTAGCCCAAGCCCAAGCCTGAGTCCGAGTCCGAGTCCGAGTTGCTAAGCCCCTTCGGGGCTTAGCTCCAATCTATTTTCATTTTGGCCAAAAGTTGGTTTCTTATTCTCACCTCTATGTAAAATCCCCCCATGGCACCCTCCATTGGGCCTCAACCCATGTGCATCTCTCTATTCCTTCATAAGTAATATATAGAGATACATATTGGTGTGATTTTCCGATGTGGGACTATCTTTTAACAATAGAATGTTGTGAACACACACACACATAGAATAAAACACCAACAATCCCCCACATATCTCTATATATATGAGTTAAGCGTTCCACATAATAACTGTCCATTATGCATTAGGATAGATGTCGCTGACGACTTGAATCTTCCCGCATGGGTTGAACAACTATGATACAAGAATGGACTACGCCTTGAATTCTGTACCACAACTGTAATTTTTCCCTCTCACATAATGTAGTTATCTGTGCTTCTGGCTGCACATTAAAGGCCTTGTGCCAGCCTGGATTTCAATGTATGTATTTTGTGGGCGTCTACAAATTTACCCTCAAGAAACGACCTATTTTTCTGTCCATACATTATAGGTGAGTTCTTTATTAAAGAGACATGGCATGAAGCGTCCAACGCTTCCTTTGAGGTGCTACGTCGCTATGACATGGCCTTAAGCCGAGGATCTTACCCCGAATCACCGGGAACCTCATCGTAGTGTCATACTACCCGTAGCATGAGGTCTAGCCCCTTTGTAGTGCCAAACTACCCAGCATGAAGCCTTACGCTTCTGTGCGGTGTTACGCCGCTACGACATGGCTTGCAAGGCCGAGGCTTTATCCCTAGCCGGGTTTACCTCATTGTGGTGTCGTGCCACCCGTAACATGAGGAACACCTCCTCTTTGTAATGCTGACTACATCCCTCTTTAATTCAATATACAGCATTAGGCCAACTGCCTATTTGCGGTGCTACGCCGCTGTGACTTGGCTAACATAGCCGAGGATTTACCTCCTTCGAGAACCTCATGGTGGAGTCACCGCCACACATAGCATGGAGTCACACTCCTTGTAGTGCTGTGCTACCATGCTTCCTGTAAAGCATAACAGACCTTCACTCAGTCTGAGAACTCATTAAGGCATTATGCCATCCTTCCCACAGGATCAATTTTTCATAGAAAATTCATAGTAGACAACAGTGGTTCTGGGTCCGAAACCCTTCCATGTTCCGCAGAACAAGTACTTACTGTTTAACTAATATTTTTCCAGTCAATAGTCCTCCCTTGAATCAAAAATTAGATATCTGGTAGATTTCTCTTTGAACCAATAACATAAAATTTATTGATAGGATTATAATGACACAATATTAGAATGCCTTCAAAACCATCTTCCTTGCTGTGTCCTCGACCAGCTGTCGTTTGAGGCCTTTCGTGAACGGATCTGCCAGGTTCTCCTGACTCCGAACATCGATCACTGCAATGACGCCTCGTTTGATGAGATCGTTCACTGCTCTGTGCTTTAACCGCACAGTCCTCTTCTTCCCGTTAAAGAGTTCATTTGATGCTACTGCTGCTGCGCCTAGTTGTCACAGTATATCTGGATTGCCGATATCTGAGCTCCAACCACTGGAAGATCATACATGAGCTCCCGAAGCCACTCTGCTTTATCTGCAGCAGCATCCAATACAAAGAATTCAGATTCCATGGAGGAGCGAGATAACATTGTCTGCTTCTTCGATTTCCATGATATAGCAGCTCCGTCCAAAGCGAATATGAATCCACCTGTAGAATACTCGCTCTCCATCTCTGAACACCAGCTAGCATCACTAAAGCCTTCCACTACTGACGGATCTCCGCTGTAGTATAGTGCAAATGTCTGAGTCTTTTTAGATATCTCATAACACGCTTCACAGCGTTCCAGTGTTCAACGCCTGGGTTGCTAGTGAACCGACTCAACATTCCCACCGCAAAAGCTATGTCAGGCCTTGTGGCAGTAGTAGCGTACATCAAGCTTCCGATGACGCTGGCGTACTCCAACTGCTTGACGCTTTTTCTCGAATTTGGCTCCAGCTTCTGATCACTCCGGTACGGTGTATCAATTATAGGAAGATCTTGATACCCGTATCGAGTGAGCATTTTCTCAATGTAATGAGATTGTGACAGTGCTATTCCTGTGCCTGTCCGGATGATCTTGAGCCCCAAGATAACATCGGCATCCCCCAAGTCTTTCATACTTAACTTGGTCGAGAGAAATTTCTTTGTCTCTGTGACACATCTTAAATCCGTACCTATGATAGCATGTCGTCAACGTATAGACAAACGATAACTTCTCTTCCGTCAGCAAACTTAGTATAGACACACTTGTCTGTTTCACTGACTTTGTAGCCATTTGACCTTATCACTTTGTCAAACTTCTGATGCCATATTTTGGGAGCTTGCTTCAAACCATATAGAGACTTCATCAACTTGCAGATTTTGTCTTCCAGACCTCTGACGACAAATCCTTCTGGTTGTTGCATGTAGATCTCTAGAATGCCGTTTTCACATCCATCTGATGTATCACTAGTTTGTTTATTACTGCTAGAGCAATTAACAATCTGATGGTTGTCATCCGAGCTACTGGAGCATAAGTATCAAAATTGTCACGACCTGATCCCAACTTTGGGTCTAGTCGGATCATGCCCAGCCTGCGCCGTTGGTGAGACGGCGGCAGTAAGCTGTTCAGTAGCAGGCAACCACACAACAACGCAGATATATATTGTCACAACTTTTATTCGGAATTGAAATTCAGTTAAATGAAATATTCTGAATACATCTGAAATTGAAAATGCAGGAAATACTACAACTCCAAAGTAAAGAAAAGAAATGCTGAAAAGGAAATCTAGCAATCTGGTTCCGTCGCCTCAGGATCAGCGTCCTCCGGAGACGGCTCCGGTACTGTCGCAGGGTAGAGGACCGGATCATAATAGCTATTAAAGTATAGCTCGTCATCCTCAGTATTACCTAAAATGTTGTCTCCAGTCAGGAGGGAGCAAGAACGAAATATGCATCTCATAATTTAAATAGTAATTGAAAAGTGCAGGGTAAACAGTTTGAAATAATATTTTCAGCAGTTTAAAACAGTTCTGTGTGTATTGAATATGCAAACGTCTATGACCGGCTTGGGTTAATCAGTAGTATCCTAGCGATACGATATGGTTTATCCCCGTGTGTGAGAGGGGTAAGCTAACACAGTAGTTACAATAGGGGCTTTGGTCATAAACGCCTACACTATTCCCCCAGTCCCAGATTCAGTAACAGTAACAGTCGGTAGAGTTCCGTGCCAGCAGTGTGGTTTAACATGCATCTTAACTTTACTAAATAAAATACAGGAATACACAAATCGTAACTTGCCTTGTATTAGATTGACTGGAAGGACGAGTCGGTACCGAGGAGGAACGTCAGTTGTATCTTCGAGTTCCTACAGTTGAGAACTCGATTTAGATTCCTGAATAACCAGACTAGGTGTGCTAGTTGCAATCTCTAGTAGTCATGTCCTAGTCAAGTTTTAAGTTGTTTTAATCTACAGCTAACGGTTACGTCGCAACTACGTGCGTTGATTAAGTCGGTTATTTGGTTTTATTTGGAAAATCACGAGAATCAAATACAATTTTGGAAAACTTTGCGTTTCATAATATGATATAAAATACGGTTTCCTTTTGTGACAAACCGTGGATTAATATTATTTATTTATTTTAGCTAAACTCGTAATTAACCCGTAAGTTACGTCCTAAGCTACGAATATGCAATTAATCCAAAATCCACCCAAATTACATCCACCAGAAAAAGAAAAGAAAATAACTACGCTACTCAAATACATGGGCACAGCTACTGGTCCTAGGGTGGGCTTATGCCCGATACATCTTTCTTTTACATTAAATAAGAAAATGACTGAAATTAAATAATTAAAATGCGGGAATTAAAAGACTATAATAATTAGCCTAAAAATAAAATAATTAAAAGCTAGGAGTCTCAGACTCGGTCCATTCCTCAAATTCGGTTTATGCCTCAACGTCCGGTCGAACCGGTGCGTTTGCATTTCGCCGGGGCCCAGACCGGTACGGTCGTCGCCCGAAAAATCGGTTTTAGAAATCATTTTCGAAAGCCGATTTTGAAATCAATTAAAAATATAATTTTTGTAAAAATTTGGGCAGCACTTCCTCTATTCCGGGACAAACCCAAAACTGGGAAGCGCGCCAACAAACACCTGCAAAATGTCCCAAACCAGGGAAAACCCATTTCCAACCAAAATGGTCCACAGAAATATCCACCAAAATTCCAACATCACAGAAAATAATTTCCAATCCACCGAATAATTCCCGAAAAGTCCGGGAATCCAATATCAACTAATTCACGCCAACCCAGCAAGTAAAAATACAGGAAATTATTCTAACGCAGCTAATCGAATTATAAAACGCAGCTATCCGGATTCCCGAGAGGGAACCGGGGGACCGATCTATCATCATCGACTCACGGGAGGGACGAACTACACTGATTATCAGAAATTACCAAGATCCGTTGGTCGGGGAGCCGCGGGATAAACTCGGGAAAGATCCGAAACGACGTTCGGACAGCAAAAGCTCCTCGGATCCGGACAGCAGAGCTTCACAGAGCGCTGGACAGCGCGGGAAGCAAGCCGCGGTAGATCTGGACCGTTGGAAGCGGGCACGGACGGCGGGACTTCGCCGGAGCACGGACAGCGCAGCGGAGAGCTGCGGCTCAGGGGGTCTGTCGACGGGGCGCGGGGTCCTGCCGGTGGGGCTGGACGGAGAGGGAACAGCAGCAGCGGCGGGAGGCCGCGTGGCTGCGGGGAGCGGGGGGCGGCCGCGGTCGGGGCGCGCGCCGGAGGAAAGCGCTGGGGTGGCGGACGGAGCGGCCGGACAGCGGAGGGCACGGGCTTGGCCGGAGAGGGGGCTCGGGGCGTTGGACGGAGAGGGGGCGCGGGGAGCCGGCCACGGGGCGGCGGCAGCGCTCGCCGGGGGTGGCGCGGGGCGTCGGGCGGCGGGCAGAGCCGCGCGCGGGGTGCGGCGGAGTAGGCGGCGGTCTCGGGGTTGGATCCGCCGGGCGTGGTTGTGCGGGGAGGGGGCGCGGCCTCGCTAGCGTCGGCGCCGAGCTTCGGGGAGAGGGGAAGAGAAGAAGTGGGTTTTGGGGAGCTGGTGGAGTTGGCTTGGGGAAGAGAGAAGTGTTTGCTCTCTTTCCAGAGGGTGAAGAAAATAAGGAGGAAGAGAATGGAGCTTTGGGAGTTTGTGAGGAAATGGTTCTGTGAGGAAGAAAATAAGAAGGAGTTTAAGAAGAAAGAGGAGAGGGGTTGCTCCTGAACGTGGGTGGCGATGAGTAGTTAGGGGGAGAAAAGTAAGGGGAGTGGGAGAAGAGTTGGTCCAATCGTGGACCAGCTCCAAGACCAAGTTATAATAATTTTTTTTTTCTTAATAACCAAAGTCAAAACCAGATTTGGAAAGAATGAAAAGATGGGTTTGGGCTCAGCCTGGGTCTGGGCTCGGACTCGGGTCTGGGTTTCGAATCCCAAAAATCCATGTTGATTTATAATTTCGAAATCACTTTTCAACCAAAAAAATATATATAAATTATAATAGTAATATTAATTTGAAAAACATTTAATTTAATAACACGAAAAAATTCTAAATAATTTAATCTACAAAATCTGGGTTTCACAAAAATAGTCGATCCCCTGTTTCTGAGCAAACCCTTTGGCCACTAGCCTGGCCTTGAATTTGTCAATGGTTCCATCTGCTTTCATCTTCTTCTTGAAGATCCATTTGCATCCGATGGGTCTTGCTCCTTCTGGCAGGTCAACTAACACCCATGTATTATTGGTGGTGATTGAGTCAATCTCATTGTCTATCGCCTCCTTCCAGAATACAACATCTCTGGTCTTCATCATTTCATCATAGGTAAGCGGATCTGCTTCCACATGATAGGTGACGAAGTCATCTCCGAAGTCTTTCGGCCTCCTTACTTGCTTAGTTGACGGCTCAGCGAGTTCTGGTTCAACTGGTGTCTCTTCGACAATAGCTTCTTCTTGGACTACTGGTTCTTTAAGGACTTCTGTCTGCTTTTCACTCTCATCATTCTCCGGAAGATCCGCGAGAACAATATTTTTGTGCCTTGCAAACTTGTCTTCAAAATATTCAGCATCGCGAGATTCAATGATATGATTTGATTCTATATCAAGGAATCTCCGAGCATCACTCTTCTCGGCATAACCTAAGAAGATAGCCTTAGTGGTCCTAGTCCCCAGCTTCTGAATCTTCAGATCTGGGAGCTTCACATAAGCCAGACACCCTCACACTCGAATGACATTCAAGTTAGGTCTGACTTTGAACCAGAGTTCAAGAGGTGTTATGTCCGAAGTTGCATACGGTACTCTATTGAGAATGAAAGTAGCCGTTAATGCAGCTTCTCCCCAGAAGCTCTTTGGAAGACCCCAGTCAACAGCATAGAGTTCATCATCTCTGTCAACGTTCTGTTCTTCCTTTCTGCTACTCTCGTTGGATTAAGGAGAGTACGGAGCCGTCGTCTCATTTATGATTCCATGTTTTTTACAGAATGATGAGAAATCATGAGACCGATACTCCCCGTCTCGATCACTCCTTAGCCTTTTGAGTTGTTGTCCAGTTTGCCGTTCAGCCTCGGCCCTAAACTCCTTGAACTTCTCGAATGCTTCGTCTTTAGACTTGAGCAGGTAGACAAAAGCATACTTTGAGAAGTCATCGAATACTTCATCCCGGCTTTTGTAGAGAATTGTTTGAAATCACAGATATCTGAGTGAACCAACTCCAGAAGATCTGTGCTTCGATGGACCCTGTGAAAGGGTTTCCTTGTGATCTTCGTCTGAGCACACACTTCACATTTCTCTACCTTACCCCCACACTTGGAGATAAGTCCTAGGCTAGACATCTTGTTAATTCTTTTGAACATGTCCTAGCCTATTATGCCACAACTCAAAAGAATAGTTCAAAGTAGAAATAGCATTAATATCATTTTTCTGGGTTACAACAAGCTGAATTTTGTACATTCCTTCAGTCTGGAAAGCTTTTCCGAAGAATGTACCCTTCTTGGACATCACCATCTGGCCAGCATTGATGTCCATCCTCAAGCCTGCGTTGCAAAGCAGGCTCCCAGAGATCAGGTTC
>JANAVB010023249.1:0-16465 GCA_029216955.1 Iris pallida
AAGGACGGGTAATGGGTATTGGTTTTTTGGAAGAGGGCTACCCATTGGTTTTTTGGAAGAGGGCTACCCTACCCTACCCTCATGACTCCCCTAGGATATCAAAAAAATGTCAATACCCTACCCTGCCCTGCCCTCTTCCTGCCCTTACCCTACCCTACCCTACCCATCGCCACCCCTAGTCTGGAGCCTCACTCAGGGGATTAGTAGGCTCCACCTGAGGTTCGACCGCCGAACAAGCACTGGCCAGATGCTCGAAACAGGAACATCATGAACAGGTAGGTGGGACCCATTCATATTCCACCTTCTGGGTAAGCACCTCTCCAGAAGGAATCTCATATTCCACCATCTTCGGTAGCTCTCCCCCAGCCCGAATCTCCACTAAGATCCTGGCGTACATCAACCTCGACCGAAAGGCAGTAGCTTCATCCGCCTTGATCGGGGTGCCCACAAAACTCGTCAGACGCATCAGCAATGGTATACTCCAAAACCGGACATGGAACTCAGGAAAGCGGATCCATACAGGGATGGCATTCAGAACTTCTCTCTCATATCGAAGCTCCGGGGTCCATTCCTTTAGAATGATAAGCCTGCCGTCGAACGTCCAGGAGCCGCCTTGGAGGATCCTAGCGACATCCTCAGCAAGTCCGAACTTCACATAATAGAAGCCGTTCTCGCAGGCAAAGAACTCCATACTCCCCTTAGGCTGCCAGACACGCGCTGCATAACCTCGGATCTGTCCGTAGAAAGGCTTGTTGCTTAAAACATACAGAACGAGAGTATCCTCCCAGTATGCAGTCACCTTCTCTATCTCCTCCGCAGGGAACGAGGCCCGAAAACCCCTTCCTGCCTTGATCGGCGGCACATACTCCATCGATGTGGGACTTTTCGGCCCCACAGGTTTGCAGATCTCTGCCCAGGACCGTCCAGCCGGCCGAGTAGTCGTCCCATGTGGCCTGGGGACAACCTCCGGGCGGGGAGACCCAGATCCCTGAACACCGAAATCTACCACCTTACTCTTTCCCCTTGTCCGCCGTCGTCGCCTTTGGCCGCCAGCTCACCGATCTCACAGCAGACACCACAGGTCCACGGCCCGATGGCCGCGCCCCTGACCCGCTCTGTCGACTGTCAGGGGGATGGCGATCCCTAACATGGCCCTGTCCTCCTCCTGCCTTTCCCTCGATCTTCGTCACGCGTCTACGGGTAACCGTCGTCCATCCTCCTCTCTCCATCTGTCCCCCCGAGATCCAGATCCTGTTCCGAATTCGAAGTTAGGCGCGTTGGAGATACCTCGCAGGATCCGATCCCCATCCGATCCCCTTGTCAGATCCGCCGTCAACGAGCCCGTCGCTCCAGCCCCCCCCCCACCGCCGGGGGGGTGCACCGCCGCATGCCACCGATCCGGGGGGTCCGCCCGACCCCCTCACAGACGATCCCGCTCCCCCCCCCCCCACCGCCTTGGGGGGCGCCGCCGCCGTCCGTTGGACCTGGGTTGTAATGACCTGCTCCGCCCTAGCGGAACGCCGATTCAAACGGCAAGTGCAACGACTCAAACGAGCCGTCGACCCGAAGAGTTGGCATCGACCTGATAAAGAATCGATGCAAGGCTTACATTGGCCCGTCAAAGATGAATCCAGACTTAGACTTTCAAAGGCGCGCTCGGAGCATCGCTCGGCCGATGCGAACATCGCTAAGGTGGGTGGCTCCAATGAACCCGTTTTTGCTTAGCCTAGACACATAACAATACGGACACTATTGCTAGAATCGTTAGGCGTTAACACCGCGCGTGCTAATAAATGAATGACTCAACGCACCTAGCTAAGGAAATAATCCCATCTTGTATGCTTGTATAGAATATGGAAAAGAACATGGAAAATGTGAGAACTCTCGCACCGCACTCCACGCTCGTGCTAAGGCACAAGCTTACGTTCAAGTCCCTTACGCGTTCAACAATTAAACAATGAATGGTTTACAACAATGAAACAGAAGACTATCGACATAGTCGTTCCGAGTAGAGTATAGCAACATTGAAAGACTTCGGGACCGATGGGTCGCCAAGGCGACTCCCGCACGGGGAGTTGCATAATGTATGAATCAATGAATGAACGATCAAGTAAAAGAAAGAAAAGAAGAATGAATGAAAGATAAGAAGGAAAGGAATGGTTAGCGACAGGTATGACGGGGACGTGCATCGGGGCTCGTTACCTGCGCTGCACGGACACCGCCGCCAACCTAGTCGATAACGTATTATGGCTAAGGGTTAGCCTACGGCTCAGAGACAGCCGTTAAGTTAAAATGATAAAAACAATACGAAATGGTCGTGGACACTCCCATCGGACCTATCGTATACGGGAGAGGCGGAATAAGGGATTTCCAGCGGCACGGTCAAAGGGGGGACGTGCCGGTCCGGACGGAAATCAAAATGGCTTATGTCCAGGCCTGGGTGTGGGCTTGGCCACCCAGGAGACGTAAGGCCGGGTATTTCAAAAGACTATCAGGGTGTACCAGCCGCACGCTATGATAGGTGAAAAATTACCAAGGGGGAAAAGGGTCCAAATTGGCTTGTGGTGCCAGCGACCAGTGTGTTGGCCCAATGATGGTATCATGTTTTTGAATATGGTTAATATGTTAAGTTTAGCATTTCATTATCACTAATCTTCATACTATCGCTATAGTATTTCTACTTATACTTATATCTTTGGTGATATGTGCCCATTGGTTTACATATTAGTGATATGAGCTTATCTATCTTAAATTTAATTGGGTCGCCAAAATCAAAACTATGTTTTTGATTGTGGTCATTCAATTAAGTTTAATCATTATGATATCACTAACATTTATGCTATCACCGTAGCACCTATACTTAAACTTTGCATAGTCCTAATGTGCTTTATCTTATCATACTTGCTACATGTATATTGCTTTGTTCGTCTAACATGTATTTGCAGAAAAGCAATTTGCAAGATCAAATGAGGACATATGCTATGAAGAAATCATGGTGGGCCAAAGACGACGGATCCCACAAGATTTCTCTGAACCACCCGACGACATCTCTGGAGCCACGCACCGGGGGTTCCGCTGCCCGGTCAGCGGACGGGGGTCGAGGGGGCAGCGCCCCTTGTCGGGGGTTCGGGGGCGAAGCCCCCGAAAGGTATTCAGTTTTTACAAACTGGATATCTTTGGACAGCTGCCGCCAAGGAAAAAGTCAACATCTATCAAGGAAAGAAGCCAAGCCGTGCCATCATCATTTCAAGACTCTGAAGAAGCCTGCACCTCCTAAGTTTATCTGGAGTCTGTAATGAGTCTTAGGAATTATTGTAAACACAAGAAATGGATGGCAAAATCGAAAGCTAGGGCAGAAATAAGCCCAGGATCATTTTTGGTGGAAAACGGCATACCGACGGTATACCGTGTATACCGACGGTATAACCGGTTTTTGTTCACAGAAAGTTTCTGTTTACAAAACCGGCATACCGACGGTATACCGGTCCATACCGACGGTATACCGCTTCCGAAACATTGAAATTCCAACGGTCGGATTTCCAGCCGTTAATGATCCCAACGGCTATATTTCTAGCCGTTGCAATCCTAGACCGGTATACCGCCGGTATGCCGGATCATACCGGCGGTATGCCGGTTCGTGGACTGAAAAGTTGCATTGAGCTCTTTTCAATGCTTTGGTTATAAATAGCCTTGAACCCCTTCATTCAAGGTTGATGCTTTGAGCCTAAAAATTCCTAAACCACCAAAGCTTATCCACATACAACTCTACAAAGCTTTCATTTGCCATCCACAAATTGTGTTAGAGTTATTGAGTTGAAAAGTGAGATCTTCATCCTATTGTATAAGGAGATCAAAACCTATTGTGAAAGGTTGAAGTTGGAGAGTCTTCGTATCCAAACTCTCGGTTGAAGTTGGGGAGTCTTCGTATCTAAACTCTCGGTTGAAGTCGGAGAGCCCTTCGGATTAAAGCTCTTGTGTAAGAAGTTGGCGAGTTCTTCGGATCCAAACTCGTGTGTAACTATTTGCTCAATAGTGGATTAAAGCCGGAGAGAGTTCCTGGACTGGACTGCCTCTTAGGAGGATACCAGGATATATCGGGTGTCGGTATTGTTTGCTTCTTCTCTTGTACTTATATTTTTAAATTGCCAATTAGCTTGTGCTAAGTGCTTGATTAGTTAGCTTGACCCTATTCTCCCCCTCTAGGGTTCCTACACAGTGCATATAGATTAAGTGGGCTTTGCTGGTGGCAATCCACGTGCAAGTCCTTGCATTGAAATCAAAGTAGTCTAAGTTAACTGAACAAAGCGCCTTCTGAAACAGGCTTGAATATAACCCACCAAAATGATAAAGAGTACTTCGTGCAAATGAGTTAGAAAACACGCCTACGACGCGCTAGGCCTGAGGCAGGGACGCGCCCTTGACATTGAATGCTTACGTAAATCACGATAAGTTATTACATATGAATTGTTGACTAATTTGGTTTACTTTGAACAGGGAAGGCCGGACGGTAAGTATGGGTAAGCCGTGCATGTATTTCCATGCACCACTTGAATTTGGCAACACGAGATAGGCTATGAAATATGCCATGAAATTGATCATAAGGCAAGATTAGAAAGACAATGAATGATAAAGATGCACAAAGTAAATAGAACGTGTTTGGTAATGATAGCATTGTGGGCGAGCTAGCCTCCCCCCAGTGCATAACAATGTACTGATAACCCCACAGATTGCTGGCAGAAGCAGGAGACGTCGGCGGGTGCGGAGCTTCCCTCGAACGTGCTAAGGCGCGGAGCTAACTCTGGAGCCTTGGAGCGTTGCAAGAAACTGGAGCACCATATACATGACATATTGTATCGGAACATCGCCATGAATCATTCCATCTTGTAAGCCACTTGGCACGCCTATTATGTTTCAGAGAGAGAGTTTGAGCGACTTGTAATCTCGGCCTAGCGCCGCTTGTAAACTTCTTGAAAATCAATAAAGGGTTTGAATTCGCTTCAATTTGTGATTATTTACTTTCTGCTGCAAATAGGACACTCTGTGCGACTCTGTGGCCTAGCTCAAATCGGCCGTTTCTGGACTTAGCCTTGCACGGGCGCAACCTAGGCCCGTGCGGCATCACGCCTTAGCGAGGACGACCGCTCTTGCGGGAGCGGGACGTGACAGGGTCCGCCCGACCCCCACGGAAGATCCCCCCCCCCCCCCCCCCCCCAAACCGCCTTGGGGGCGTCGTTGCCGTCCGCTGGTCGTGGGTCCGCCCGACCATCCCCCAGCCGATCCCGCCCGCCCTTCTTCCCGGGCTTCCTCCCCTCGCCGGCGAGGGGTCCGGTGGCCGGGAGGGAGGAACCCTAGCCGCCTCCGCCAAGGTCGCCACGGTCACCCGATCGCACGAGCCCATCATATATATATATATATATATATATATATATTTGAAATGGTGAATTTCAAAGTACATATAGTGTGGGACTCAACTACCTAACACTCAAGCAACACATTATCAATACTAGACATCACCCTACCAGGCTACCACACATTGCTAGATCATAGAACTGACTATTCTGCTCCTCAGTAAGCCTTGTACTAACCAAGGTCCGCAATATCGAAATCGGTAACAGACCCTTCCTTTGGGTATCGGTATCGGCAATATCGGATTGGAGTATTGGATTTTTTTGGCATCGAAAGCAAATAATTATCAAAAAATATTTAAAAATAGAAAATAATATATATTTTTAGAAATAATTTAAAGTATTTTCATGTTGTTTCTTGGTAGTTTTGAAATTGGAAAAAATAATAATCATCCCTTGTTGATTGTTCATGTAATAAATAAGTTTTGTTTATATACATGCTTTTACAACTTTATTATTCTTTTTATACCCTTATTGATGGGTCTTTTTCGTTCAATTTCTCTACTAAAATAGCCGAAAAAGAGATACCCAATGTCGGTATCGGGTCGCTATATGCTAAATTGTATATGTATCAACTGTATCATATCAGTATCGGCTTGTACTACAAACTATGACTACTAACCCCTATCTTGGGGCTAGTACTCGTCCTCCGAGCTCTCCGTTTAGATGTTTCATATTCCTCTTATTGGAGTTGAAGCAACTTTTCGTTCTCCATGTTCAACTGGAGTTCATTCCTTTGGGCGTTACTCATGTTCCATCTGCCTCCACGGCTTCGTCAGTGGAGGACTCGTGCATCTAGCCGGATTCCATTCTTCGGAGATGTGTTGTGCCTCAACCTTCAAAGGAAGCTCCTCTCCCATTATGACATCCTCAATGATGAGAGGATGCCATGCCACATGGCGGAAGAGGACTCAGTAATGATCCTTGGTGGAGCGAGCATGTCTCACTCAACTGGACTATTAAGCACTGGATTTGCTAGTCCTACCAACATGTGCCTCCCCCCTACCCATAAACACAAGGGATAGGATGAATGAAGCCAACGGACGACTTGGTCTCTTTTTGGTCCAGTATCCATACGACCAGGGAGCATGTCTGAGTGGATAGGCATAGCTAATAGGCACGTGGGTAGAATAATGATCCATACTCTCGCGGAGATCTTCCATAAGCTCGTAGAATAATGATCCATACTCTCGCGGAGATCTTCCATAAGCTCCTCTTTGAACCCCTCTCAGATGGGACAAGGACACATGTCCCCTACTTACCCTATGTATCGGCAGGCATTGCACCTTCGAAGGTAACAGGTTTCTCAAACTAATGACTATGAGGAAGCCTGACCGGAAATGACAAAAGGAGCTCCTTGCAAGTAGTGATCTCCATCATGACACGAGGGAAAGCAAACCGCTTGCGGTAGGCCGTAGCAGCATCCATGCGAATCGGGACACCAATGGTGCTGACAATCTTCTTAATAGAGGACTCGTTCCGAAGCTGGAGCGGAGTTCAGGAGCTGGACCCAAATAGGGTAAAGACCAAGAGATCGCGCTCCATAGAATCGACGGTTTCCACCGCTTGGTGATAGCCAGCCTATTGTCGAACCTCTATGGGCCGCCTTTGACCACCACCTCAAGATCCGACTCCATGGAAAAACACATAAAGAAAAAGCCATTCTCGCAGGGGAAAACTTCCACGTACCCACTGGCTTCCAAACCCTATGAACAAAGGAAGAAATGGTTGGATACGAAGGTCTCTGCGCTATCATGTACAGAGCCAAGGTGGATTTCCACTCCAACATTGAACTCTCAATGTCCTCAACAAAAATATCTCATACGGATTCCAACCACCTGGGTTCCTCGAAATGAAGCCTCAAGTCGAAGGTAGCAAGAGCGGGGAGCAGATTGTTACCCATGAAATGGGTTTGGAAGAAAAGTAAACTTGCACTAAATGATTTAAAGGAGGGGAGCGTGGCACCTCCTTCCTGAACTTATGCGAGTCAACACCGCCTCTGCTCCTGCCGCTTAACTGATAGGCATGCCCATCCCTCTGCATTCCCTCGGGAATCAATCGCTACCTGCTGGCTTGAACGAACACGTTCTGCCATAGGACCGCGTCTAAGCTCTTTCAAGGGTTCCTGCCCTCAACCCATCCCTGTGGCGCCTAGAGACCCAACATGCATGAGCAACCTCCTGTCTATCCTCCCTTCTTGGCCTTGGATAGATCTAGCTTTAGATCTCCTATAGTATACCTTAATCCAGCCTTGTTCCTCCTCCTGAATCGCTTCTAGATGACGAATGATCTCCCAAAGTGGAGTAGGGAACCATCTCCGCCGCCACCATTGCTAGGGATTGCCCCCCCCCCCCCCCCCCCCCCCCCCCCCACACACACACACACACACACACACACACACACCACACACATAATATATATATATATATATATTATATGGAAGAAGGTAATTGTGTTACAAACTCTTAGTCCGAAGGCCTACAAACTCGGCCAGAATGTCACACTTCCAGGCCCACATCACACCGAACCTGCACCCGTCTTGCACTCCCTGTCCTCACATTAATCCTCCCACAGGAAATTAAATGTGCTTCCCCCGTTGCTCGAACCTGCAACCTCTGGTGGGAATATGCCTCACTCTAACCACTTGAGCTAGAGGTCATTAGTGCATATATATATATATATATATATAATATTTATATAATTATATATATATATAATATACGCAGTGTATGCGATCGATGGGTGGAGTTGGTAGTGCCAGAGATATCCGGGGATCCTCAGCTGGATCAGAGACCGCCGAGGCATGGATCCTGGTTGGACCAAGATGGCTAGAGTTAGACTTGCAGCATCAGTTTGGCATGCCTGGAAGGAGCGCAACAGGCGTATATTTGAGGGACTGGTTACTCCGCCAGTAGGAATTCTACATAATATAGAATTCGATGTAACTGTAATGGCCCCTTAACTGGGGAGGGAGATGTGAGAATAGTGTATTGTAATACCTTTACTGTGATTTGCGTGGAATAAAATTTACCCTTATTCCAAAATATATATATATTATATATATATATATATATATATATAAAGCACACCGCCGTAACTTTTATGCCCTTGATCTTAATGGAGAAGTTTCTGTAGATAAGTTTGAAGCTTTGATGTCAATACAGGCAGCATTAATTAGAGTCACTCTCTAGAAAGTAAATTGCTCCAAAATACATCATTTCCTCTTTTTTTGTCATATATATATAATATATAATATATATATAATTAATATATATATATATATATATCACGAAGAGAAGTACTTGGTTATGAAATTTGAGTCTGTTGATGCAGTCCATTTTTATTATAATTTCTCAAAAAATCCAATCAATAATGGTGCAATGCAAAATTTGATTGGAATTTTTTGCAAAATTTGGTCTATAACATAAGCCTAGTTCATAGGCATTGCTAGTGTGGCATGTTAATCAATTTTAATCTTAGACAAAACTATTACTAATCACTCTAAATTTCTGAGTTGTAGGATGTACAACTTTCTGCAAAGAAGGCTGCAGAAACAGTGGTTCTGGTTATTGATGAGGAGGGTATTGACTCCTTGATTTCAGAGATTCTTAAAGGAGTAGCTGATAGCCAGGTTTGCTCTTTGAAAAATCATGAAGGTGACATTTTTTTTTGCATAAAAAAATCAACTAATGCTATATTGTTTAAGCAGGCTGTAATGAGACGGGGATCTGCCTACCTAATAGGGTACTTTTTTAAGAACAGCAGATTGTATTTAGTAGATGAAGCCCCCAACATGATATCTACACTGATTACTTTACTAAGTGATACAGATTCTGCTACTGTTGTGGTAAGTTTGGTGATAATAGTTGGGTTTGCTCATTCTAGTAGAGGTTTTGATACTGATATTCTTTGCAACAGTCTGCATGGGAAGCTTTAGGAAGGGTACTAGGGTCTGTTCCCAAAGAAGTTCTGCCTTCATATATCAAACTGGTTCGTGATGCTGTTTCTACAGCCAGAGATAAAGAGCGAAGAAAAAGAAAGGTATTGGTATAATGTTGATTTATAATTTTGTTATATATATATATATATTACAGCCAGTGATAAAGAGCGAGAAAAACTCATAGTTAAATCCATTTATGTTCTGATTAACTTAGTTGATATGCACAACAGGGAGGGCCGTTCTTATATCTGGACTCTGTCTTCCGAAAGCTCTCCAGCCATTGCTTCCAGTCTTCCTTCAGGTAATCCGGTGTTAATATTAGTACCTATTTGTGGTCTTCATAGTAAATAGATCTGCAGAAAGGAGCATGATAAAGATGTGGAAGAAGACTTTGGTGATGTTAATGGTTGTAGAGAATATATTTCTGTACTATGGCATTATTCGTTTCCTATGGTTGATTCAATTTTTGAATGTTTGTACATTCACATATTACAATTTCGGTAACGTAAAAATGATATTTCCATCGGTTTCAATCAGCACCAAATCTAGGGTTCTATCCTGACCCCCATCTGAAATTTGTAGGCGTGGGTTGTTATAAATGTGTCCGGGCCAGAAGTAGGTTGACCAACCCTTAGTATTTCTTGAAAATGAGATTCCCAGTGGTGGCAATCCACCTAATCTGCTGGCGATTCATCCCGACCCCGGTCCAAAATTTGAACGGATATGTGTTTGGTCAAGAAACAGGTCGACCTATCAACCCCCAGAATTTCTAGAATAAGATTACCAAAGTTGGCGATCTCCACCAAATTTAGGAATCCATCTGACCTGTCCACGAATTGTAATGTGGGTTATACATAAATGTGTATTCGTCAAGAAGGCAAGAAAGTTGTCGACCGATCAACCACTTACAATTTCTAGAAATTAACCAATAATTTCCCCCAATGATTGTATAATTTCGCAAAAAAAACAGCAACTATGAATTCATCCTTCCTGAAAAATTCATCAAGCTGAAAACTCTAGGGTTCGGAAAAGATTAATCTAATCCAAAGACTTAGCTACTGAGTGGAGTTGCACAGCCAACATATGGTTGATATATGGAGGCATCGAAGATCCAAAGTTGAGAAATAGAAAAAGAGAAATATACCAAAATTGAAGGAGGGAAGAGATCTTTGTATCTCTTGCAAAGGTACACAAGAATAGTACTGGGAAGGGTGTTCTGGGAAATATAAGCCAAATTGGGTGCCTATGAGGCCTATCCAGGGGTCATGTGCTGGTGGGCCTGCGCATCTGGGAATTACACCTAAAATACATTTAAAGAAAGTGAATGACATACCAAATAGAAATTACATTTTAATCTCGACGACAGATTAAGCCAAAAAGTGGAAAGGTATGACACTCCCAGTTTCATATACAAAACTAATAGTAACTATCCAACCCTCTTAATTGAGCAACTACTAATTGTTCTCATCATAAACTAATTGTGTATTCCTATTTGACATTGACATTACCAGCAAAGGGGGGAACAGCCTTCTCTGTGCCACTATTCTGGTCATCCCTCTAATTTTGATGGACAGGTAAGGTGCAAAAGATCTCTATATAATCTGCTTTCAGTGGCACGCATCTGTGCCTGGCTGGTATAAGTTAATTTTATGACATTCTCCAACAAATAGAAAAGAAACATAATATTCGACTATGAACTAGTAAAAGTGCTAATGTTAATAAAATCATTCCATGGAAATTGGGAAATCCAATCTTAAAATAAGCTGCATCTGGACCTTTCTACCTGTGACACAAACACAAAATATACATGTCACCTTATGCATTATTCTGCAAGAACATGAGGACAGTTGCTGATAATGATGGTCGTGGAGAGGTTATACTCATACGGCACTGTATCTTTTAAACCTTGATTTCCAAAACTGGAATTACTTTATGTACATCTACTTAACCAAAATCCCACTATTATCTTTGTTCTTTTATTTAATAGATTAGTGGCAAAAAAGCTAAGGATACATAACTGACTTGGCCAAAGTTCCATTGCCAATAAAACTGTGATATTCTGTTTTTTATTACGTTGGTTTACTTCCATATATTTCAAAGTTATTGTCCATGCGTTCAGCATGGTTTCTAATTTTTCCCTTTTGGAATATCCTTTACAGTCCTCATTTCATTCTACTATAATTTAAAAAGATAACTTAACTCATATGTGGACTTGTATTACTCGATTGTTCAATGGTCTCGTTGTGTCAAATCTTGATATGCGATTTACTTTCCATTATTCATTGTAGGATTCTATAGCTGCAAAGCAGGTGTTTGTTTGTTAATCTTGTACAAAGAATGCCATATACTAAAATGACATATTGCTGATTGCTTAACTGAAAGGCATTTTTCACATAAACCAAATGTACCAACTGGAATAATACTCAGCAATGAGAAGGACCCTTACACTATGATATCTCTGAAATAGTGATATCAAAAATCATAATCAAAAATCATAATCAGGCTATTTTGAATGGTCAAGTATTATGTATTTAAATGTTAGATTTAATTTGCTTTCAAGGTTATTTGAGGCATTCCTTCCTTGTGTCCGGAACGCCATTAAATACAGTGAAAAGGCGATTGCCACTTGAGAGTTTGCTGTTCCTGGCCTTGAGATTGAGATCCTGAAAGAAAAGTGAGGCGACTGACCCAAAACCAGACGCAAAAGAAGGAATGTCGTATATGGTATCATCAGGCTAGGAATAGGTGGACGTGATCGCTTCTAAGTTAAAGGGAAACAAGTTCATCTAAGATGCAAATGGTAACTAAAAAGTGGGAGAATGCAATGCGCGAGGGGATTTCTAGATGGAGTTTTTTTTTATAAACATCAAGGATTCACAGAAACTAGTTTGTATTTAGTTGAATCAATTAAACAGTGTTCATTGTACAAGTTATAGTCAAAGTTGATAGCCAATCGGACAAACTTTGATGATGGTGATATTAGTACGCTTTTTGTTATTGTTCATTGTACGTTTAATGTGGTGCACATTTGATGCATAACTAAGGCGATTAATATTCGTTGATACTATTAAATGATGCAAGTATCTCTACCAGGGTTTAACTAGTGGTTCAGCTGAAACAAGGGAGCAGGCAGCACTGGGCTTGGGCGAATTGATTGACGTGACAAGCGACATTGAAGGACTTTGTTGTTCCAATAACGGGGTATGGATCTTATATCTCACTGATGTTACACTTGATGAACATAACCTTCAGAGAGTTTATTATCACTATGTTACACTTGATTCTATATTCTGGCAGTTTTAGCTCCCACTAACCTTCAAAGAGTGATCACTCTGGCATATAGGTTTGTTGAATTTAAGATATTAAGCAAAAGCACACTGTTCACACCCTGTATATTTTGGGCATAAGTGCTAATGATAATGCTGACTTGTAAACTATACATCCGTTATAGCTGTATAAAATACTAATTGCTGTCTGTATGAGATTTATGTAGAGTAGATGCTAAAGTTTATCTGAAGGAAAACATCAATCCTGATATAACCCCAAAATATACTCTTTTAGAATATTTGCTAGGTTTTTTTGGCAGTGGGTTTGATTAGGTTTCAAGAATTTATGAAATCTGATCGATCTTTCATAATATTTGCTTGAATAAATTAGGTTAGATTAGAAATTTCCAGAAATCTGATGTTAGGGAGCTATCTCTGCCCTAAAACAACAACAAAATAAAAACATCGAATATAGATGAAATAAACATATTGAATAAAGATTTGAGCAACTCTTCTTGATCGATATTTGCTTTTCACATGATCCCTGAATACTATATTAGGCAATTTTAATCCCTTTTGAAAACTCAGCAAATTTGCAGAATATAAGGAGTTGTCTATGCATCTTAATATCATAGGGTTACAAATTATTACATGCTTTCTGATTTGATTTTCTTTAGAGTTGTCTTTCATCTTGTGTATCACCTTAGTTCGGGTCTTTGTTTCAGGAAAGGAATATTTATTGTAGTATTTGTTCTTATTCCGAAATTGATATATGGAAGAAACCATGTGGTGCATGTATGGATAAGGTTCTTATCTCACATGTAAATTTTAGAAAGTTTATATACTCGTTGACTTGTACCTTTCAGTGTCACATTGAATGCATTTATTGCAGTAATTCTTGTGGTTTGCTGTGTAAAACATACTTCTCTTGTGTCTTATTTTTGGGTATGCATATATTTGAATGAGTCTTGTCTTTGGTTGAATATCTTGTTCTGACCCGAAACTCTACTTTGTGTAGGCCTCTCATCCGGATTATCGGCGATAGGTTCCCATGGCAGGTGAAGGGGGCGATTTTGTCAACTTTGTCCATCATTATAACGAAGGGAGGAATTTCGCTCAAGCCTTTTCTTCCTCAGCTTCAGACTACGTTTATAAAATGCTTACAGGATAATGCTCGGTCTGTCTACATACTTTTTCCATATCTTTTTGAATAACTTAATGATTTATTCTTTTGCATAACTTATAAATTTATTTCAACGTAGGACTGTCCGAACGAGCTCAGCACTTGCCCTGGGAAAACTTAGTGCACTCAGTACCCGGGTTGACCCTTTGGTTAACGATCTTCTCTCCACCTTGCAGGTACAGCTTATATATTCCTGTACATTGTTATATAAATAAACTCGAAGTACTTATATCACAGCAAAACTAAAATGCCTGTCTGCCAGTCGTCTGATGGTGGTGTCAGGGAAGCTGTGCTGGCTGCTCTAAAGGGAGTTATCAAGTATGCTGGGAAGAGCATAGGCAGTGTAACCAGATCACGCGTGTGTGATCTTCTTAAAGATATAATTCAGTCTGATGATGAAGTGCGTGGATCAGCGGCTAAAGTAATTGGGATCATATCTCAGGTATAATAGGGTATATTAAGTTCTGTTATGTCTTAATTTTATTCTGGTTCTTGGAAAAATTTATCATTATATGTTTATTTTTTTGCAAAGGACTGCTCGATGTTCATCAAGATGTTAAAGTTAGGTTTAGTTTTTTTAAATGTCGCATGATAAACATGAACTATTGTTTCTTGTTTGTTTGTACTTTCTCTCTCTAGCCTGGTAATCTATCATTTGCTGTAACCACGAGTTGAGGTCGTTTTTCAACTCTTTTAGATACATTATGCATAGGTGCTTTACTTGTTTCATACTTATTCTATTAACCATATGACAGTACATGGAAGATGGTGAATTGTTGGACCTTCTGAGTACGCTGGCTAGCTTGAGTACATCACCAACCTGGTCCATCAGACATGGTTGCTTGCTTACATTGTCTTCCATGGCTGTGCACAGCCCATCCATGATATGCCACTCTCCTCTGTTCCCATCAGTTAAAGATCTTCTTAAAAATGCTTTGACTGATGATAAGGTACGACTTGAATCACCAAAGCTGCTATTATCTGATAATTTTGACATTCTGATGACTTTTGCAATTTCATTGCCTCAGTTTCCAATCAGGGATTCCACGACCAAGGCATTGGGGAGGCTTCTACTCTGTCAAGTCCAGGATCCAGCAAACACAAAAACTTCACAAGAACTCCTTCAATTACTTGTTTCAGCTTTGCGCGACGAATCCAGTGAAGTCAGGAGAAGATCCTTATCTAGCATAAAAGCTGTTGCAAAGGTTCATTGTTACATTCTTTCACCTTGCCAACTGTCAATGTATATTTTTACGGTTATAGGCTTTTGTAATACATGCAATTCAGTGGTGGTTGATTTTGTTATTTTAACAGATGAATCCTTCAGCTACTTCAGCCAACCTTGTGGTTTTAGGTCCGTCAATTGCTGAGTGTTTAAAGGATGGAAATACACCTGTTCGACTTGCTGCAGAACGCTGTGCTCTGCATGTATTCCAATTAACAAAAGGTATTTTGATTTTTCATCTTTATTTCCCCCATTTACCACTTCTATTTGTTTACGTTTAGTTAGATCTCGCTCAGTGTTCAGATGATGATTTCCTGTTATACTAAGATTGTGTAATATGAAGCATGGTTCCGAGTGATGGACAAAAATGGCCCAAAAAACAATTGTGTTAGATAATATTTCTTGACATAGCATTAGGACTGCAAACGAGCCGAGCCGAGCCAAGCTTTTGTAAGCTTGAGCTTGGCTTGACTAGAATTATTCAAGCTCGAGCTCGAGCTTGATAATTTTTTATTTTGAAGCTTGAGCTTGGCTCGAGCTTGTTTATATTAAGCTTGAGCTTGGCTTGGTTTGAGCTCGAGCTTGGCTTGATAAGGAAGCTTGATTCAAGCTTGATAACAAGCTCGATAAGCTTGAAATCAAGCTTGTCTCTCAACTTTATTTCAAGCTCATTAAGCTTGAATTCAAGCGAGCTTGATTTCAAACTAGTTAGGTTTGATTTCAAGTATATGAAATATTAACAATTTATTTATAGAAATTTAATTAAAAAAAGTTCCTTAATATCACTTATTAAGGACATAAATATAATACACACAACCATATCATTATATATATATATATATTATATATATATAATAATTATATATTATATAATATATAATTAGAATTCAACAAAGAACAAACGAGCTTCTAAACAAGCTCCTAAACGAGCTTCTAAACAAGCCAGCTCGCAAGCTCATAAACGAGCCAGCTCGCGAGCTCAATCGAGCCGAGTACTTCTAAGCTTGAGCTTGGCTTGTTTATTAAACAAGCTCAAAATAAAGCTTGAGCTTATCTTGTTTACTAAACGAACCAAGCTCAAACAAGCTTTTATCGAGCCGAGCTTCGAGCAGCTCGCGAACGGCTTGGCTCATTTGCAGCCCTACATAGCATAGACAGTCAAACAATTTTAAGCTGTATGGATAATAAGATACGCTCAATCTTGTTTTCTTGGCATCTTAGTCTAACATAAAACTTGTGCATGCCCGCCTTCGGAGGCTTACGTTACTGTAGGCTGAGACCATTTTTTCCCAAATTGTTTTTAATTAGAGAGCTGATTTCGTTGTGATAAACTGAATCTTTCTGAGACTTCATCTATATCGTATACTTTTTTTTAATATATCGTATACATATGTTCAGTGCTTTCGCATTATTCATAGGTGAGGATTATCACCTTCTTTGCAACCT
>JANAVB010023250.1:0-32500 GCA_029216955.1 Iris pallida
ATTATCACCCGTAGACAGATGATCAGTCGGAACGTACGATCCAGACTCTTAAGGATATGTTGAGATCTTGTACACTCGACCTCGGTGGTTCATGAGAAGATCACCTGCACCTGGTGGAGTTCTCGTACAACAACAGTTTCCAAGCTAGTATCCAGATGGCACCATTCAAGGCACTATATACAAGGAAGTACAGATCCCCACTAGCATGGGACGATGTTGGAGAGAGACAGATGCTTGGTCCAGAGATGATCACTCAGTTGAGGTGGTCAGGAGAGTCAGAGATCATCTTCGCGTTGCACAAGATCATCAGCGCCATTGGGCCGATTCTCATCGACGTTCCCTTGAATTTTCTGTCGGCGACTATGTATTCCTGAGGATCTTGCCTAACCGTGGCGTCATTCGTTTCGGTGTACGGGGAAAGCTTAGTCCTAGATATATAGGTCCGTTCGATATTCTGGAGCGAGTAGGAGATGTGTCCTATCATCTCGCTCTTCTGCTGTCTCTGAGTGAGGTACATGACTTATTCCATGTATCCCAACTACGACGGTACATCCCGGACCCGAGTCATATCCTGGATCATTCGAAATTGGTTGTTGGTACCAACCTTTCGTATGAAGAGAGGCCCGTATCCATATTGGACCAAAGAGAAAAGATACTCAGGAACAAGACTATCAAGTTAGTCCGTGTTGCTTGGGGTCATCACTCCTTGGGTGAGTCAACGTGGGAGCGTGAGGATGATATCCGATCGCGATATCCCGACCTGTTTGACTCGTGAGGTATAATATCTTTCTTATGCCTCATGCCTTCGATTCCTTGCTTGCATGAATAATTGCTTGATTGCTTGACTAGTATATCTTGCCTGCGATTAGTATAGCTTGTCCTTGCATCTCTAGCCTCTTGATTAAATTCCAAGGACGAAATTCTTTTAAGGTGGGTAGAGTTGTAATGTCCATGGTTCGTATTACGTATTTTAATATACGTGTACATATTTTGACTCGTAATGCATGTCTCCTCGCATGATTTATTTGGCATTTTATTGCTTGATTTGGTTCGGCTTGTTTGGCTTGGTTCGGTTTGTGAACCAAACCCCTACCTACCACCACCATCATCATTTATTAACCCAACACTCTTTTTCTCTCCTCATTCACTCTTCTTCTTCCTCACCATTACTCTCTACCTACCAGGAAGGTTTAGGCAAGTGCATCTTGCTTCATGGAGGAATACCATTTTTATTGTTCCACTGTCTTCCTCATGTGTTTCTAACCCACTTTAGTACTAAGTATTTTTCATTTCCGTGGTTAATTCTTGTAAATCTAGCTTTGTGGTATTTTCGGTTCTCATGAGTTTTGATCTATCAAACCTGCATATTTTTGCTATTTGATGGTTCCATGTTGTAGAGAATTCTATTTTACCCGAATTTAACCTATGGGAGTCTAGATTTGGGTTCCTATTGTTGTTTGGTGGAGCATGGAGGCCATGATATTTTTTATGGACATGTTCTCTGTGGGAGCCATTAACTGCACTTGTGGCCGCATATATTAGTTCTGGCCGCATGGCCATTTAATTAAATTGGCCGTATGAGCATTTCCTAGCTCTGGCCGCATGGCCTTTCTTGCTTATGCGGCCAGGGCCATTTAAGTCTGCATGGCCTTTTGAATTGTGGCCGCATAAGCTCCAATGCATTAGCAATATTTGCTTTGGCCGCATATGCACTGTTGCATGGCTCCAATATTTGCTTTGGCCCTTGCATGTAATATTTGCTTTGGCCGCATATGTACTGTTGTATGGCTCCATTATTTGCTCTAGCCGCATATGGCCAATTGCCTTGCACAGCCGCATATGGCAATCGCTTAGCTGGCTGCATTTGCATGCATTTGTTGCATTTGCATGCAATTGCATGCATTACTCCTTTGTTGCATTTGCATGCATCAGTTGGCCGCATAGGCTATTATCCAATTTCATGGCCGCATGGGCCACTAGTTAATGAGCTTGGCCGCATATAATAGCTTGGCCGCATATAATTGCATTGGCCGCATGCCGCATGCAATTGCTTGAGTCGCATATGCTTTTCCCTCCCCTCCATTAATTGCTTTAGCCACTATTCAATTTAATGGCCGCATGGCCATTGGCCATTAATTAATTATGGCCGTATGGCCATTGGCCATTTATTTATTTGTGGTCGCATGGCCTTAGCATTATATGCTTGGCCGCATGCACATCTATGTGCTTGGCTGCATGCAATTAATTGTAGCCGCATGCACTTTTACGTGCTTGGCTGCGTGTATATTTATATGTAGCCGCATGCATATTTATATGCTGGCCACATAAAATTTTCCTGAGCCGCATGAGTCCTCCACAGCCCTTGCCTCTGCTAATATTTAATTACTAAATGTATGCTTGTGCCATATTAATTTTTCCTTGACACGATGGTGACCCATTGTGGTACACTATTTGAAATGACATGATAGTGGCCCGACGTGGCGCACTACTGACAGTGAACATGACATGATATATATACATCCCAAGGGCTGTTGCGACGGCTAGCATGTCATGACAAGATTGAATGACCTGGACACCGTGGATGATTGTGTTTGTACAAATAAATCGACAATATTTGCATCATGTCTAGGACAGGGATCCCTGAGTACCACGGTCAGGGGTACCTACTGTAAATGGCTAAGGCTAATAACTAGAATAATTCACTAGTCATGAGAGATTTTCCCAGTTACAGGCGATTCCGTTATCCCGGCCACCATTGTTGGACGTGCAGCCTGCCGACGAGTAGGGCACAAGTCTAGATTCACTGATATATGGAAAATAACGAGGCATTGCTTAAATGAATCCAAGTCGCCTGGATAACCTGGATTAGCTGCAGGGCTTGTGGCTGGAGGAACATCTCACTGCATATTGCTAGTAACTAAGGCTTGTGATAACCCTAGTTAGCTAACGTAGAAAGTCGTAGTCACCGATTGGCCATGAGCGATTGAATGGTGTAGTTTCAGTGCTCGATTATTGCAAGCTTGATCTCATGATTGTCACTTTTAGCAATAAAGATCAGAGGCTAAGTTCTGTTCAGGTGAAGGGTTACAACCCCGGTCCTTGTTTGGTTTAAGGGTTGTAACCTGGCGCCCGGAGCAGTTCTGAGTCCTCTTTTCGTTTATTGTCTTATTGCACCCCACGTCATGCATTGTTATGTTTTACCTTACCAACAAGATTTGGAGACGGAGTTCTATTCAGGTGAAGGGTTACAACCCCGGTCCTTGTTTGGTTTAAGGGTTGTGACCTGGCTACTTGAATGGTTCCCTCGTACTATATTATGACTGTTGTTATTTTTTTATTTATCAAGCTCTTTTGTAACTACTTTTAATATTTATTTCTGATATGCTGGTTTTAGTTCTTAAGTGAAGCCTCCTTTGTGGCACTTGCTCTTTCTGGGATCTGACCCAGCTGGTTTTGTATGGCCAGATTTCGGAGCAGCTTCAGAGGATCTACCGACATTCCAGCCCGATGGTGACCACCAGGCATAACCAGGGCAACGAGTGGGTTTATTTTTGGCTCTCCCACTCTATTATAAAATTTTTATTTTGAGGCGTTTAGCCGTCGAGCACCTGTTAGCGCGTATTGTATACCTTATTACTGTCTGCCTACGGGTTGTAACATGATTGACAGATCCTAGGGTTGATCATATATGACTAAACTCTTGCTAATCCTCACATTTTGTAAAGACTAACTTCATGATCAGCTGAATATGTAATGTTTGGGATGCCTTACTATTGTATATTTGGTGATCTTACATCTTGTAACTTTACTTGCTTGCTTGAGATTAAGACATTTAGGCTTGTTATTGACCATAGGAGACTGATGGATTATAGTTAAACCCTCATATATCTAGACAGCCGTGACCGTATAGTGAGGTGGATTCCCTTTTATTATACGTAGTTGGCTATGTATGCCACCGCTCTCCGGTATTCGGGTTCTGGGGCGTTACACTATGATGGACTACTGCTTCGGTGTTTGTCAAATACAGAAGCCAAAGAAGCTGTACGTGAAGCTCACGACGGTATTTGTGGGGCCCATCAACCTGGTCCGAAATTACAAGATCGCCTTCCCCCGATGGGCTATTACTGGCCTACGATGGTGGCAGATGCGATAGACTATGCAAAAAAGTGTAAAGCTTGTCAGGTCCACGCAGATTTCATACATCAACCATCCAAGTTCCTACATCCGACGGTGGTATCCTGGCCATTTGAGGCGTGGGGAATGGATATCGTTGGTCCAATCACCCCACCTTCATCCAGAGGATACCGTTTTATACTGGCAATTACGGATTACTTCTCCAAATGGGCAGAAGCTATTCCGCTTGCAGAAGTGAAAACGTTGAACGCGATCAGCTTCCTCAAGCATCACGTCATCTATCGCTTTGGACTGCCCCGAAGGATCATCCACGACAATGGTCCGCAGTTCGCAACCACGCCTTCTATCGATTTTACGACAAACACCGGATCCAGAACATTGCTTCAACACCATACAACCTGGCGGCTAATGGTTTGGCAGAAGCGTTCAACAAAACTATAATCAAGCTTCTCAAGAAGTTCGTTTCCTCAAACAAATGCGACTGGAATGAAAAGCTTGGCGAATGCTTATGGACGTACCGTACTACAGTCCGGACGGCCACTGGGAACACACCATTCTCTCTGGTGTACAGAAGTGAGGCAGTCCTCCTATTGGAGACTCAAATCTCCTCGCTCCGCGTCGCCCTCACTTATCGATTGACGACGGATGATAATTACCGTCGTCGGCTACAAGACTTAGAGGCCTTAGATGAGAAGTGCCTGTTAGCTCAACAACGAATTGAACTTTATCAAGCACGCATCTCTGGAGCCTTCAACAAGAAGGTTAAACTCAGAACATTCCAAGTGGACGATCTCGTTTTGGCAGTTCGGAGGCCGATAGTTATGACTCACAAAACTGCTGGCAAGTTCCAGCCAAAGTGGGAAGGCCCATTTATCATCGAGGCAGTATTCTCCAATGGTGCATACCGTCTTGCAAAGCAAAATGGAGACTTGCTTATAATGCCCATCAACGACAAGTTCCTAAAGAAATACTATGTCTAAACGACACCATCCAAATCAACCGGATTGTTGAGTTATGTACCCTTAGGTACCGCTGAACTTACACTCTGGTCACTCCAAATGAATCTATATCACATCTTCTGGGTAGTAAGTCATGTATGATCATACCTCTGAACTTCCTTCCTAAAAGAGCATTTTCCTCATAATCTACTACCCGCGCTTTCAGTGCATAAAAAAGGGTAACAGATCCATAAAATTTCCGAAACAGCCACGTCGATGTCACCTCTGAGTTGTTTTACTTCCATCAAAAACATACCGCCCCTTACGTAGAACTTCCACGTCCATATTACCTCTGAGTTGTTCTATGTACCCTTCATGGAGTCCACTCCTGCCACGTCCTCATTACCTCTGAGTAGGAAGATTCTATTGTAAAGCTCCCATATTTACCACGTCCTCATTACCTCTGAGTAAGTATGTCGATTTTCTCTCGACCTATTATCCGTACCAGAAACCAGGGTACGCCAAGGATAATAGGCCCACAAATGTCTACAGTTGACCACAAATGTCCATAGTTGACCACAAATGTTGTACTAGGTTCTCTAGTACACGCGCTTCTTTTCTCACAATCTTATGCCTCTGGAACCCAGCCGTTCCATGGCATTCTTTTGCCCAATACCAAGAACTTCCATGTCCACCTTACCACGGAGTCATTCTAGGTATCTCTATCAAGCTTATTATCTATACCTAAAACCAAGGTATGCCAAGGGTAACAGGTCCACAGAAAGTCCCCCAGTAGGGCAAACACATAATACCAAAGATGCAGTACAAGTACAACAGATAAAAGATGATGCAAACAAAGTCATTTATTTAAATCAAAAGTACTACATTTTCAGGGACCATGTCCCTGTCAAAAAGATGAAAAAAAATAAAGAAAGAAAGAAAAAAAGCCAATCATGGTTCGGCGACACATAATTCTCGGAGCCGGTCCTTCAGCTTGGACGTCGACTGCTCAATTCTCAGGATGGCCCGGCGCTCAGCCTCTTGCGTCAGCTTCTCTGCATCCTCCAGATGCGTATGTGCCTGCCAACCATCTTCAAGTTTCTTCAAGGCATGCTCCAAGGCATCTGAGGTTCGGGTGACCTTGTCCGTCTCCCAAAAAATTAGCTCCTTGTCTTTGTACGAGGCCTGCAGCTCAGACTCCAAAGAAACCAATTTTCTATGAAGCTGGAGAATCTGCTCCTTGGTATCGGCTATTCCACGAGAGGCGGCCTCTTTCCGAGCAATACAGTCCTCTCCGTTGCGGCTTAGTTGATCGTACTTCAGCGACAAATCTTGGAGGTCCTTTATCAGAGCAGGCTTGGACGTCTCCCGTACCATCCTTACCTTTTCCATGGCAGTTAAAAGGAAGGCACGCTCCTGATCTATTACTGAAGACAGATTGACTTGTCGCAATCCTTGATACTGAGCCACCAGTTGATCGGCTTCTAGTAACTTGGGCTCCAAAAGCTCGACCATCCCTGCCCCACCGGGGAGGGTTCTAAGGAGTTCAATCTGGCCACGGGCACATTGACGGGCCAATGCAAAAGATGTTCCCCTCTCCATGGCAGCCTCAACCCCTCGCTTCAGGTGGCGGTAGAAACTGTCAACCACGTCCTTTGACGATTCATCCAGAACTTTCGAAGAAGACGGCATCAAAGGAAGAGTAGCTGGCAGAGTTGAAGAAGATGCACAGGAACTTGACGCCCCTGCCACGAAGGAAACAAGTTTCGAGCGACAGGACGCTTGAATAGCGGCCATCTCCTCCTCCGCAGCCCGAAGAATCCGGAGACTGGACAGGGCGGAAAGGTCGACCTCCGGAGCCACATGAACCAAAGAGGATGCAGGTACCATCTCTCCCCGTCCCGGCTGTTCCACTACCTGTTCTCCCGAACTCGAGCCGGCAGGAGGCCCCTCGATATGAGTTGAAGGAGGAGGAGGCATACTTTCTTCCACCAGATCTCCTCTGGTGACTTCTCTCCCGATGGTGTCCGTCGTTGGCAGCGAAGGAGCAGGACCTGTATGTCCGAAGCAACCATCGATCAGCTTAATCCGAAGGATGTGAAGATAGAGCAAATAAACCTCCTCACTAGTCAAGACTTGACTTAGCTTACCAGGGGAGGGTTGTTGAAGCTGAGGATCGCTCACAGCCATTGTATCCTCCTCACCAGCGATATCTGAGCCGAATGCAGCTGGTTCCTCTGCCCCAGCCGCCCCGGAGGTAGACGCAATGGGGTCAGCATCACCCGGCTGGAATTCAGCAACCTCGGGGATTGGCTCAGTAGAGCCCACATCGCCCTGGGTTGAGATATCAACAACGGAAGAAACCTCAGCCGTCGCCGGAAGAACCCTGGCAGAAATAAGCTCAGCACTCATATCACTAATTAAAGTGGCTAGAGTCGGGTCGACCTCAGAGACAGTAGCTAGCTCACGAGAGTCCACTTCTCCTGACGTCTACAAAGAAAAGGAGAATGATCAGATCATAGCGCAGAAAAGAAGAGCTAAAAAAAAGATGGTTGTAATTTTGAGTTACCTCCAAAACGACATCAACATCCTCGCTTCTCTCCCTAATGATTGGCCTGCGAGGTTTGACCGCAGCTCGTTTCCGAGAGTAAGTTATGCCGCCAACAGCGGACCCACGCATGCTTCGCTTTCGTAAAGGACTAGGCGCAACAGGGGGCTGATCTGCCACCACATCATCGGCAGGAGGAAGAGACAAGTCATCAGCGTCATCCTCCCCATCCACGTTGATGGACTCCGAGTCTGACACATCGACTGTGTTCCCCTTCTTTTTCCTCGTCTTGGACCCTTTCGGCTTCTCCTCCAAGCTAGTACCAACAATAAAACTAGTACTTGGGTCAAAATCATGAGGGGGCTTGTTCACCATAACATGGTACAGAGCCGCCAAGTACAAGATTTGCCCTGACTCCCTAGCATCAGGCACAGAGAAGCTGGTACGGGTGTGAACCGTGTTATAGTAGTGCCACGCCCGGATGTCGTCAAGGACGCTACCCTCAAAACCCAGGCAGGAGCTGGGATTGTCCAGGAACATCTGACTGTACCCAAACTGCCGGAAAAACCAACTGGGTAAGTAAGGCTCCAAGAAGATGGAGTTACGGTTGCGATATACTAGATGTACAGGACGGATGTTCTGCAACCAGAGGAGCATTTTATCGGACAAGAGGTGAGGAGGCCCAGTACCATCAAGATGGATACCATTCACTTCTTCATCAGTAAAATGAGGAACAGACACGAAAAAGGTGTATCTGTCCACTCTTGCCAGTGCCATCCGACAGGCTTGCATAGTACTGTACTCCCAGGGCATACGGCGATACTGGAAGATAAAAGCATCATCAGCAGTTACATCGTCATCTGGGCCAGGCCTCATCAAAGGCTGGCAGTGCATCAACAGCCACCCCATCAGATAATGATAGTGCAGCTCAATTCATTCAAAGTCCTTTGCCATATCACGGGTAATGACCTTGGACGAGAAAGTGCGGAGGCCACGGTGTATGCTTCATACCATGGCAGGAAGAAGAGCTAGTCTGGCCCCAAAGACCAGCTTCACAGCGGGGAGGATAAAGTTACGGCTGATCCTCTCAATAGAGCTAACCCCTCTCGAAACTACGCAGTTTCGCAGCCATGCCATCAGAAATCCTGCTAGGAGAGCCTTGTCAGACATCTGCTGGGTATCTTGATAAAAATAAGTAAAAGAGTCAGATTGACTCCCAAATCTGTCGCCTGTGGTTTTTACCCTCTTGGCGGTCGACACCTGGTCCTGCACCTCCTCCCGGGTTCGAGGACTTCGAGAATAAACCCGTCCTGAGGCGCCGAGCTTAAAAAGGTAACTGAGCCAGGCCTTCGTATGAGGAAGGTTCCCTACCGAGCTGTCGTTCTTCTTCTTCGACATCTGCTGGCACGTGCTGTGGTGACACAGCAATTCCCGGTAGACAGCAACAAAGCCCAGGAATCGCTGCTCCAACTCCTCGAACTCTTCGTTCGTGGGGGTATACGCTTCGAAGACTTCATTTCCCCAGGGCAGCCTGGAGACTTCATGCATTTCGTGGAGAGCGAGCGCCATCTCCCCTCCAGGGGTAAAGAAGGTCCCCGTTCGGCGGTTGTACATTTCAAGAAGAGCCACGAAGAGCTTCTTGTTTATGGGCAGACCATAACAGGTGCCCCGAATGGCATGATACAAGCCAATCTCGCACAGGAGATTCTCGTATGTCCGCAAAATCCATATGGTCAAGTTGGTCCATGAAGGGATGGGGTTCATCCAATTCAGCAGCGCCAACCGACCAATAGGATATGACCCCTTCTGAGCAAGCTGGTTCATAAAAGTGTCAGCCTGAGAGAACTGAAAGTTGGGACCCTGCATATTTAAGAAGCTACCTGGGGCCAACCCCATCATGTAGCAGCTGACCGGTGTCCTGCTCGCGACCACCGACCCGAAGTTTCTGTTATAGTGAATATCACCCACAAATATCCCATGTCGACTCAGAGTCAAGGAGTCCACCATTTTTCTGTCCATTGGCAGCATGTTGAACCACGATAGCGGAAAGTGACGCTCCATCTGAGGAATGTGGATCGCCATCCCGTTAGAAGAAAAACTCCAACTTTCAGATATATCCAGAATGTTGGAGTTCTTTACAGTCAGGGCATCCCCAAAAAGGAACGCAGGTTTCAGGTGTTGCCCCCCCAATTTCCCTGAATTCATCATGCCCGAGAGAAAGTAGAAGGACTGATTTTTGATATCCCTCAGCCTCTCCTCAGGTTCATCTTTGGGAAACTAGTTCGACACATAATCAACTAAATGGTCGAACCTCACACCCACAGCAGATTGGGCTCGACCTACCAAGAGTTCTCCCGCAGGATTGACTGGCAACTTTACTCAAAAAGATAAAAGAAACAAGTTATAAGATGGCCAGAGAAAACCACTTAGTGTGTTATGAGCTTATGCGGCTCTGTTTGGTGGGGCTGCATGCGGCCCAGTTTAAAGGAGCTTATACGGCTCTGATTATGTGGGTCTTTATGCGGCCCAGTTTAAAGAAGCTTATGTGGCTCTGATTAGGTGGGTCTTTAGTTGTCATGGTTTACTGCATTTTACAGCTTATGTATACATACGAGGATTCTATATATTAGAGTATACTTTGTATGTATGCAGCTGGCATGTCTACGTTCCTAGTCCTACGTATTTTGGGATTGAGGCGTTACATATTTTTGTGATGGCCCATGCAGATCGAGTACCATTTTGATTATGTTACAGTAATCGAGCAGGCCTGCATATAGGATTAGAATCTAGGTATCTCATCCACACACTTGACCTCCTTTCTTGATTCCAATTTCGAACTCTCTGCTTTGGATTGCATCCTGCTCGATCCTTCTATACCGTAAACCCTATCTTATACCTTGTGCTTAATGGAAGTTAAGAAATGACTCGTACTAAGTATAAAAAAGGCTTTTTGTTTAATCACACTATTAGTTGACTCTTATAAGTTGGGTAGTATGTCTCACGACCTATCACCCTATTGTTCGTATATCCTATCAATGAAGTATAATTTAATGACACTAGATTATAGAGTTTAGTAGTCCCTAACCCATTAGACGACTAAGACCGTAGATAAGAAGACAGTAGGACGAGTGTATAAGCACGAACATCGGACGAGTCTTAGATGTCACGACCCGTACCTGATTTTCGGGCGTGAGCTCGTGAGCAAGCCAGCTACGTATCGAGCGGACTCCAGCCCGACTCGAGTACATATAAGCTGTCCAGAATAGGGTATCATGTCTAATCTAAACTATATCTCGTTCCACATGAATCAAATAAAACAAGAATAAACAAGTATGGGTAATGGTCTGCAGTCCATTAGCATATTGTTCGATTAGACTCCAAGAATGGTATGAGTCTATAAATAAGCAGAGTATACATGGTACTGAATATAAAGCACGAGAGGATAATAAAGAAATATCACAAGCAAATACCTGTATCATACATCGCAATCCTCTACCATCCCGCTCTGCTAACTAACTCCATACAATCGCTAAACCTGAAGAGATCATCAGGTCCTCAACGGACTAGCAAGATACATAAAATATGCCTATCTAACAGTTTAATCATGCAATAATATATACAGGTATAAACAGGAACTAGACAGGAAACTGACATGTGGCTACTGATAGGTAACTATGAACACAGACACGGGATTAAGTATGCATAAATGAACTGCTGGTAGATCAATGGAATACCAACCCTCGCCCTGAATGTGGACTCGCAGGTCAGTTTCAAGACAAGTCACCCTCGTCCCTTATGTGGACTCGCAGGTACAAAGGACAACCCTCTCCCCGTGTGTGGACTCGCAGGTTGTGGGAAAGACAAAGGAATAACAGTTCACTCACACATACTTGCAGACACGACTCAGTCAAGATACAGCTGAAGACACGGTACAACTCAGTCATTACACAGGTAAGGACAACTCTAGCATGATCCATGACGTAAACAAGTCTGGTATAACTACACTATCAAGTCATGAAATACTGATATATAAGCAAGACAATAAACTGGTAAACACGGTATCATATAAATCTATAACAACTAAGGTAACTAAAGATAACATACTACAACAGGTGTACTATAAGCATGAAAATAAACTATAGAGGGAGGCAAGGTATACTTGCCTGGAGGCAGTACGAAAAACCAATAAGATACCGTCAACTGGTACGCCATAAGTCCAAAATCCACAAATGTCTCCGAAAGCTAAAATAGACATTGCCAACATTCTCAGAATAGTTAAATTAGCGAGGATTGCATGTCCTTAAATCCAATTCTGGACACAGGGGCAAAACGGTAATTTCGGGCCAAAACGGTGTCCGCCGTTGGACCCGCTTTGTACCAAAAAGCATGCCAGAGTCAATGGCCTCTAAAGTCATCAAACTACATGTCTACAGGTCCGGTTTTCCGATACAAACCCAACTGTATGTCCAAAGTTGGATTCCGGTGGGCCGTGCACAAAATTACCCGTTGAGTCGGACCGTGGGGCCCGTAAAACGACGATCCGATCAACTGTCTCAGAATCGGACCAAACTTGGCATACAGGACCAAAAAAACGATACGGTCCTGTTGGCGCAAGTTTTGTCTTGATCTGACGAACGTGCACGAAGTAATTGAGAAATTTGCACAGAGACCGATACGATGAATTTCGACGGATACGTATCAAATTCATCGCGCACACGTGACTAATTTGAATTCCGTCAAAGCCCACATGTCCACGAAGCTATTACGCACCTTTCGATGCTTTCGGTTCGCGACCATGTTGCCCGGTTTGGCGGGACGCACGTCGTATCGAAGGATTTCTATATTTTGAAAACAGATTTTTTGTCAACTTTATCATAATTTTAAACAGCAATTAACTAACAAGAATTAAATCTAAAAAATAGTGTTTCCATCTTGGTTAGGTTGTTTAGAAGTCTGTTCAAGCGGTTTTCCAAAACTCGCGATATTCTGGTCGTAAATCGACCACAAACCTTGGACGTTGGGGCAGTTTCTATACCCAGGGAATCGAGATTTTCTTCGATTTTGGGACTCGGTTCTCGTCGTGCACGGCGCGAGTTAAAAGAATCTATGTGAAGGGATTTAAGGAGGGTAGGGTTGTGTTCGAACCTGTACAGGTGGTTCGAAAACTCGTCCAGTGACGGAGAAGAAAAGTCATCGTGAAGACTAGCCCGAAGCCACTGCTGTGCGTGCTGCTACTGTTGTGTGTTCTGCTTCCACCACTGCGCGTGCGGCTCTCCGGCGTTGCTGCGGCGGCGCGCGGTAGCTAGGGGTTGCGCCAGGGAGAGGTGGTGGTGGCGTGGGTGCTCGTTTAGGGTTTTTTGGTGTTCCGCTCTCTTGATACATATATATATATACAGACGTATATACATGCGGTAGAACGGAACAGGGGAAAACTCGTGCTCAGGCTATTCACTGTGCGGGGTGGGGAAACTCAGGCTGTGGCTTGCTAAGTCTTGGGTGGGCCAGGCCTTGATGAGCTTGGGGGGAAAGGCTCAGGCCTGGGCTTTGGGCCTTTGTTTGCTTTCTTCTTTTATTATTACACACACACACACACACACATATACATATATATATATATATATATATATATATATATATATATATATATATATATATATACACACACACACACACACACACACACACACACACACACACATATACATATATATATATATATATATATATATATATATATATATATATATATATATATATATATATATATATATATATATATATATATATATATATATATATATATAACACACACACACACACACACACACACACACACACACACACACACACACACACACATATATATATATATATATATATATATATATATATATATATATATATATATATATATATATATATATATATATATATATATATAACACACACACACACACACACACACACACACACACACACACACACACACACACACACACACACACACACACACACACACATATATATATATATATATATATATATATATATATATATATATATATATATATATATATATATATATATATCACACACACACACACACACACACACACACACACACACACACACACATATATATATATATATATATATATATATATATATATATATATATATATATATATATATATATATATATACATATATAAAAAAAAAATATATATATACATATGTAATATATATATATATATATATTACATATGTATATATATTTTATATATATATATATATATATATATATATATATATATATATATATATATATATGTATATAAAAAAATATATATATATATATATACATATACATATACTCATATATTTACTTATATAATAAATCTCCAAAAATCTAAATGGATAGTTTAATAGAAATACAATCTCAATACTATATATATATATATATATATATATATATATATATATATATATATATATATATATATATATACAACACATACCACAAATACGAACAATAATTATTAAGTATAATTAACATTTGAAATTCAATTTAATTTTATACCAAAATTCAGACAAATATGATACAATGATATTATATATATATATAAGCCTAATTTTTCATATACCATAAATACACTTATATATATATATATATAACCTAGATAATTTCCATAAAATCCAACATATTTGTTAAGGAGAATTACTTACTATATTATTAAATAAAATATTATTTCTAATAACAAGCACATAAATATGTTATATATATAACAGTTGTTCCTAGAATTGTCTCCAAAATTACCAAGGTAAAATACCAATACAATATGTGTCTACACTGACGACTTTGGTCACACTGCAACACCCCATGGACTTTGGGCTTGGTTCGGGCCCAGTCCGGACTAGTTTGGTATAACCGAATTTCCTAAAAGTCAAGATATTAATAAATAAATAACTAATTAAATCATCTATAGGGATTAACTCGAAACTTGGCCTGGTTTTCCTAGTTATGACCTCACTATGGCTCGGCATTCCCCTACCATGGCTAAACACTCGTCAAAGCACGCTACTGCACTATCCGTGCCATGATTCATAACCGTCTTGTACTTTAAAACTCCACCATGGCTAAAGTCATCTACCGTAATAATTAACGAAATAATTATTTATACAATTCTAAAATCACTATTTAAACCAAATAAATAATAAAAAAAATATTTTGAAAATTCCTCCGGGAAGGGAAGCTACAAATCTACCCACCTTAAAAATAATTTCGTCCTCGAAATTCCAATTCATGGCTATTCCTTAAAATTCAAAGTCCTTAATCTCCTCAAATTTAATTTCTCCAAAATATTTTATGACCTTCTCTAGTCATTTTATAACTCCGAATATCTGGGGATTTCTACCCAACTTTGGTCACACTACTCCTCAAAACACGGTCACTAAAATCTTATCACCTTCTAACTAGTGTTTGCAAAAACAAAAGTATGAAACTTTATTGATACAAACTTTGTAAAGATTATAAGAATTCTGGGAAAGTACAACTGTAGGAATGCAATCTAGAAGACGATTGCTTTATCCCTTGGACGATGTGAACTTTGAAGACAGTAGCCTCTGAAGTTGACTTGAAGGCAAAAGCCTCGGAGAATTGAAGGCAAAAGCCTCGGAAGAATGCAGCAGCACTTGGGCAAGAACTCCTGGACTCTCTGATAATTCTGATCTGTGATCTCTGATCCCCTTGAATGGAGACTTGAAACTCTATTTATAGAGTTCTGGAAATAACTAACTTTTAGTTATTCTAGACTGCGCATGATGGATTACGCATGAATTGGATTACGCAACAGTAGACTGCGCAGGCAGTTGCCTGATCATGGGCCAACTGTCTGGGACATATGGCATCATTTGATTGAAATGCGCATGATCATGCATAGACGGTTGCCACGTAATAAGCAATTGATGGCATGAACGCCACGTATATGTTGTCGGTTGTGTTGATAGAGCGCGCAACCTGAATTGCGCTGGATTTGGATTGCGCAGGAATGGACTTCGCAGGCATGGATTGTGCCATTATAGATTGCGCATCAGATAGGCTGGCCGATTGTGCTGCCAGCTGTCCTCGAGCGCCATGCTGCACGATTAAACAAACAGTCGCCTTGTTCTTCATGCTGTCAGCTGTCAGAAGATTTGATTGTGTCAGGTAATGATGATGATTTGCCACGTCAGCCTGCGCACTTGAGAGTGTGCGCAGTCTAGTATGCACAATCTGTATACTACGCAATCTAATGTCTGCGCAGTTCATTTGAAAGATGCATTTCTTGATCTTTATGACTTTATTGATGTGTGCAACTTGATTTTTTTGGACCTACAAGACCCCCTTCAAAGTTTTTGAAAGTTGAATTTATTCAAAATTTCAAAATACTTTGAATTTTGAAATTTCAATCAAGTTGCGCATGTTCTGAGCTGTCTGCGCAATCGGATGGATCAGTCCGACTTTTTTGGCACAATCTGAGGCAGCCGTTACTCTTTGAAAAATTATAAATAGCTCTCTTCGATATTCATTTCATTCTTTACTTTGCTTTTGTGATCTTTTAAGAGAGAAGTCTCGAGCTACTCCTCCTTTCTTCTTCATCGAATCTCCATGGCCCCCAAGCGATCCTCCGCTGCTGCTAAGGACAAGGCCCCTACCGAGTCTTCGGCTAGGGCTGCGCGACGTCCTTCTCGCCATGAGACTGCACATCCCGTATTGCAAGGTAGATGACCCAAAAAACTCTTTTTAGGGTTTTTTGATTTCACTGTTCTTCAGAATCCATCTCTTTTTAGAGATGTGATCATACTGCGCCACCCTTTTTAGGGTTTTGGTTGCACAAAACATTTATTCTTCATTTTTATGAAGAATAATTTCTTGCGCAATCGGTTGAACTGCGCTGACAAAAGTCAGCGCAATCTGCTGATTTGCGCAGGATTTCCAGCGCAATCTGATGCTGGCACAAATTGTTTGTTGCACAATCGAATGGTTGCACAATCTGATAGTTGCGCAATCTGATGGTTGCGCAGTCTAATGATAGCATCATTAATTTTTCCTTGTGCTGAATTTTTGTTTTCTCTGATTGATGCAGTTAATACCAGAGAAGATCCGGGATATGAGAACTTTGTAGGGACTCTTTCAGAATTGGAATATAAAGAGGACCTGTCTCATGTGCACTATCCACAGTACGATCTGCCAGCTTCTCGCCAAGCTATCTTGGTGGCCCAAGATAATGAAACTCTGTTATGTCTGATGAATGGTCAACCTTTGGAGTCAGTAGATGCCATTATTCACAAGAAGCCCTTATTTCTGTTTGGCGAGGCTTTTGAGAAGAGCTCTCAGCCGAGGCCACGGATGGAGGAACGAATTGTCCATCAAGAAGAAAGGACAATCTCGATACCAGATGTCTCTCGCTGCCTCCCCTTATTTCGATATGCTCATGCAAGCTATCCGAGGAAAATAGAATAGAATCTCACACCTTTTCAGGATGCCCGTCCAGGAAAGATTTATGTGAAGAAGGGGTCTGACAAGAAAGACATGTTCTACAGCTCTTCAGAACGATACAGTGTCTTGCTCAGAGGTTTGAAGCCCGGTTGTATTCTGCCAAAAAATTCTTCTTTATTATTGCATGTGAGAGTTCCAATATTCGCGAATGAGTTCGCGAAGGTTGAAAGGAGGTATCTAGATTAAGACCTCAGATTAACTGGACTGGTAAATCCAGACTTTAAGAGATGGAATTGTATAGCAAACTGGATTTTGACTAAGTTTGAAGACAAACTTCAACAGATCAACTTGTATCAAGCAGTGCATGCCACTGTTTATGGTTTTGCTCCCAATTCGCATCTATTCCTGGCTCTAGCAGAGAGATACAATTACAGGACAGGGACTTTTATGACTCCCTGCGGAGAGATTGGGTTTGCCCTTCACGAGATACAGTACATCTCTTACTTGCCGATGGGGGATGCCCCGTATGAGGAATTTGTCCCAACTAATGATGAATTGGACAAACTTCGAAAAGAGAACGCATAGATGGTAGCAGTCTTCGAAGAACTGATGTGTCATTATAAAATCTGTTCTCTGTTTTACGAAAGTGGTACATCCAATACCTGCTATTCATCCAAATGGTTGCCTTATCTGTTCCTCAACCATATTAAAGAAAAGAAGACCAAGGAACATGATAAATGCTATCCCGACTTCTTTAAACCACTGAGCAGCAGTGAAGTGGTAAAGTTGATGGAGTTAAGTGGAGATTTGGATGAAAAGATCAAGGACGATTATCAATGTCCTCCTCTAAAGAAAGGAGACACTCTTGAGAGTTATATGAGAGTGGGATATCGATTCATATCAAAAGAAGCCCAATTAGCAGGATTTCTGACGTACTGGCCCCGTCGGTTCGTCGTCCCTGGATCAAGTGCCGTAGACCGCTTCCATCGCGGTATTTTTTTTGCCATCGTTCGATTAGTCTTCGGCTACAAGATGGATCTTTTATTGGCAATGACTTGTAGATTGAACGTCGGTCTCCGCCTGTACGTCAATTTGATGCTGAAAGCTAAGGGCGAGAAAGAGTTTCCTCGGCTAGAATTGTCGTATACTTATCTGTTCGGGTGGTTGCTTCTACACCATCCTACTTTGATGGACCCCAACATGGGACCAGTTGGTGGCAGCTTTTTGCGAAGATACTCCCAAGGTAAGTGGAAATACACTTCTTTGAGAGATTGCAGATATGCTTTGAACCTTGGTAAAGGGTGGAACTTTTATTGCACTTATCCTCCTGCCGGATATGAACAAATGCCGACCAACATGGTTGACTCAAAGATGCAACCTTTGAGTCGTACAGCTTTTAATCGGTTGAAGACAATTCGTCCATCCCATCTGGTGTATCGATTTGAAGAAGAATGCTTCTTGGAGCCATATCTTCCCAGCCGGTTTGCTCGACAGTTTGGATATGACCAATTCCACGTAGGTAATGCCATCACATGCCTACAAGGAAAAGGTTTCTTGACAGATGGAGCCCGAGCTTGGGCTTATTACAACGCTCGAGATACGAAAACAACGTTCTCGATGCCGGTGAACAGTAGTCATGGCCCTCGTATGCTGTTTACCTATTCGGTGTTCTATACATCAGCGAACACTTTTGCAGAGAACTTCAATCTTGCGGATAGCTTCGCGTCTGCAACAAGATTGAGGAAAGGAGGAATCATCATGTTACTCCTAGGTAATGATGAAGTGCACGAACCAGTGGATGCACCATTAGAAGTTTCGAGGGACGATATGTTCCCTGAAGAGGTTAACGCGCCACTGCGTGTTTCTTTGAAGGTTGCTAAATCTCCAGTCAAGAAGAGAATGAGAGAGGAGCCTTCTGTCCCAGTTGCGAAGAAGAAACTGATCTTGGATCATTCTTCAGAAAAGATTACTACCAGATCTCAATCTCGGCAGCTGGCCGAGATAATTCAGCAGGAAGAAGCTGTCACACCGACCTCTGTTCAAAAACAAGTCGAGATAATAGATGCAGAGAGTCATGAGAGACCTCTGCATAGAAGGAAAAGGTTGGTCCGTAGAAGACAAGTTTCGTCTTCAATTGTGATAGATGCTGCAGCAGGACTCACCATGCCCTCTCCCACTCTTGTTTCTGAGTCTGGGAATAAGACTCCCAGTCCGGAGCAGAGAGAGGAAATTAAGCAGAGGGAAGAGCTGGACCAGAGAAATGAGGCTGAAGAGCCCATAGATAACATTATAGAGGAAGAGCACACTGCCGTACGATCTTTTTTGCCAACAACAGCAAAAATCCGTCTTCCTGCCATACCGGGAGCAACTCTTGCTGAAGAAGATCGTTTAATGATCGATGCTTTATATGACTGTGACTTCGATTATCAGGAAGAAGCTGACCATGCTGCTGATGCTACTAATAAAGAGGTTCCTGAGGACAGCGAGAATGAGGAGAGCACCTCATCAAAAACTGCTGATGAAACACAAGATCCAGAAGAGAATATTGAAACCCAGAGATCCTCTCAAGACACTCTGATTTCTGAAAAGGAGGCTGAGGTGCCGAGATCTCCAGAGAAGATTGTCGATGAAGAGGTGGATGTGGAGAAAACCCCAATTGCTGCTCCCGAAGGTATTATAATGGAATTAGCGATCTTCTTTTAATAAGTAGTTTGATAGCTAACATCGTTACTTTTATTCATACAGAACCCGGATCTTCTTCTGCTCCTCCAACCTGTATGGATATAGTACTGGCAACGACAATTGCCAGTAGCAGCCGCCATTTGTCTTGTGGCTCTGAAGCAGGAAGCAGCCAGGCCGTAGCGTCTGAAGCTACTTCTACTCAACTAAAGTCTGTCCCTGCAGATGATAGGCTTATTGTTGGATCCACCCATGGTAAGACTATTTCACTTTTGATTCTCTTTATCAATAGCCAATGACAGATAAAGTGACAGTATTTGATTTTGCAGAGGAACAACCAGAAGGAGCAACCAGCTCCACTTTGGTTCCGTTATTCAAAGAGCCTGCTGTTCAGATACGAGAAGTTGAGCGTCCTGCTGCTTCGTCATCAACAGGAGTAGCTGCGACTCCTGGTGCTCTGGCGACTAATAAGCTTGTAATCCAATCATTCACTAGATGCTTCTTCGAGTCCTTAGGACCTTTGATAAATAGAATGATGGACAAAGCAGACGCTGATTTCTTTATGGTTAGAGGTCCAACCTCTTTCTTGGTGAAGGCCATCTGAGAGCAAGGTGATGAGGCTCAGGCCACTTTCCTTGACCATATCTTGAATGAATTGGAGATCTCCATAAAGAACTATAAAGAACTCAATAAAGGAGAAGTAGAGCCTTTAGTGCAGGCAGAGTTTGAACAAATGGCTCAGGCAGCTGCAATTGAAAGAGTAAATCTCCAGAACCTCTTGGATGCTTATACTACTAAATCTGCTGAATATAATTCCAAGTTGGAATCAGTGATCTCAGCTGCTGAGAGGAGAGAGAGAAGGATTGTCGAGCTGAGGGCAGAGATTGCTCGTCTCGAAGAAGAACTGGAGAATGAAGTTACAGAGCATCAAACTTCAGTCCAACAAATTGATACTCTAATTCAGGAAAGAAATGAGTTTGTAGCAGCACATGATGCGGAAATCACTCGTCGAATGGTGACCATGCCCGTTTTTAATGAAGAATCTGGGATGGAAGAGGCCAGGAGGAGAGTGATGACATCTCGTGAAGAACGGTTGCAGATTATGAAGCAGCAAATTGCTAATCTGATAATGCCTCCGTCTCAATAAAAAGAACCTTTTGTATCTTCCTGTCTTTCTTTTGTTATGTAATGTCTTAAATTTTGATCAATAAAAGACATTTTGTTGTGGCTCTATTATTTCTTGCATATCTTATTCAAATATAAAATAATAGCGATAGAAAATATATTCAGAGGTACAGGACATGATATATTTCTTGATGATTTTGTAGAAAATAATTATATTCATTATATCTGCTCAGAGGTAATATGGACGTGGCAGAATATAATTTGTCAAATATGATTATTTCAATAGATAACTTAATCAAAGATGATAAGTTACTGATGTGGATGAAAATGAACGAAAATGAATCATCGTAATGAACGGATAAACCGTCGGATGATTATGAACGGATGAACCATCAAGTGATAATGAATGAACGGGCTAACCGTCAGATAGATGTAAATGAACGGGCGAACCGTCAGGTGAATGTGATGAATGAACGGACGAACCGTCTGATGAATGTGAATGAACAAATGAACCGTCTGATATTAATGAACGGATGAACCGTCAGGTAATGATGAACGAACGGACGAACCGTCAGATAAATGTGAATGAACGGATGAATCGTCAGGTGAATGTGATGAATGAACGGACGAACCGTCTGATGAATGTGAATGAACGAATGAACCGTCTGATATTAATGAACGGATGAACCGTCAGGTGATGATGAACGAACGGACGAACCGTCAGATGAATGTGAATGAACGGATGAACCGTCTGATATTAATAAACGGATGAACCGTCGGGATAATAATAAATGAACGGGCGAACCGTCAGGTGAATGTGATGAATGAACAGACGAACCGTCTGATGAATGTAAATGAACGGATGAATCGTCTGATATTAATGAACGGATGAACTGTCAGGTGATGATGAATGAACGGACGAACCGTCAGATAAATGTGTCGTTTTATTATTTTAAGAATCTTCGCCTATAAATAGAGCAGAAATCTGATAGGAATGAGCACTTCCACTGTTCAACATAAAAATGTCGTCTGAAGATGCATCCAAGAAGGCTGAACTCGCCTCGAAAGTTGAAACGGGTGTTGAAGAACATCCGGTCGAACTGGTCCAGTCAAAGCAAGCAGAGGCAGGCAAAGGTTCGTCTGCTCCCAAACTACCGAGAGATATCATGGACTTCCTGCTTGAACCAGGAAAGACTGAAGAAGAAGAGGCCATGAGGATGGCTGCTTGCAAGTTCCTCGTGGGTTCCAGCAAAGATATTCTCGGCTCTTTTACCGATTATGTCTTTGATAAGGACGGTAGTGGTCCCCGTCCTAATGTCGAAAAGGATGACAGTAATCTTCCTTGATATCATATACTTGTCATTCATGATGAAATAAAAATATTTTATTTATGAACTTGAACTTGTCTGATGATTTACAAGCATTTACATTTATACATAATACTTCTTAAGGAATTTGCCATTGATAGGCATCATAGCAATTCGACCATCGAGCTCTGAGAGTTGATAGGCTCCGTTTGAGAAGACTTTGCTTATAACATAAGGACCTTCCCACGTTGCGTCGAATTTGCCTTTGCTCATATGAGTCATAGTCATAGGACGTTTGACCGTTAGAACAAGTTCTCCTTACTGAAAGGCTCTAACTTTAACTTTGCGGTTGAAAGTCTTCGAGATACGGGCTTGATATAGCTCAATATGTTGCTGAGCCATTAATCGTTTCTCGTCGAGTGCCTCCAATTCTTGAAGTCGAAGAAGGTCATTGTTCTCTGTAGTGAGCTCATTGGCAATGGCAATCCTTAAAGAAGGAATTTGAAGTTCTAGCGGGAGAACTGCTTCACAACCGTACACCAGAGAGAAAGGTGTAAAGCTTGTAGGATTACGGACTGTAGTGCGATAGGCCCATAAACATTCACCAAGCTTTTTATTCCAGTTTCGTTTGTTAGCAGATACAAACTTCTTGAGTAACTTGATAATAGTTTTGTTGAAAGCTTTGGCTAATCCATTAGCAGCAAGATTATAGGCTGTCGAAATGACATTGTCAATTCGATGATCATTACAGAATCTGGTGAACTTCTGACTGATGAATTGTGGTCCGTTGTCATAAATGATCCGTCGAGGTACACCAAATCGATAAATAATATGATGTTTGACGAAGTTGATGACACTGCTAGTTTTGACTTCAGCCAAAGGTATAGCTTCAGCCCATTTAGAGAAGTAGTCAGTTATTGCTAATATGAACCGATGTCCTCTAGAAGAAGGAGGATTGATGGGACCGATGATGTCCATGCCCTAAGCTTCAAAAGGCCAGGAGGCAGCCGTCGGATGCAGAAATTCTGAAGGTTGATGTATGAAATCTGTATGGATTTGACAAGCTCGACATTTTCTTGCATAATCAATGGCGTCAGATACCATAGAGGGCCAATAGTAACCCATACGTCGGATACGATCCTGTAGCTTAGGACCAGGTTGATGTGCTCCGCAAATACCATCGTGAGTTTTACGCAGTACTTGTTTTGCTTCATCACCAGCTAGACAGCGTAGAAGAAGACCGTCATAAGTCCGTCGATAGAGGTTCTTAGTGGTTTGGTTTTAGTAGAATCGTAGAGACCTTCGACCAATACTCGTGGCCTCTTTTGTATCTTCAGGGAGTATGTCATGAACAACAAAGTCGATGAAAGGAGTTCTCCAATCTTCATTGATAACATTGACTTCAGTAAAATTACTGAATTCAATATTACGATTGTTTTCAATACAAAACAACTCACGATTGGAAATAACCACTACTTATTGTCTTTTGATGGAGATGGCTAAGACTGCTACAAGATTGGCCAAAGCATCTGCTTCAGTATTACAAGCTAGCCGAACATGGTCTATAAAGAAGGCTTTGAATGACGTAGCCATGTTGATTACTGCTTCATGATAAGGCACTAGATCTTGATGACGAACTTTATAGGTTCCTCTAACCTGATTAACAACCAGCTTTGAGTCGCCATAGACTTCAATATACTCAACGTCTAGTTGCTTGGCTAATTGAAGACCAATGAGTAGAGCATTGTACTCGGCTACGTTATTGGAGCAGGGTTCATCTAGAGAGTAAGCTCTTTGAATGGTCGATCCATCTGGAGAAACGAGAACAACTCTAACTCCTGCTACAATGGCACCATTGGGTCCGATTCTGGATGCACCATCGAAGAATAGACGCCAGGTTGGAAATTCTTCATAGATCATGTTGACTTCCAACGTCTCGTCTGGAATTTCATCGTAAAGCTTGGATGTTTCTGGCACGGGATGAGCTGCCAAGAAATCTGCCAGTGCTTGACCTTTGACAGACTTTTGTGGGACATATATCATGTCATATTGAGCTAGCAAAATGGCCCATGTAGCCAGCCGAGAGTTGAGTGTGCTAGGCTTCTTCATGAGTACCCGAAGAGGATTAACTCGGGAAATGACATGAATGGTTTGACCAATGATATAATGCCGAGTCTTTTGAACAGCAAACATGAGAGCTAGGCATTCTTTTTCGACCGGACTATAACGGTGTTCAGCACCAATCATAGTACGATTAAGATAATAGATAGCTTGTTCATGGCCTTCTTTGTTCTTTTGGGCAAGTAAAGTACCCAATGAATGATCCATAGCACGGACATACATTAAGAATGGTATGCCAGAGATTGGTGGCACCAAGACTGGTGGGTTCATGAGATACCGCTTAATGTCGTCAAATGCTCGTTGTCATTCTTCGATCCAAATGAAAGATACACCCTTCTTCATTAGTTGAGTGAATGGTCTACAGCGTCCAGACAAGTTCGAAATGAACCTCCTGATGTATGCAAGTCGACCTTGGAATCCTCGTAGCTCATTTAGGTTGCGTGGAGGACGTATCTCTTGAATGGCTTTGATCTTCTCGGGATCCACATTATACCCTTAGAGGTAATGACGAAGCCGAGAAACTTACCACTAGAGACACCTAAGAATGACTTGGTGGGATTCATCTTGAGCTGATGTTGGCGCATGAGATTGAAGATAGTTCTCAGATCTTGGATGTGATCTTCTTTCAGACGACTTTTGACGGCGATATCGTCAACATAGCATTCGACAGTCTTGCGCAGATGATCTCGAAAGATGGTACTCATAGCTCGTTGGTATGTTGCACTAGCGTTCTTGAGACCAAACGGCATCACAGTATAATAATAGACTCCACGAGGAGTGCGAAAAGAAGTATGCTTTTCATCTTCAGGATGCATCCGAATCTGATTGTATCCGGAGAATCCGTCCATGAAAGATATTCTTTCGAACCCACAAGTGTTGTCGATCATGACATCCGTAATAGGGAGAGGAAATTCATCTTTTGGACATGCTTCGTTAAAATCTCGGAAGTCGATGCAAACTCGAACTTTGCCAGTTTTCTTTAGAACTGGGACAACATTAGCTACCCAATCAGGATGCTGCTCTTCTCTGATAAAGCCGCAAGCTATGAGCTTCTTGACTTCATCGTCGATTGCGTCCATCATTTCTGGCTTAAAATGCCGTTGTTGTTGTTTGACCGGTTTTGCATTCGGCAAGATGTTCAGCTTGTGAGTAGCAACTTTAGGATCCAGTCCTGGCATGTCGTCATAGCTCCAGGCAAAGACATCAATGTATTCTTTAATCAGAAGAATTAATTCTTGCTTATCCTCTTCTGGAAGATTCTTGCTAATGAATATTGGACAAGGTGACCCGTTCTCTCCCACATCAATTTGAACTAATTGATCTTCGGTAGGAGGTTCCCTTTATTCGAATCGGAGTTCCCATTGGGTATCCATTCGTTGAACCCAAGAATCTGTTTCAGGATTTTTTTCAATATCCTCGTCATAGCCTTCTGGAAGTTCGACGGAGACCATGTTAGAAGATACAGTTAACCGATGAACTTCACCAATACTGGTGTCAGAATCCTATGATCTGGAATCAGAAGAGTTAGAGCGTTCTTCGCTATCAGAGTCAAAAACTGCTGGGGATAACATTGGAGAAGAAGCATATCCGAGACCTCTTTTGGTCCTGCTGTAATACATATTCGACTTTCCTTTTGGGACAGTCGTACGGATAGGAGTTCGTCTACCCTTGCCATAATTAAGGCCATTTTTAAAGTCATAACCCATCTTACGAATGATGTCTTTTGATTGTTGACTATAACGACGGAGTTGGAGATATCCTGTATCGTTAAGTTTGCTGTCATCCGTATAGCTGAATTGTTGTTTCGGTCCTTTACAAAAAATTATTGGACTTTCACCTTTCTTTCGAGCAGAAACAATACGGTAAGAATCATCTGGATCTTCAAATGAGACTTCTGTTTGAAGAGATTGTACAACTCCCATTGTGAATGATTTGAAGCTATCTAACATATCCAAATAGCATTTAGTATGATAAATAACATCAGTATACTGGAAAGTAGATATTTTTTCATTGATCTGTACATTTGTATTTACAGCAGGACCTTTAGCCTTAGCAGGCTTGGTCAAATTGCTTACAAGAGGGGGAGAAGAAGAACGTGGAGGAGGCTTGTTACGACGGAGGTCGATAACAAGTGGCTCAGAGGAGGTGAGCTCCCTTTTGTCCTTGTTATGAGTTAAATCAACAACAAGTGGCTTAGAAGAAGTGAGCTGCTTTTTTTCTTTGTTACGACGTAAGTCGATAACAAGTGGCTCAGAAGAGGTGAGCTCCCTTTTATCTTGATCACCATCAACCGGTTTCTTCTGAATTGGCAGGTGAATAGCCAGTGGTTTAGAAGACTGAGGATGATAAACGCGCCCTTTGACAGGTATGATGAGAGTGTCATTGGGTACTGCTTCTTGGTCTTCTTCAGTACCCATGGCCAATACCACTTTCATAAATTCTTTCTTATACATACGAGCGTCGTTGCAGTATGCTTCGACACCCTTGAAAGGATAAAGGTCTGCAACCTCCTTATGAACTTCTCCTTTGTCATCGACATATTTAAAGCATTGATGAAGAGTTGATGGAACAACATTATGTTCATGGAGGAATGGTCTTCCCAGAAGAGCGTTGTAAGAACAACCATGATTATCGATGATATCGAAGGTCACCTTTGTGCGAAGATTGCCTATTTGGAGTTTTAGACGAATCTTACCCAAAGGTTCACTCCTTCCTTGGTTGAATCCCAAGATAATGGTGATTGTGCTTAAAAGACTATGCACTGGTATCTTTAATGCGTCTAGCATCGTCTTTGGCATGATGCTGAGAGCAGACCCTGGATCTATCAGGATACGATCGACTTTCATCGAATCGACATACCCTGTATAGTAGAGAGGACGATCATGTCTATTATCCTCCAGCAGCATATCATCCTGAGTGAAAGTGATGTTTGGAATCAACTCTAATACGCTGTGACAATGACGACAAGAGACCGGTTCTGCTTCCGGCTTTTTGAAAAGAGTTAGGCAAGTTTCAGCCTGCATCAGGGCTTCACTTAGAGTTTCTCGAGTCTCTTTAGAAAGACGCAAGAGCTCAAAGATTGATAGCCTAGCCGGTGTATTGGCTAGTTGAGCCAATATATCAAAGTTGTACGGCTTTTCAAGTCCTGTAGGAGATGATTTCTTCAGGGGTTTGTCAAAGCGGATTTATTGCTTGCCTTTGTCAGCAACCACTGGCTTGGGAGGAATAGGTACTACAACTTGTGAGGATGTAGAAGGAATCTTTTTAGAGGAAGTAGATTGTACTGGAGCAGGTTCAGAAGAAGAGGCGGGATTCTCTTGAGTTTCAGGATACTCTTTCAAGTAGGCTTTCCCTGATCTGGTGCCTAGCAGAATTTCTTCATCAACTATGGGGTCAAAAGACACCATGTTGCAAGCCTTTGTCTTGCCCTTGAAGCGTTCTTTCTTCTTGGAAGAAGAGGAAACCTTGAACTCCGAAGCAAGATCGGGATGAATCTACATAATCTCGCCGTTATCGAGAGATAAGGGAACAAGACCTTCACTAGGTGGAGACGGGAGATTCTCAATCTCAAGAGTAGCTTTGGGAATAGGAATGATGCCATGCTGCACCATCTGCGGAGGAAAATCACCGAATTGGACTGAGACCATATTTGCAGTAACAGTCTTCTCGTCTTGCTGCAGAGTGACGACACCAGCATTGACAAGCTCTTGAATTTTGCCCTTGAGCACGTAGCATGCTCGAGTAGGGTGTCCAATGAACCTGTGGTAGACACAATATTTAGGATGATCTGTCTTACCGACTTCATCAGGTTTCTTTGGGTCTGGGAGCTGAATCTTGTTGCTTTTGAGTAAGCAATCAAAAATGCTAGCAGTGTCATTCTCATCAAAGGAATACTCTACTTTAGGACGAGGTTCCCTTGGAGGAGGTACAGAAGGAGTAGAAGTGGACGTAGGAGGAGCTACGTTAACCGCCAAAGATTCTTTATTCTTATTCAAATTGATGTTAAAAGTTTCTTTTGGTTTACGATTATTCTGGCGATTGCCACCGCCTGATGTTTGATGTTCATCCCAATCGGGGTTAGATATTTGTACCCCTAGCTGCTTGAACTTGTCAGTTCTAACTTCAGCAGCTTTAGCATTGACAATGAAGGATGGCCAGTCTTGGAATTGGGTCGACCATGTCCACATGCTGATGATAGGCAAAAGATTTGCCTTGCAAGTATCAATAGTGACAGCAGCTGGAGTTCCGGAAGGCATCTTCAAGGCTTCACGGCGGAACCGTTCGATAAAACTCTCAGCAGTTTCATTGTATTTATGTTTGATTTTGTTGAGAGCCGACATAGTCATGTCGTTGAATCCTTCATAGAATCGTTCCAGGAAGATTTGTTTGAGACCTGAGAAGGAAGTGATACAACCATCGGGCAAACTTCTGTACCAGTCATATGCTACGCCGGCTAAACAACCGACGAACATTCTGGTAAGAAGAGCGTCATTTGGTTGGAGTTGAACGGTCATTACCTCAAAATGATTGATGAATTGGCAAGGAGAAGTACTGCCATCAAACAAAGAGATCATTGGGATCTTGTACTTTGGCGGAAACGGGACTTTCTTCCATTCAACTGGATATGGCTGCTTGATTCCCAATCTTTGCAAGTTGTCTTTCTCTTTGAAGGCTTCGAACTGGGTTCGCAAGAGTTTGACAGCTTCATTGGCGTCTTCGGATGATGAAGAAGGGGCAGGTTGAGTCAGAGTAGTAGGAGGAGGAACAGTATTGTAAGCACTACCCCCAGCCCCTGATTGACTGGGTGTAGTTTGAACTTGTACTTGCACAGGAGGTATTTGAGGAGACACTACCCCTAGCCCAGCATTGACAGGTACCGAAGATGCTATGATTTCAGGACTTACAGCAGGAACAGTCGGTGGTGTGGCATGTTGTGCCACAATAATAGAATGCATACTGGCGACCATTTCAGCCATGGTCTTCAGTTTGTCTTCAAGTACAGCAATCCATTGTTCTTGATTTGCTGAGGTTGAAGCATCTGGGTCCTCATTGACAACATAAGCTGTCACTTCTCTTGGTACAGTAGAGGACACTGTTTGTTTAGAGCTTTCGCTGTATGCATCATAGTCGGAGAAAGAGTCGTCTTCTGACTGAGAAGTAGGAAGATGAGCAGAAGGATCTTGAAAAAGATTCCTTTGACCGATTGTGTCTCGGCTTCGGGACCGGGTATGTCGAAATACTCCTTCAGAAGTTTCTTGAAGTAAATCTAGATACCGCTGACTTGGTTTGTGAGGTTTGCCGTGCTTAGAGCACCTTCTACCCCAGTGTCTCGGGAAGTCATGTTAACAGAAGCGTACAACACTTCTTCATTCTCTGACATAGCTTCAGAGTTTGCAAAAGTCAGACGATCAAAGACAGATCTTTTTGTTGTTTGACAACAACATTGGATGATGACTTTGTGATTGCAATGATGATCAGATGATTGAGATGGAGGTATTGAAACATTGTCCCGTTTTTGTCTGAGATGTTCTCGGAGATCAGAAATAACAGCAGGATGAGAAAAACTCTGAGGGATCTGTTCTTTGATAATGTTCGGAACATGATTCCGATTCTTCAAATATTTTGTCCCTTGAGTATACAGGGAAGTGCTCACTTCATTGGCATAGGTATCGGGATTTTTAACCCTGGAGATTTGTTTTTGATGATGTTTGGTCTTCGGCATTGGCTGTTTGCGTTTTACCGAAGTGGGTCTGTTAAGATAAGTTCTGAGATCAGCAAATTCACCCCCAAGGGTTTCTGTCTGAGACACCAGCAATTTTCCCTGTCTTGAGCGGGATATCTTGAGAGTTGGGAGGTCTTGGAACTCTGCTACCGGGGTAGACAGAATACCTCTTTGATTAGCACACTTCCCCTTGGCAAGAAAAGAAGGAGAATCCTTGTGAGAAAGGGTCCTTGTACTGACTGATGCCGGAGCACATTCAGATTGATCTTCGACGGTAAAAACCGAAGAAGATTGAGAAAAGACCAAAGGGCCTTTTCCTTTGTTTTGGAAAGAAGGGTTAGCTAAATAGTGTTTCCCTCTGTTGTCTTCCAAGTCATGGGACAAGGAAGTTTGAGAAAAGACCAAAGAGCCTTTTCCTTTGTTGTGGGGAGGAGGAATAGCCAAAAGACTACCCCCAGTGGGTTGCACAAGAGCAGCAGGGTGCTGGAGAGGAGTAGAACTTTTCTTCTTGTTGTGAGAAGAAGAGAGATTAGCCAAAGGGCTATATTTCTTGGATTTAGCAGACATGACTTGTGCATGGCTGGATGGCACACTGGCAGATTGCGCAGGAGAGTCTTTAACAGAGAACTTTCTGGTTCTGGCCACAGATACTGTGGTTTGCGCATCAGGAGTTCTGGCTACAGAGTGTTTAGGATACACTCTATTTGCTGGAGTATCAGTTTGCGCAGGAAGATGGGCAGCCAATTGCGCCAGAGGCATAGGAGTCTTATACTTTGACAAGGCAGCATAAGAAGTCTTCTGTGCACTGACAGCAGCAGCTTGCGCATGAGTAGTTGAGACAGATTGTGCAACAGTTTTAATGGCAGCAACTGTAGATTGTACAGTAGATTGCGCAGCTGGCTGCTTGGCAGATTGCGCAGCAGTCTTGCTGGCAGAGCTGATGGACTGCACAGCAGTCTTGGAGACCCACACTGGGCGCACTTTGCTTGTGGCAGAAGTGGTTGTAGTGCGAGGAGTGGTCTTAGAGTTGATCATGGCTTCATAGGCTGTCTGGTTGACCTTCACAACCAGAGTCTTCTGCGTCTTCCCGATAGACGCTACGTCACATTGAGTTGTCACTTCCTCGTCGGAGGAGAAAGTCATCCCCAGCAGAGTCGCCATTTTGTTTACAAAAACAAAAGTATAAAACTTTATTGATATAAACTTTGTAAAGATTACAAGAATTCTGGAAAAGTACAACTGTAGGAATCCAATCTAGAAGACGATTGCTTTATCCCTTGGACGATGTGAACTTTGAAGACAGTAGCCTCGGAGAATTGAAGGCAAAAGCCTCGGAAGAATGCAGCAGCACTTGGGCAAGAACTCCTGGACTCTCTGATATTTCTGATCTGTGATCTCTGATCCCTTTGAATGGAGACTTGAAACTCTATTTATAGAGTTCTGGAAATAACTAACTTTTAGTTATTCTAGACTGCGCATGATGGATTGCGCATGAATTGGATTACACAACAGTGGACTGTGCAGGCAGTTGTCTGATCATGGGCCAACTGTTTGGGACACATGGCATTATTTGATTGAAATGCACATGATCATGCATAGACGGTTGCCACGTAATGAGCAATTGATGGCATGAATGCCACGTATATGTTGTCGGTTGTGTTGATAGAGCGCGCAACCTGAATTGCGCTGGATTTGGATTGTGCAGGAATGGACTGCGTAGATATGGATTGTGCCATTATGGATTGTGCATCAGATAGGCTGGCCGATTGCGCTGCCAGCTGTCTTCGAGCACCGTGCTGCACGATAAAACAAATAGTCGCCTCGTTCTTCGTGCTGTTAGCTGTCAGAAGATTTGATTGTGTCAGGTAATGATGATGATTTGCCACGTCAGCCTGCGCACTTGAGAGTGTGCGCAGTCTAGTATGCACAATCTGTATACTGCGCAATCTGATGTCTGCGCAGTTCATTTGAAAGATGTATTTCTTGATCTTCATGACTTTGTTGATGTGTGCAACTTGATTTTTTAGGACCTACAACTAGTGGCTAATAATCCTACCAAAATAACTAGGACATATGGCATCTATAATCCCTCATATCTATAAACAATCAATATTAAATAGTCAAGCAATATATACTATAATTTAAGGATTTCTGATAGATTCTAGACAGTACGATTATTCGTCACCCCGAAATAGGAAGGGACAAGAATCAATGGTCCGAAAAGCAGGGAAGTATAATCGAGAGCAATAATGGAATTTTCAAGGACGTAGAGATTTTCTAGGAGAATTTTCAAGGCATAGTGGATTGAGATTTCTAAGGGTTTACTCACAATCGCAGGCTCGTATCAGTACAGTTACGTAACCGATACGATATGCTCTGGCCTGCATGGGCCACCACAAAAACTTGTTACGACCCGTACCCGGTTTTTGGGCGCGAGCTCGTGAGCAA
>JANAVB010023250.1:37500-52953 GCA_029216955.1 Iris pallida
GACGGGCCAACACGGACATTACTCTACTACCAGCATCACATACCACCACCACTTACCTCTGCGGTGACCACCGTCTCCCGCGCCCGGGCGCACCCCCGCTAATGCAGCCGCCTGTGGTCGGCGAGCCATCACCATTCGCGGACAGAGCCGCCATCCCAGATCAGAGCCGCACGCGAGCACGTCCCCGCCATTCTGCCCAACCGCCGCTCTGTCCAGCCTCGAACCGACCCGTCGGCCCTTCATCGTCGACGACCTCCTAGGGCATGCGACCACCTGCACCAGATCATAGTGCCGCGTCCAGGCCGTGCCCAAATATTGTAAGATTTTGTACCTTCTTTCAAATATAAATGTTGTAATCAATTTAGAAATGTGAATGAGCAATAAATGTTATTTATGTGATTATGAGCATCATGACCGTGATAGCGCTCTACCGCCGACTCTGCGGTGTAGGCTGGCTTGGACACGTCTCGTATCCGAAAAGCGGGTGCGGGTCGTGACAAGTTTTTATGGTGGCCCATGCAGGTCTGTTTTTGCAAAAGATTACGAACTCGTGGTAGTACTTAAGATAGACGTACTACTGCGAGCCTGCGACTAGGAAATGCTCATTCACAACTAGGAGTAAGTCAATTTTAGGATAATGGTTAACACTAGGAATCACTAATTTCATTCGACATTTGGGTAGTTAAGGTTGCTACATAAGCCTCATTGAAGTCTAAATCCTATTAGATAATTTTCATAGAAGGATGCACTATTGTATATTGATTTGATGGTATTCCTAAAGTGGGTAGATTTGTAACATCTCCCCGAAAATTTGAAAATATCCTTTTTATTTATTTATTTGAATTAAAATATAATTTTTGGAATTTATCAATATTTAATTTTTAATTAATTATTATTATGTATTGGTCATGATTAAATTTTGGAGTGCCAAATGACTAGAAGTGATGGCACGGATAGTGCATCGACGTGCTTTGACTAGTGTATTAGATACGGTAGGGAAAACCGAGCTGTAAGTGTGTCCGAAGTAGAAAAACCATGCGAAGTTGTGACTTGATCTCTATAAATAATTTAATTAGTTATTTAATAATAATATGAATTTTAGAAGACCCGGTTGTTCCAAACTAGCCTGAACCCAACCCGAGCCTTGGTTGTCATGCAGTGCGACCAACGATGACCATGTAGATATATAGATGTGTATATATATTAGTAGTCCATTTTTAGTCTCGTGAATAATATCTATAAATTTTATTTTGAATATAATATATGTATTATTGCTATTTAAAATTTATATTTTACTCGAAAATAGGATAATCTTATCTTAGATTGATATTTTGGAAATTTATTTAGGATATACATATATACTTGTGTATAAATATATCCATAACAGGTAGACATAGTATTTTATACATATTTTTCCTCAATCCTGAATATTAGAGAAACAGAAATTAAAGTTTATATTTCTCCTGTCTTCAATCACCCTCTTCCTAATCAATCGTTTGATTTTTAGAATTGATACTTTCACTTCAAGGACAGATACATACACTTTACCTATCATGATCACTTTGCTTGAATTTCTAACTTTCTCTACCTTGATCAATTTGTTTAAGGGATTTAAAAGCTCTTCGAAAATTGCATGGACATAGTTGAAAGAAGGATCGGTGACTTACAATGGCAAGACAGAAGCGTACTGTCGCCAATTACTTGACTTATGGAGACTGTGGGATCATTGCAGCCAGTAGCGCACTGGCGAGGCATGATCCCAAAGTTGAAGTAAATTCAAGTAAGAGTAAATCATCGAACATTATAAAAAAAACTATGCCTTGTTTATCCTATTTTTTGAAGTTGTTATATCAACATTGGATAAAACTGATAGGGTATCTAATTATCGTATCCTTGCTTGAGTCGTGGAACCAAAAATTTATTGCAGCCAGCTGTACACTAGCGAGGCATAAATCTCGGTAAAGTGACTTCGGGTATGTTTATGATTTTCGAATACTATAGATATTACATCCTTTTTGGCATATGGACATTAATTTTCAAATTGATTTGATGCCTTATTTTCCATCTTCTCAGTAAACGGGTAATTTTACTCTCTATTCTCTACCCGTTATTTGTCTTCTATGAATCTTTAAGTTTATTTAGATACCTTCCACTAGACTCATAATCATATCTAGATTCTGATTTAATGATCGTGCTTAAATATTTAATTGTGTCGGAACGATTTCGACTTAATCATACCCAACGCTTTTGATCGTGACTAGACTGTTTGATTATAACTCGATTATGTCAAAACAATTTCGGTATGACCGTTCTTGAACAACTATTATCGTGACTAAACATTTACAACTACAGTCATAGTCGTGCCTATATCTCAAACTCTATCCTTGCTAATATTAGACTTTTTTTATTTTACACCGTGATCATGACTATTGCGATCTTGTTCATGCTCGAGCCAACTTTTAAATTTTGATCATGCTTGAATGACTTCCATGCATCATAGTCGTACCTAGGTGACTTTAACCATGCTTGGACTTTGCTTAAATTTTGATCCTTGGCCAGGCCTACATAATTCCCACAGTAGTTAATCGTGCCTAATGACTTTTCTTGCTTAACCATCTCATTACGATTATATCCTTGATCATTGTGACAAAATCCTTTTGACGGTATCTTAATTGTGCCACGTGGTACCCATCTTAAAGATTCGTTTCTAACTCATCTTGATCATTGATCATATCATTTCTTGAATACACTTTTAGTCATACCTAATCGTGCCCTTTTGAAATTTCGAGGATAAAATTTTTCTAAGGTAGGTAGATTTGTAAGCCCACTTCCCGGATTTCAAAATTTTTAATTTAAATATTTTTCTAGTTATAAAAAGAAAAGAAAAAGTTTATTTTTTTAAATTATGTTATAGATACTTTGAGGAGAAAGGAGATTTACCAAAATGTATTTTAAAGAAGATTTTTGAATACTTTTAATTACGGATCAAATATTGTAATTCATATTTGAATTTCTTTACTTTCCCATTGTGATTAGATGCTATTATGATTAATCCATAGATAAAGGTTACTAGATTTATTATGAATATATTTGAATCAAGAGGATTAAATCGATTTCTCCAATCAAATTAGATTGGATTAAATATTTATTGGATAATATGATTATGTGATTTAAATTATATTTTAACTGATGTAGATACATGTGCATGATTTAAATTACTTGATGTTAACAAGTATTGGTTTTAAATTAGCATTGATTAGCTAATGGATAATGGACTAGATAGATTTGAATTAATTATTGGATTTATTTATATATAAGAAAGTAAATGAGTTCCTTTATATGCGTATAGGTGGTGCTTATGACCCCTCCACGTTGAGGACGTGCGCCGCCTGCGATCGGCCGGCCTGTGAGCCCTCCTTCGATCAATTCCGGAGCAACTTCATTGCCACGCCACCGCCGGAGCTACGACGAGCATCCCCTCCTCCTTTGAGCACGACGCAGCTCTCCCCGTGAGCCGAGACCGCCCCAGCCCTGCCCTCGAGCAGCAGACGCCGCTCAGCTCCAGTGAAGACTCCGTAGGAGCCCTGTGCCGTGCGCCTCCGACCGCGAGGTGAGCAGTCCCCCATCCTTCTCTTCTCATTCCTTCCTTTAATGGTTTCATGGAATTGATTTAGTGTTATTTATATTGGTCATTAGTTGGCTTGTTAGGCTGATATGGAGAATGGGCTTAGAGCCATACAAAAAATATATTGGGTTAGTCCATGAAAGGGGATTCATATTTCAGTGTATATAAATATTATCTACAGTATTACATATATACGTATATGGTAAAATACAGTAAATTTTGGTACAATGTTATTATTATTATTATTATTATTATTATTATTATTATTATTATTATTATTATTATTATTATTATTATTATTATTATTGCTGGGGGAAAATAGTTATAAACTATTGGGCCCTTGTTTAGGAATAATGGTGTAGCCCATTAACATATTAATTCTATTTGGATTTTCATGTATTATATGGATAGAAAATAGTTTTATTTAATTATTGGTTTTCATATTAAAGATTTTATGGTAAATATTTTAGTAACTTTTAGTATATTGAGCCCCAATAGTTACATAATAAATTGACTTCGGGCTTTTTGGCTTGGACCCTAATATTAGAAATCTTGTATAGTAAGAAAGATATTATTATTGTTATTTCTATTAGAGTCATTTATTTTATTTTTAGAAGAACATTATACAGATATATAAATTTACTGTAGAATTATTATTAATATTATCATGGGTATTATTATTAGTATTATTATTAAGTAGTATTTTGATATTATCGTCATTAGTTTTCTTATTGAAATTATTATTATGGCTATCAAAAATATATAATTAATATTCTCTATGATATCTTAAATATGTGTTTTAGCCTAAAAAAATATTATTAGGATATTTTCCTTTATGGTTTTGACCTAAGAATGATTTTACATGGTTTCCAAAATAATTATTTAAAATACCTTGACTAATAGTTGTAAATACCAAAACATATTTTCTAAAATAGTTATATATATATATGTACTTATTAAACGAACTTCTCTCTGATTTTCATCTTGATCGTGCTAATCGTACGATCATGATTCCCTAGGCTAAACAGACTATACTGGACCCAACGGGATTGTCGGTTTCACCAGCTAAGGATCTCAGGCAAGTGCACTTTCTGGCTGCTTTCAATTCTGATAGTTTTGTTCAGTACATATCATACATATGCTCTCTTGCTTGATGACACGATGGACACACGAGGTAGTATCATGGGCCCTACTTATTATAATCTCATTTTACCATGTTTTCGTGACTTGTTTGGGTCCATGAGTACTAGTCGAGAGGGGAAATACCTTAGTAGACCTGTGAACTACCCTTTCTATCCCCCGTGTCTTTCGTGGAGAATAGTAGTCGCACATTCACGTGTGGGGTGCCTGATTTACCCTTAGCCGTTCATACGTCAAAACTGATATTTCAACACACATAGATAGTTGTCTCTTTTCTCACCAATTGCCATGTCACCATGTTCTTTTCTAGTTGATTTACCATGTTCTATATTTTTGCTTTCATTTCAGCTATACCATGATGTCAGTTTGCTTTCTAGTTTTCTTCCACATATGTTATTTTCATGTATTGTCAAATCTATTATATTGTGAATAGCTTGTCGGTTTGTGTGCTTGTTCCATTCTTGACTGGAAACCAATAATTTTCAGGTTAGCCGTAGCCTCTTTAGCATTGGGAGATTCGGGTGTACTTGCAGGCCAAAACCTAGAAGTTAGTTAGTTAAATGGCTGTAATATAATTTGTAAGATTTTGTACCTTGTTTCAAATATAAATGTTATAAATGTTGTAATCAATTTAGAAATGTGAATGAGCAATAAATGTTATTTATGTGATTATGAGCATCATGGCCGTGATAGCGTTCTACCGCCTACTCTGCGGCGTAGGCTGGCTTGGACACGTCTCGTATCCGAAAAGCGGGTGCGGGTCGTGACAAGTTTTTGTGGTGGCCCATGCAGGTCTGTTTTCGCAAAAAATTGCGAACTCGTGGTAGTACTTAAGATAGACGTACTACTGTGAGCCTGCGACTAGGAAATGTTCATTCACAACTAGAAGTAAGTCAATTTTAGGTGAATGGTTAAGACTAGGAATCCCTAATTTCATTCGACATTTGGGTAGTTAAGCTTGCTACAAAAGCCACATTGAATTCTAAATCCTATTAGATGATTTTCATAGAAGGATGCACTATTGTATATTGATTTGATGGTATTCCTAAAGTGGGTAGATTTGTAACATCTCCCCGAAATTTTGAAAATATCCTTTTTATTTATTTATTTGAATTAAAATATGATTTTTGGAATTTATCAATATTTAATATTTTATTAATTATTATTATGCCTTGGTCATGATTAAATTTTGGAGTACCAAATGACTAGAAGTGATGGCACAGATAGTGCAGCGACGTGCATTGACTAGTGTATTAGATACAGTAGGAAAGTCCGAGCTGTAAGTGTGTCAGAAGTAGGAAAACCATGCGAAGTTGTGACTTGATCTCTATAAATAATTTAATTAGTTATTTAATAATAATAATACGACTTTTAGAACACCCGGTTATTCCAAACTAGTCCGAACCCAACCCGAGCCATGGTTGTCATGTAATGCGACCAACGACAACCATGTAGATATATAGATGTGTATATATATTAGTAGTCCATTTTTAGTCTCGTGAATAATATCTATAAATTTTATTTTGAATATAATATATGTATTATTGCTATTTAAATTTTATATTTTACTCGAAAATAGGATAATCTTCTCTTAGATTGATATTTTGGGATTTTGGGAATTTATTTAGGATATACATATATACTTGTGTATAAATATATCCATAACAGGTAGACATAGTGTTTTATACATATTTTTCCTCAATCCTGAATATTAGAGAAACAGAAATTAAAGTTTATATTTCTCCTGTCTTTGATCATCCTCTTCCTAATCAATCGTTTAATTTTTAGAATTGATACTCTCACTTCAAAGACAGATACATACACTTTACCTATCATGATCACTTTGCTTGAATTTCTAACTATCTCTACCATGATCAATTTGTTTAAGGTATCTAGAAGCTCTTCGAAAATTACATGGACATAGTTGAAAGAAGGATCGGTGACTTACAATGGTAAGACAGAAGCGCACTGTCGCTAATTACTTGACTTATGGAGACTGTGGGATCACTGCAGCCAGCAGCGCACTGGCGAGGCATGATACCTAAGTTGAAGTAAATTCAAGAAAGAGTAAATCATCGAACATTATTAAAAAAAACTATGCCTTGTTTGTCCTATTTTTTGAAGTTATTATATCAACATTGGATAAAACTGATAGGGTATCTGATTATCGTATCCTTGCTTGAGTCGTGGAACCAAAAATTTATTATAGCCAGTTGTACACTAGCGAGGCATAAATCTCGGTAAAGTGACTTCAGGTATGTTTACGATTTTCGAATACTATAGAGATTACATCCTTTTTGGCATATGGCCATTAATTTTCAAATTGATTTGATGCCTTATTTTCCATCTTCTCAATAAACGGGTAATTTTACACTCTATTCTCTACCCGTAATTTGTCTTCTATGAATCTTTAAGCTTATTTAGATACCTTCCACTAGACTCATAATCATATCTAGATTCTGATTCAATGATCGTGCTTAAATATTTGATCGTGTTGGAACGATTTCGACTTAATCATACCTAACGCTTTTGATCGTGACTCGACTGTTTGATTATAACTCGATCATGTCAAAACAATTTCGGTATGACCATTCTTGAACAACCATTATCGTGACTAAACATTTACAACTACAGTCATAGTCGTGCCTATATTTCAAACTCTATCCTTGCTAATATTAGATTTTTTTTATTTTACACCGTGATCATGACTATTGCGATCTTGTTCATGCTCGAGCCAACTTTTAAATTTTGATCATGCTTGGATGACTTGCATGCATCTTAGTCGTACCTAGGTGACTTTAACCATGCTTGGACTTTGCCTTAATTTTGACCCTTGGCCAGGCCCACATAATTCCAATAGTAGTTAATCGTGCCTAATGACTTTTCTTGCTTAACCATCTCATTACGATTATATCCTTGATCATTGTGATAAAATCCTTTTGACGGTATCTTAATTGTGCCACGTGGTACCCATCTTAAAGATTTGATTCTAACTCATCATGATCATTGATCATATCATTTCTTGATTACACTCTTAGTCATACATAATCATGCCCTTTTGAAATTTCGAGGACGAAATTTTTCTTAGGTAGATTTGTAAGCCCACTTTTCGGATTTTAAAATTTTTAATTTAAATATTTTTCTAGTTATAAAAAAGTTTATTTTTTAAATTCTATTATAGATACTTTGAGGAGAAAGGAGATTTACCAAAATGTATTTTAAAGAAGATTTTTGAATACTTTTAATTACGGATCAAATATTGCAATTCATATTTGAATTTCTTTACTTTTCCATTGTGATTAGATGTTATTATGATTAATCCTTAAATAAAGGTTACTAGATTTATTTTGAATATATTTGAATCAGGAGGATTAAATCGATTTCTCCAATCAAATTAGATTGGATTAAATATTTATTGGATAATATGATTACGTGATTTAAATTATATTTTAACTGATGTAGATACATGTGCATGATTTAAATTACTTGATGTTAACAAGTATTGGTTTCAAATTAGCATTGATTAGCTAATAGATAATTGACTAGATAGATTTGAATTAATTATTGGATTTATTTATATATAAGAAAGTAAATGGGTTCTTTTATATGCGTATAGGTGGTGCTTATGTGTATAAACCGATCTTTGTCAAGCTTCCAAGTCCTAGTTACATCTTATCTCTAAATCCAATCAAAACTTTAAACATGATATCAACTAATCTGATTCCTCCTAATCTTTTCCACAATCGAATATATCAATTATATAAGGGAGACTGGCCGACCCTTACAAAACACACACACAACCACCATCACAAGCCGCACCATAGAAATCCAGGATCGTAGCCAACCCCCTCCATCATCGCCATCTCCACAACCACGCCATCCCGGCCACCTCTAACGTTGAACTCATCGAGTACCCAAAACAGTCATCACCATTATCACCATCACAATCATATTCGGACCTGTGCATCCGTGCCTATCCCATCTTATTCCAACATTACAATTAGAAACCAACCCCGCATCCGACAAACTGGACACCCAACCCAATCCTCGTGTCCGTACCGACGAGCCGACACGGACATTACTCCACCACCATCATCACATACCACCACCACTTACCTCTGCGGTGACCACCATCTCCCGCGCCCGGCCGCACCTCCACTGACACAGCCGCCTGTGGTCGGCGAGCCATCACCATTCACGAACAAAGCCGCCATCCCAGATCCGAGCCGTGTGCGAGCACGTCCCCGCCATTTTGCCCAACCGCCGCTGCGCCAAGCCTCGAACCGACCCGCCGGCCCTTCATCGTCGACGACCTCCTAGGGCATGCGACCACCTGTGCCAGATCACAGTGCCGCATCCAGGCCGGGCCCAGAGGTGTGTCTCCTCCGGCACTTCGTCCCCGTGCACCTCCACGGTCCATCCCCGCCGTCCAGACGACCGACCGCCGAACGTCATTTTCTCTTCTGCCCCGTCTCCGATGAGATCTCCCAACGCCAGATCTGACCCCTCTACGTCGAGGACAAGCGCCACCTGCGATCGGCCGGCCTGCAAGCCCTCCTCCGACCAATTCTGGAGCAACTTCATCGCCATGCCACCGCCGGAGCCACGACGAGCAGCCCCTCCTCCTTTGAGCACAACGCAGCTCTTCCCGCAAGCCGAGACCGCGCCAGCCCAACCCTTGAGCAACAGATGCCGCTCAGCGCCAGTGAGGACTCCGCCGGAGCCCTGTGTCGTGCGCCTCCGATCGTGAGGTGAGCAGCCCCCCATCCTTCTCTTATCATTCCTTCCTTTAATGGTTTCATGGAATTGATTTAATTTTATTTATGTTGGTCATTACTTGGCTTATTGGGCTGATATGGAGAATGGGCTTAGAGCCATACAATAAATATGTTGGGTTAGTCCAGGAAAGGGGATTCGTATTTCAGTGTATATAAATATTATCTACAGTATTACATATATACGTATATGGTAAAATACAACAAATTTTGGTACAGTGTTATTATTATTATTATTATTATTATTATTATTATTATTATTATTATTATTATTATTATTATTATTGTTGGGGGAAATTAGTTATAAACTATTGGGCCCTTGTTTAGGAATAATGGTGTAGCCCATTAACATATTAATTCTATTTGGATTTTCATGTATTATATGGATAGAAGTTAATAGTTTTATTTAATTATTGGTTTTCATATTAAAGATTTTATGGTAAATATTTTAGTAACTTTTAGTATATTGATCCCCAATAGTTACATAATAAATTGACTTCGGGCTTTTTGGGCTTGGACCCTAATATTAGAAATCCTATATAGTAAGCAAGATAATATTATTGTTATTTCTATTAGAGTCATTTATTTTATTTTTAGAAGAACATTATACAGATATATAAATTTACTGTAGAATTATTATTAATATTATCCTGGGTATTATTATTAGTATTATCATTAAGTTGTATTTTGATATTATCGTCATTAGTTTTCTTATTGAAATTATTATTAGGGTTATCAAAAGTATATAATTAATATTCTCTATGATATCTTAAATATGTGTTTTAGCCTAAAAAAATTATTAGGATATTTTCCTTTATGGTTTTGACCTAAGAATGATTTTACATGGTTTCCAAAATAATTATTTAAAATACCTTGACTAATAGTTGCAAATACCAAAACATATTTTCTAAAATAGTTATATATATATATATATATATATATATATATATATATATATATATATATATATATATATATATATATATATATATATATATATATATATATATATAATTTTCATCTTGATCGTGCTAATCGTACGATCGTGATTCCCTAGGCTAAACATACTATACTGGACCCAACGGGATTGTCGGTTTCACCAGCTAAGGACCTCAGGCAAGTGCACTTTCTGGCTGCTTTCAATTCTGATAGTTTTGTTCAGTACATATCATACATATGCTCTCTTGCTAGATGACACGATGGATACACGAGGTAGTATCATGGGCCCTACTTATTATAATCTCGTTTTATCATGTTTTCGTGTTTCGTGACTTGTTTGGGTCCATGAGTACTAGTCGAGAGGGGAAATACCTTAGTAGACCTGTGAACTACCCTTTCTATCCCACGTGTCTTTCGTGGAGAATAGTAGTCGCACATTCACGTGCGGGGTGCCTGATTTACCCCTAGCCGTTCACACGTCGAAACTGATATTTCAACACACATAGATAGTTGTCTCTTTTCTCACCAATTGCCAGGTCACCATGTTCTTTTCTAGTTGATTTACCATGTTCTATATTTTTGCTTTCATTTCAGTTATACCATGATGTCAGTTTACTTTCTAGTTTTCTTCCACATATGCTATTTTCATGTATTGTCAAATCTATTATGTTGCGAATAGCTTGTCGGTTTGTGTGCTTGTTCTATTCCTGACTAGAAACCAACAATTTTCAGGTTAGTCGTGGCCTCTTTAGCATTGGAAGATTCGGGTGTACTTGCAGGCCCAAACCTAAAAGTTAGTTAGTTAAATGGTTGTAATATAATTTGTAAGATTTTGTACCTTCTTTCAAATATAAATGTTGTAAATATTGTAATTAATTTAGAAATGTGAATGAGCAATAAATGTTATTTATGTGATTATGAGCATCATGGCCGTGACAGCGTTCTACCGCCGACTCTGCGGCGTAGGCTGGCTTGGACACGTCTCATATCCGAAAAGCGGACGCGGGTCGTGACAAGTGTAGCTACCAAGCCGTATGACTACAACCTTGTCTTGAGTTACTCATCCTCCCCTCGACCCTAAAACTACTATCGTGGTCTTCTAGTCATTTGAATTTGAGAATAATTATAATCGTACTTTGGTTAAAACACCAACCCAGGAGACTATCTATTCTAAAGGAACCAATTATTATGAGTCTCTAGTTATTTTTTTCTCGTGATTTTACGTTAACTAGCAACCCTTATGCCTTAACTCAACCATCACCCGATCAAGCCGCACAGTTTAGACATGAGATAAATAGACAAAAGCAAGGACAAGCATTTACCATGACTATGATAGACACCTATACCGAGAGTAAGGATCCAACAGGTATTATTCTAGTTGTAAAATTTTATTAGCAAGATGTGACTTAGCATTATACCAACACATTCATTCATAGCCCCTAGCTTTTCTACTAGACACAACATTTCCATCACATATTTATCTAAAATATTAGAATCCTCACTGGAGGAGGAGTTGTACCAATTAGTGGTGTTTGTAGACTTTGCCCTATAGTGATATGTGGTAGGGAGTGTTGGCACATTTTATTTTGATTATTAACAGCATCTTCGTAGTTTAGTCTTCTGTTCTTCAGATTCAAATATTCTCAGAAGATCTACTACATGGAGTTCTTCCGTTCAAGCGCAATCTCTTTTACATTGAAGACTGAAGCAGTTACCGGCGTTCCCTGCATAAGACGGCGTCTTCCTACTCAGAGTCTCTGTGTCTGTACAAGTCTAGGTATATTTGTAAACACCTAAGGACGGATGACAAATAAAAAGAACAAGTCAAAAATCAAATACCTACAGAGCGGCATACCGGCGGCATGCTTCGGCATACCGACGGTATACCGATTTTAGAGCTCAGAAAGTTGATGTGACGAATTGTCGGCATACCGACGGCATGCTCCGGCATACCGGCGGTATACCGAGTTTTGTGTCCAGAAAGTTGCTGTGACAATTTGTCGACATACCGACGGCATGCTCCGGCATACCGGCGGTATACCATTTTTAGCGACCCAAAAGTTGCTGTGACAAATTGTCGGCATACCGACGGCATGCTCCGGCATACCGGCGGTATACCGATTTTAGCAACCCAAAACTTGCTGTGACCAATTGTCGGCATACCGGCGGCATGCTCCGGCATACCGGCGGTATACCGAGTTTTAAATATTTGGTTTTTGAATTGGCCTAACTAGCATTAATGGCAGCATTTAATGCTCTCAAACGGTCATTAATATGACCGTTACTATTTGACCGGTATACTGACGGTATGCCGCTGCATACCGACGGCATGCCGGTCTGTCTGTATCCAGAGCATTAAATGCCACCCACTCTTGGTTTCTCTATAAAAAAAAGCCCTCTCTCTCTTGAGGACTTTACCAACTCTTACCATAAATTTCCAACAACCAAGAGCTCCACCATTAATACTCTTCCAAGCTTTTCATTGTCATCCTCTCCCAAAGTGCTAGAGTATTAAAGAGTTGTACATTTCGATCTTCACGTGTTAGAAGATCAACAAGTTCTCTTCTCTTTTGTTTGAAGTTGGCGAGCCTTCGTAAGAAAACTCGTGTGTAGAAGTTGGCGAGTCTTCGGATCCAAACTCGTGTTGAAGTTGGCGAGTTCTTCGGATCCAAACTCGTGTGTACTATTTGTTTAAATAGTGGATTAAAGCCGGAGAGAGTTCCGGGACTGGATTGCCTCAAAAGAGGATACCAGGATACATCCTTGCGTTTGATCTTTCTACTCTTTACTTTCAATTGTCTTTATTGCTTCAATTGTTGTAGTTAATTTTTAATTACCCTATTCACCCCCCCTAGGGTTCTATAATTGGTATCAGAGCTTTGTTCTCTTGATTTGGATTTACACCCTTAGAGTGATCCATGGCCTCTAACCCTAGTATCAACACCTTCCACAATGAAGGACACTCCACAAATAGGCCTCCCCTATTTGATGGTACCAACTATAACTACTGGAAGATTAGGATGAGCATTTATCTAAAGTCCGTAGATTTTGACTTATGGGATTGCGTGATAAATGGTCTTCCTACTCCTTCCAGAGCTATTGAGGATATTGCTTCTGACACCCTTCGGGATATACTTACCAAAAACACCAAGAAGCTTGCTAGTCGAGATGCCAAGGCAATGAATGCTCTTTACTGTGCTCTCGATAGTAGTGAATTCAACCGAATCTCTACTTGCAAGACTTCCAATGAGATTTGGAAGTTACTTGAAGTCACACACGAGGGAACTTCACAAGTGAAGGAATCCAAGATTAGTAGACTCACGCAAGAATATAAGTCCTTTAAAATGAAGCATGATGAATCTATTACTTGTATGTTTACTCGTTTTGGTGACATTATTAACCCTCTCTCTTCTCTTGGAAAGGAATATCCTGCTCATGAAAGATAAGAAAAATTCTTAGAGGATTGACGAAAGCTTGGAGTCCTAAAGCTACCGCAATCATTGAGGGGAACGATCTAACAGTCATGAATCTTGAGACCCTCATGGGTAAGCTAATGACTTACGAGCTCGATATGAAGGATCAAGAGGAATCCTCCATACAAGAGAAGGAGAAGACCAAAGAGAAGGAGAAGACTCTTGCTCTCAAAGCAACAAGGTCCTACTCCAAGGATAGCTCCGACGACAATGAGTCGGACGACGATGAAGAAATAGCTCTCACAGCTAAGCACTTCCGGAAGTTTCTAAAATTCAACAAGGCCAACCGCTCTAGACGGGATAATGAAGAAGATCCGGCGTGCTATCAATGCAGAAGACCCGGACACATCAAGAGGGATTGTCCGATGATAAGAAAAGACTCAAGCAAGTACGAGAAGCCTAGCAAGGGAAGCTCATCCTCCAGAAAGTTCGCCAACACAAGCATTTGGTGTGAAAGTGACGCGAGCGACTCCGACAACGATAAGGAGTGCAAACACAATGCCAACGTCTGTCTCATGGCAACCGATGAGGTACTTGATGATCTTTCCTTAAACACTCTTACTTATGATAATTTGGAGAAAGCCATTCTTGAATTACATGAAGAACACAAAGGTGTTCGGAATAAATACAAGAAATCTCTTAAAGAGGTTGAGGCTCTTCAACTTGAAGTAGAGAGGCTCTCAAGCATCATTATTGATGTGAAGGGAAAATCTTCTATTTCTGACACGGATGAAATAGAGTCTTTGCGACTCAAGTTTCAAGAATCTCTTGACACCATCAAGAAAAGGGATGATGAGATTCTATCCATGAGAAGTTCTTATGAATTTGCTATGCGCAAATGTCAAGATGCTAATAGAAGAGAATATGACACTTCTATTAAGTATAATAATCTTCTTACACGAAGTAAGAATTTAGGTAATAAGAATACCACTCACATGCATACTCCAAGACACCCCCACACTCATCACAATGTTAGGCATACCCCTTACATGAACACTACACACAACTCCTTTTCTAACACAAGAAAGGACCTTTTGTTAAGAAGAACACCTCACATCATGCATTTTACTATCATCCTCATAACACTCATGGTAGAACTTCTCACACTAGAAACTCACATATGCACAACACTCACACTTCTTCTTCTAAATCTTCTTTGATGTGCAATTATTGTGGCTTGCTCGGACATACTTCTAATTTTTGTTATACAAGGAAACAAGTTGACATGAAAGTTCTTAAATTGGTTCCTAGGACTAACAATCAAGGACCCAAACAATCACGGGTACCAAAACGTTCATCTTTAACTTATGTCGTAGGTAACGAATCCTTCTCATGCTAGAAGCAAGTGGATTCTCGATAGCGGTTGTTCACGGCACATGACCGGTGATGCTTCACTTTTTACAACGCTATCGATGAAGAAGGAAGGACACGTCTCCTTCGGTAACAATCTTAAAGGTTATATTATTGGAAATGGTAATATCGGTTCTCCTCCTTATCCTTG
>JANAVB010023251.1:0-37368 GCA_029216955.1 Iris pallida
TGACTTGTCCAAGCTTTAGCCCATCATTTATAGAGTAGCTTGATTTGAGCTTCATTTGACACGTCCAAGCTTGGCTTAATAACTAATTGAAGCTCGTTTGACCTCTTACTTGGTGAAACCCAACTGAGGGCCTGAGGGCTTTGGCCTGAAAGGAGCATTGGTCACAACATTATAGGCCGTAAGAGTTGATATACATAGAAACTCAAGATGTGTGGTGGGCCGGGTACGGGCCAACCCGCTTCCGAGCTTGTTTGGGCTTGGTCCGGACTTTTGACAGAGCCTGGCACTGCCCATCCCTGGTTTGACCGGTCCGGTCCCGGACCGGTTTTCACGATGCCCGACCCATTGCTCAAATTTAGCAGAAACACAAGTAAAGATCAAACTAGCTTTAAGCTATACAGTCTGAACTAAGCTTTTATATTAATAGAGCTAAGAAATAGGCTTTAGTTGACTTGATAAGAATTGGACTAAAGTATCGAGCCAAGGTTAGTTGTGCAGAGTGTCCTGCCCTACTACAACCCTACATAATAATTAATCAACATAATTATCACCAAATTAAGGGAAGCCTACTCTAGTTTTGGGAAAAGATCGAGCTCTCAAAATACTTTATAGGCCATTAAATCAGACAAACTGTATTGTAAGTATGGTGTGGTTAGCTTTTAACTTTTAAACCCGTTATGAGCTGACTAGATCAGAAGATGACACACTAGGATTAGAAAGTGGGACATGACACAAGTTTAGCAACTCAGAACTCAGCCTTAATTGCCAATTAATATAAGTATTTTGGACAAGCCTAATAACAAGGTACTCACCGTTTGGCCTAGAATGTATCTAGTCATTAATTTGGGCAAGCCTAATAACTTGGTTGGGATAATGAGCTAAGCCGACAAGTGGGTCACTTCTTGGTTATATCCATATCAATATGTATTTTCATGTGTGTACATACTCCATGAGTGGGTCTTTAGGTGAGTAGTGGGAGTAGTTTCTCTACTCTCATGTTTAAACTATAAACTTTAAAGATAGCCCATTCAACTATCCCAACTCCAAGGAAATAAGTCTTACAATGTTTACAGAGAAGAAAATAAGAGATGGGCACTCCACGTATCAGGAAATTGTTTTGTGTTTCTTTCGCCACTACTACAAGCAGTAGATAGAGACTTAAATAGGAAGAAAACTCATCATTTTCTTTAAAAAGTAATGTAATTATGCTATGTAATTAGGTTCATTAGCTAACACAATATCTAAGTTACCATGAGTAGCTACTTAAGATGACTGGCAACATAATGCCACACTAGGATTAGAAAGTGAGACATGACACAAATTGAGCAACCCAGGTCTCAGCCTTAAATGTTGAGTATTTTGGGTAAGCCTAATAATAAGGTACTTATCGTTTGGCATAGAATATATATGGTAATTAATTTGGGCAAGCCTTATAACTTGGTTGGGTAATGAGCTAAGACAACAATTGGGTCACTTCTTGGTTATATCCATGTCAACATGTATTTCCATGTGTGTACATACTACATGAGTGGGTCTTTAGGTGAGTAGTGGGAGTAGTTACTCTACTCTCATGTTTAAACTTTTAAACTTTAAAGGGAGCCCATTCAACTGTCCCAACTCCAAGGAAATAAGTCTTACAATGTCTACAGAGAAGAAAATAAGAGATGGGCACTCCACGTACCAAGAAACGGTTTGCATTTCTTTTGCCACTACTACAAGCAGTAGATGTAGGCTTAACTAGGAACAAAGCTCATCATTTTCTTTAAAAAGTACTGTAATTATGCTATGTAATTAGGTTCATTACTTAAGCTGACTGGCAACATAATGCCACACTAGGATTAAAAAGTGGGACATGACACAAGTTGAGCAACTCAGGACTCAGGCTTAAATGCCAAATAATATAGGTATTTTGGGCAAGCCTAATAACAGGGTACTCATCGTTTGGCATAGAATATATATGGTCATTAATTTGGGCAAGCCTAATAACTTGGTTGGGATAATGAGCTAAGCCAACAATTGGGTCTCTTCTTGGTTATGTCCATGTCAGTATGTATTTTCATGTGTGTACATACTCCATGAGTGGGTCTTTAGGTGAGTAGTGGGAGTAGTTACTCTACTCTCATGTTTAACCTTTAAACTTTAAAGGGATCTCATTCAACTGTCCCAACTCCAAGGAAATAAGTCTTACAATATTTACAGAGAAGAAAATAAGGGATGGGCACTCCACGTATCAGGAAACTGTTTGTGTTTCTTTCGCCACTACTACAAGCAGTAGATAGAGGCTTAAATAGGAAGAAAACTCATCATTTTCTTTAAAAAGTAATGTAATTATGCTATGTAATTAGGTTCATTAGCTAATACAATCTCTAAGTTACCATGAGTAGCTACTTAAGATGACTGGCAACATAATGCCACACTAGGATTAGAAAGTGGGACATGACACAAGTTGAGCAACTTAGGACTCAGCCTTAATTGCCTAATAATATAAGTATTTTGGGCAAGCCTAATAACAAGGTACTCATCGTTTGGCCTAGAATATATCTGGTCATTAATTTGGGCAAGTCTAATAACTTGGTTGGGATAATGAGCTAAGCCGACAATTGGGTCACTTCTTGGTTATACCATGTCAATATGTATTTTCATGTGTGTGTACATTCAACTGTCCCAACTCCAAGAAAATAAGTCTTACAATGTCTACAGAGAAGAAAATACGAGATAGGCACTCCATGTATCAGAAACGGTTTGTGTTTCTTTCGCCACAACTACAAGCAGTAGATATAGGCTTAACTAGGAAGAAAACTCACCACTTTAAAAAGTAACGTAATTATGCTATGTAATTAGGTTCATTAGCTAATACAATATCTAAGTTAGCATAAGTAGCTACTTAAGATGACTGGCAACATAATGTCACTCAAAAATTAATGGCTAGAAGACGTGAAGCAAATAGACCTATAGTGCAGAGGCTGATATCAGTAAAGACTAAACTCATTTCCTTCAAAAATGATTTAAATTGCTATATAATCAGGTTTATCTAGTTACAATAATTTCTAGTTAAAATGAGTGGCTACTTAAGATGACTGTCGGACGTAATAGCACTCAGAATTTAATGGCTGAAAGGCATGAAGCATATGGTTTTTGCTAATATTACAGAAAAGAAGAAGGCCCACAAAAGAGCTGAACGGAAGAAAAAGATGGAATACCTGACCCCAAAATCTGGGATAAAGGCTTTACTTTTATTGTTGCTTGTGTTGTTGTAGAAGGCATGAAGCAAATAGGCTTGTACTGTAGAGGTTGATATTAGCAAAGACTACAGATGCTATGCTAGGATTCTGTACCAAGGATTATAATATGTTGACCTATAAAATCTGATAAAATTATCAACTGGTCTATAACAATCAGATATTAATAAGTGGCCTAAATCCAAGAAAATTTAAATCATTCTACATCTGCTGAACAAGCTTAAGGCACTGTGAGGCTGTGGGGACCAAATGGCCTAGGTGGGGCCTCAAGACTAAAATTAGTGTGTATAGATAAACTAAGACAAGCTTGTGGTTTATGACTAGGACTCTTGTGTTGTTGTTGTTAGGGTTATATACTAAAAGCATCACTTATGTAGTAACTCTATTTTCTTAAATTTTGAATGAGAATCATATGGACAAATGTTTGCATATTGTATTTGTTGCAAGTGTTAATGCAAGTGTCTGATATTCTATATTGTAGATAATATGGTGTGTGGTGTCACACAGAAGATCATATTATCAGTTCCCTATGGAATATATAAATAGTTCACAACCTAGATAGACTTGGACAATCTATTGGAAAGGTTGTAGTGTAATCTGGTATTAGTCTATCTTGACTATAGGTTTACACTAGTACACTTTGTGTGTATTGAACAGGACCACTTGAGGTTGTTCTCTTTGTACTGACTACATAAGAGAACACACCTCTGTTATTATGGATGCTTGTGCTCGTAATCTGGATATAATATCAGACATGTATATGCAGTGTGCATTACTTTGACTCATAAAAGAGTGAGATTCATTATGGGTCAACAACCTATATGAATTGGGTAATAACATTGTATGTATGATGGGTTGTTGATTATAAAAGGAATCTATGTCCCGATACATCGGGTTAATGATGTCCCCTTAAGGAGCTCATAAGGATTGTCATGTAAACCCTGCAGGTGGATTATATCCGACATGACAAATAAAGTTGAGCGGTACTACTTAAGGATAAAAGATGTCGAATCAATATAATTGTCAGTAACTTAATTTGATCGACAGACATTCGATATCTTAACATGGGGAGCCAAACGAGCATATAATAAAAGGAGCCCACAAACATAATTTGGGATTAGGAAGGAAGTGCAACAATAGCTCATTAGTGGACCGAGCTGTTGTTAATGGGCCTGGATTGTGTGTTCGGGCTGAACACGGGATATCCAGATCCGTTAGGAGGCCTAACCCTAATTTCTCCTCATGGTCCCTGCCGTAGCCTATATATATCCTCTATTCTCTGGCCGCCAAATTACTGATCAAAAAATCTGAAGCTTTCAATAAATTCGTGATTCACGTAAGGAGATAAAGAGAGGGCTGCCAAGGAGAAGAAAAAGTTGGAAGATCGTCGCCCACATGACGTCCAACTCGAGGAAGGAATACGTGTAGAAGATCTTGGGGTCGTCCGCTCGAGATTGTCAGGAACTACTTGTCTTCTTCCCGCCACAGGTATAATTCGTGAACCCTAGTTTCCGCCTATGAAGGGTTAGAACACGTATTAAATCTGTTTAACTTTCTATCGATCAATACGCACACCAAAGTAAGGGTCCTGGGAATCCCCAATTCCATCAATTGGTATCAAAGCCACTTTGGATCTGTGTATTGATTGATACGTCCATATTGTCCAATAAAACTTGCGTTGTGTAAAAGTCGGTAGATGTAGATCTGTTGTAACTCGGTTTTGCAGGCATCTTAGATCCAACTATTATGGTCCAATGCATGTTTTGTTTTGTGATTGTTTTAAACCACGGATAGGGGTGAGCAAATACCGACCGATACCGAAAAACCGACCGAATACCGATTAAAAATATTCCGAAAAAACCGAACCGAAATTATGTACCGATACCGAATTGCCGAACCGACTAAATTACGGTATAATGGTAATGGTAACGGTTTGAGTGCAATACCATACCGAAAATACCGAACCGAACCAATTCACACACACACACACATATGTATGTATACACACACACACACACGCACATTTTTTAATGTTGTTCATGATTAATTTTACACTACTCATTTTCATTTTTATCTTTGTTTTGGTTGGTTTCCTAGGACTTGGAATGGATTTTAGTTGACTTGAATTTATGTTAAGAATGCTAAGAATTGAGTTTTTAATCTTTTGAGCTTATGTTTTTGTGTTCTCATAGAATTTTGAAGTAAATTTTGGTTACTTAAAGTTATACTAAAGATTAAACTTAGTGACCACGTTTGATATTTTAAGCTCATTTTTAGGTGTTTGCGACTTGTTACATATTGTTCTAATAATTTTGATTAATTGTTTGGTTGGTAGAGGCTTGGCTTTAAAATTAATGGTTTCAAAAAAGTAAAAAATATATATTATAGGTTAAGAGGTTCTACAATATTAAGTGTGTTAATTGATCAAATATTAATTGGTAAAATACCGATACCGAACAAAAACCGACCGAATACCGATTTAACCGAAACCCAAAAAAACTGATTCTAAATGGTACGATATTGGTATTGATTTTTCAAATACCGATTTTAAAAAATACCAAAAAAATAGACCAAATACCGACCGATTATATCGACGCTCACCCCTAACCACGGACATGTCGTGGATGTTGTTGTTGCTGTGGATGTAATTAAAATCACGAGTGTTGATCGTGCTTATAATTTTATTTTTCAATCTAGATTATGTGTGAACTCCTTTGGGAGGCATAGGATTAATGTAATCTTAATTATTTTTGATCAATCGTGATGGCGGTGGTGGCTATTTCTGACGCCGGACGAGATGCTGGTTTTAAGCAGTCCAGAGGCAGACAGATGGTTTTCGATGAAAGAATCGGCAACCAAAACCTGAAAAAAGGGGCGCTACCCCGAACCCCGCGACCTGACCGGGCAGGTCGAACCCCGAATAGATCAGCGCAGCACCAGATTTTGGATTCGGATAGTTGAAGACGGAGCAGGAAATATGACCATAATAGCTGGATATTTTTCTCTTATTTGTTGTCATTTTGCTTTTTCTGATTATGCATGTTTATTATTGTGTGGATATTTTTTTTGAAAAACTAAGCCTACATCAATAATGGACAACATGGACATAATATCAACTAGTAGAAAAACCCTCATTGTTAAATAACTAAGTGGGAGAGGATATTTATTTAGTATAAATCCTATGGTCTCTATTACTGGTTTGTAGGTGATGTAATTATACTTGCGCGTTGGTTTTAGTGCCTTCCTCCATATCGAATGAGTATAATTATGGATCACCAGTACAAACTTCCTTAGGGATAATTGTAGAAAGTTACCTAGTATGTGTTCACTTCTCCATCTGAAGGAACTCATTATAAGGTAATGGACTTAGTATTAAGTAATGGTATACACTTAGATACAAATAATGGTATCCTCCCCATCGGAGTCAATGCTATTATTTGTATGACCAGAGCAAGACCAACATATTAATTTTATTTGTCATAAAGTTATGTTGACATGATAGTAAAATTAATAGGTAGTACCTACTTGAACAAAGTTGAATTTGTATACGTCCACACTATCGTGACATGCTAAATTCATGATGTTCAAGGTGTTGGTAAATTTCTTATTATTGTTTTGAGGGAATCAATATTTAATTAATTCAAAAAGTTTTTGCCCTACATAATTTTTATTTATATGATTCTCAGGATTTCAAAAATGGGTTCTCTCAATCCACATATGGTGATTCTTAAAGAAAATAAACTTACAAGACCTAATTATATTGACTGGAAACATAATCTGGACATTGTCTTGACTGCTGAGGAGTACAAATATGTACTTGTTGAGGAATGTCCACCTAAGTCTGATGCTAACTCTGATGAAGAGGTCAAAAAGGTTTATAAGAAGTAGAAAAAGACAGATAAGATGGCACGGTGTTACATTCTGGCATCTATGTCAAATGTACTGCAACATCAGCATCAGGCAATGGACACGACTTATGACATGATGTATAACCTCAAGGAACTCTTCGGACATCATAGTAGAGCAGCTAGGCAGTTTGCTATGAAGTGTTTGATGAATACAAAAATGGCTGATGGTACACCAGTAAGGGATCAAGTTCTCAAGATGATGGGTCATCTGAATGAGATGGAGATCCCTATGGTCTCTATTACTGGTTTGTAGGTGATGTAATTATACTTGCGCGTTGGTTTTAGTGCCTTCCTCCATATCGAATGAGTATAATTATGGATCACCAGTACAAACTTCCTTAGGGATAATTGTAGAAAGTTACCTAGTATGTGTTCACTTCTCCATCTGAAGGAACTCATTATAAGGTAATGGACTTAGTATTAAGTAATGGTATACACTTAGATACAAATAATGGTATCCTCCCCATCGGAGTCACTGCTATTATTTGTATGACCAGAGCAAGACCAACATATTAATTTTATTTGTCATAAAGTTATGTTAACATGATAGTAAAATTAATAGGTAGTACCTACTTGAACAAAGTTGAATTTGTATACGTCCACACTATCGTGGCATGCTAAATTCATGATGTTCAAGGTGTTGGTAAATTTTTTATTATTGTTTTGAGGGAATCAATATTTAATTAATTCAAAAAGTTTTTGCCCTACATAATTTTTATTTATATGATTCTCAGGATTTCAAAAATGGGTTCTTTCAATCCACTTATGGTGATTCTTAAAGAAAATAAACTTACAGGACCTAATTATATTGACTGAAAACATAATCTGGACATTGTCTTGACTGCTGAGGAGTACAAATATGTACTTGTTGAGGAATGTCCACCTAAGTCTGATGCTAACTCTGATGAAGAGGTCAAAAAGGTTTATAAGAAGTGGAAAAAGGCAGATAAGATGGCACGGTATTACATTCTGGCATCTATGTCAAATGTACTACAACATCAGCATCAGGCAATGGACACGACTTATGACATGATGTATAACCTCAAGGAACTCTTCGGACATCATAGTAGAGCAGCTAGGCAGTTTGCTATGAAGTGTTTGATGAATACAAAAATGGCTGATGGTACACCAGTAAGGGATCATGTTCTCAAGATGATGGGTCATCTGAATGAGATGGAGATCCTTGGAGCTGAAATCGATGGGGAATTCCAGGTCGATATCATTCTCGGGACTCTGCCTAAAAATTTTGACAATTTCTGCCTTAATTACAACATGAACAAAAGGTTGTATAGTTTGACAGAACTTGCAAAAGAGCTACAGGATGCTGAATCTCTCTTTAGGCAGAGTGGTCATATTTTTGTTTCTGAAAAGGCTTCTACTTCTAAGCCAAAAGGCGGTAAGAAGAAAAATAACATTCAGAAACAGGCAAACTCAGCAAAGAAGGGCATGGGACCTCAAGGCGCTGTAAAAAAGCTGAAAGGCAAATGTTTCAAGTGCAAAGGGTCAGAACATTGGAAGACTGACTGTCCACTTCTCAAATAAGGGAACAAAGAAGGTATATCTCATTTACTAGTAGTTGAAACATGTTTAGTCGTGTTATCTACCGGCACCTGGTGTGTAGATACAGGAGCCACTAATCATGTCTACAATACATTGCAGGGGTTCCAGGAAACCAGACGGCTCAGTGATGGAGAGATATGCTTGTTCATGGGTGATGCTACAAAAGTAGCGGTCGTTGCATTAGGAGATGTTAATTTATCTTTTGGTAGAAATAAGTCTTTAACATTGAGAGATTGTCTTTATGCACCTTCACTTAGAAGAAATTTAATTTCTGTTTCTATGTTAGTTAAGGATGGATATTCAGTTTATTTTAATGACAATATTGTTATTAGAAAGAATAAACATTTTATCTGTTCTGGTGCATTAGTTGATAATCTGTATGTCATTAATCATGTTTCGCCCACAATACAACTTATGGAAATGAATAATATGTCATCTAACTTAAATAAGAGAAATGAACCTTCTTGTATGAACCAAACATATTTTTGGCACTTACGATTGGGGCATATTAACCTAAGAAGGATTCAAAGACTGGTTGAAGATGGACCTTTGAGTTCATTGGAAGTGGAGGCACTACCAGTCTGTGAATCCTGCTTTGAAGGTAAAATGACCAAAAGACCTTTTACGGCAAAGGGGTATAGGGCCAAAGATGTGTTGAAATTGGTTCATTCTGATTTGTGTGGACCCATAACTATCCAAGCTAGAGGTGGCTTTGAATATTTTGTCACATTTATTGACGATTATTCAAGGTATGGATACATTTATTTGATGCGCCGTAAGTCTGAGTGCTTTGAGAAATTCAAAGAGTACAAGACTGAAACGAAGAAACGTCATAGAAAATGTATCAAGTCATTACGATTAGATCGTGGTAGCGAGTACCTCTTTGGAGAGTTTAGGAATTATTTATCAGAGGCTGGGATTACATCCCAATTGACTACACCTGGAACGCCCTAGCAGAATGGTGTAGCCGAAAGAAGAAATAGAACTCTTATGGAGATGGTTAGATCAATGATGAGTTATTCGAATTTACCAGATTCGTTTTGGGGATATGCCTTAGAGACTGTAGCTTATATTTTGAACTTGGTTCCTTCTAAGTTGTGGATTGGGCGTAAGCCTAGTCTGAAACATATTCGAATTTGGGGTAGTCTAGCACATATGCTGAATGGGAAGGCAGATAAGTTGGAATCTCGTACAGAAGTACGCTTGTTTGTAGGCTATCCAAGAGGAACGAAAGGAGATTTATTTTATAGTCCTAAGGATCAAAAGGTCATTGTTAGCACCAATATTCGATTCTTAGAGGAAGACTATGTGATGAACCATAAACCCACCAGTAGAGTTATTCTAGAAGAATTGTGAGGTGAGACACCAAGTACTTCAGTACCAACAGTACAAGAGGATGAACCACAATTAACTACACAACGTGTCACAAATGTTATACCACAACCGATATTGCCTCGTCGTAGTGGGAGGGTTGTGATACAACCTGATAGATATATGTTCTTGGGAGAGTCGTCAGACTTCGTCCCTGAGGAACAATATTTTGATCCTTGTACCTACAACGAAGCACTCCAAGATAAAGATGTAGAGTCTTGGCAAAAAGCAATGATATCTGAAATAGAATCTATGGATTCCAATCAGGTCTGAGAGCTTGTAGAACCACCCGTTGGTGTAAAAGTCATTGGATGCAAGTGGGTCTATAAGAGAAAAGGAGGATCAGATGGTAAGGTTGAAACCTTTAAAGCTCGGCTTGTTGCAAAAGGTTTTACTCAAAGAGAGGGTATCGATTATGAGGAAACATTTTCTCCAGTAGCCATGCTTAAGTCTATCCGAATTCTTTTATCTATTGCAGCTCATCTTGATTATGAGATTTGGCAAATGGATGTCAAGACAGCTTTCCTTAATGGAAGTCTTGAGGAAGACATCTATATGAAGCAACCAGACGGGTTCATTGAAAAGGGCCAAGAACATCTTGTTTGTAAGCTCAAGAAGTCCATTTATGGACTTAAGCAAGCTTCCAGATCTTGGAACATATGTTTTGATCAGGTGATAAAATCATATGGATTTGATCAATGTCAGGATGAATAATGTGTATACAGAAAGTGTGACGGAAACGTGGTGGTGTTCCTAGTACTTTATGTGGATGACATCTTGCTCATTGGAAACAATATGAAGGTGTTATCTGATGTAAGGGTATGGTTATCCAAACAGTTTGATATGAAGGACTTGGGAGAAGTAGGTCACATCCTTGGGATCAAAGTTCTACGAGATCGCAAGAAAAGGATGTTGGGCTTATCCCAAGCTTCCTATATCGATACTGTACTAACTCGTTTTAGTATGCAAAATTGTTAGAAAGGTTTCTTACCTTTTAGACAAAGAATTGCTCTATCAAAGGAGCAGTGTCCGAGGACACCTAAAGAGATAGAGAACATGAAAGCAGTTCCTTATGCTTCAGCAGTAGGAAGCTTAATGTATGCAATGCTATGTACGAGACCAGACATCTGCTTTGCCGTAGGCATGGTCAGCAGATATCAGTCTAACCCAGGACAAGAGCACTGGACTGCCGTAAAGCATATTTTGAAGTACCTAAAAAGGACTAAAAAGTATATGCTAGTTTACCAGGCAGATAGTTTAGTTCCCTTGGGGTATACAGACTCAGATTTTCAGTCAGATAGGAATTCCAGAAAATCTACCTCAGGTTATGTGTTTACTTTGGGAGGTGGAGCCATTGTGTGGAGGAGTATCAAGCAAAAATGTATTACTGATTCCACCATGGAAGTCGAGTATGTAGCAGCCTCTGAGGCAGCCAAAGAAGCGGTTTGGCTCATAAATTTTTGTTGGACTTGGATGTGGTACCTAGTTTGCCTAAGTCTATTACACTTTATTGTGATAATAGTGGTGCAGTTGCAAACTCGAAGGAACCACGAGCCCATGAGACAGGTAAACACATTGAGCGCAAGTACCACCTGATACGAGATTTCGTAAAGAAAGGAAAAGTTGTTGTGATCAAGATAGCATCAGCCGACAACCTAGCTGATCCCTTTACAAAGAGCTTACCAGCTAAGGCTTTTGATAGTCATGTTGAGGGAATGGAAGTCAGATGTGTAGCAACATGGCTTTAAGTATAAGTGGGAGATTTGTAACAGTATACTGAAAATCAATGCTTTGAGTATAAGTGGGAGATTGTTAGGGTTATATACTAAAAGCATCACTTTTGTAGTAACTCTATTTCCTTAAATTTTGAATGAGAATCATATGGACAAATGTTTGCATATTGTATTTGTTGCAAGTGTCTGATATTCTATATTGTAGATAATATGGTGTGTGGTGTCACACAGAAGATCATATTATCAGTTCCCTATAGAATATATAAATAGTTCACAACCTAGATGGTCTTGGACAATCTATTGGAAAGGTTGTAGTGTAATCTGGTATTAGTCTATCTTGACTATAGGTTTACACTAGTACACTTTGTGTGTATTGAACAGGACCACTTGAGGTTGTTCTCTTTGTACTAACTACATAAGAGAACAAACACATTTGTTATTATGGATGCTTGTGCTCTTAATCTGGATATAATAACATACATGTATATGCAGTGTGCATTACTTTGACTCATAAAAGAGTGAGATTCATTATGGGTCAACAACCTCTATGAATTGGATAATAACATTATATGTAAGATGGGCTGTTGATTATAAAAGGAATCTGTCCCGATACATCGGGTTGATGATGTCCCCTTAAGGAGCTCATAAGGATTGTCATGTAAACCCTGCAGGTGGATTATATCCGACATAACAAATAAAGTTGAACAGTACTACTTAAGGATAAAAGATGTCGAATCAATATAGTTGTCAGTAACTTAATTTGATCGACGGACATTCGATATCTTAACGTGGGAAGCCAAACGAGCATATAATAGAAGGAGCCCACAAACATAATTTGGGATTAGGGAGGTAGTGCAACAATAGCTCATTAGTGGACCGAGCTATTGTTAATGGGCCTGGATTGTGTTCGGACTGAACACGGGATATTCAGATCCGTTAGGAGGCCTAACCCTAATTTCTCCTCATGGTCCCTGTCGTAGCCTATATATATCATCTAAGCTACCGATCATACCTCGATACTTACGTATGTCGACGAGTTTGCATTGTTCATCAATATCAAGCTTGGTTGAAGTCGCCATTGGAGTGCTAAGTGGCTTGACTGCTTCCAGGTCGAACTTCTTTAATAGATCCTTTGTGTACTTTGCTTGATTTATGAACGTCCTATTGTTGGTTTGTTTGATTTGCAGTCCGAGAAAGAATTTCAGCTCTCCCATCATGCTCATCTCAAACTCATTCTGCATACACTTTGAAAATTCTTGACAAAGAGATTCATCTGTAGATCCAAAGATAATATCATCTACATAGACTTGAATCAAAAGAATATTGTTATTCAAAGATTTTATAAATAATGTAGTGTCAACCTTTCCCTTTAAAAAACCGTTGTCAAGTAGAAAAGAGCTTAGACGATCGTACCAAGCACGAGGAGGTTGTTTCAAACCGTATAAGGCTTTCTTCAACTTGAAAACAAATTCAGGATTTTTGAAATCAGTAAAACAGGGAGGTTGAGCTACATATACTTCTTCTTTTATAAAACTATGTAGAAATGTGCTTTTGACATCCATTTGAAATAACTTGAAATTATGAAAACATGCAAATGCATATAACATGTGAATGGATTCTAATCTCGCAACTGGGGCATAAGTCTCATCGTAGTCGATACCTTCTTCTTGATTGTATTCTTGAGCTACGAGTCGAGCCTTATTATGAGTCACTAAACCATTCTCGTTCAGTTTGTTTCAGAATACCCAACGGGTGCCAATGACCGGATGATCAATGGGCTTGGGAACAAGTTCCCAAACTTGATTCCGTTCAAATTAGTTTAATTCCTCTTGCATAGCATCTAACCAAAAATTATCACTACATGCTAGCAGGTATAGCTAAACTTGGTTATTTTGATTACTTAACTTGGTTGCTATTGTTGCACAGGTTGAGTTATCAAGCGTGGTAGCTGAATAGTGGTCTGACACTAGTGCATCTGACCACGTGTGCTCTCAAAGGAGCTGTTCACCAAGGACGAGCCATGTTATGACGAAGGTCTCGATGGCGAACATATATCTAGCAGAAGTTCTGAAGATCGAGACAGTGGTTATTAACCACCGACAAGGACACTGGAATGCGTGTTGCACGTACCAGAGATTTTTTGGCGATCTGATCTCAGAAAGTCTATTATCTGATACAGACTTGAAAGATGGACATTCGTACTAGCCAGATGGTAATTTCTTGGCGAGGAACATGCTTCGAAAAGATGTTCGGTGCTGAAGAAATGTTCGAACTTCTGCTGATGGCGATGAAGTTACTTCATTGAGTGGACTGAGAGTTGTTCTATGACAGAAGCAGACTCAAGCTGTCCTACCGGGACCTTATCTTCGGAATGTGGGGGTAAGGAGGTGGAGGAGTTTAAGGTCTGTGCAGATACAAGACTGTTGGGAAGCTGCTCAGACGATTGAACTAAAGTACTGATCATCTGGAGTTAGTACACTCAGATATCTGTGACTTTTATCAATTCTCCACAGAGGCCGGTTCGAAGTGTTTCTCGAAGTGCACGTTCGCATGACTTCTCAAGTAGAAGGATGCAGCATTCGAGTAGTTCAGAGACTTCAGGACTGAAGCTGAACGTTAAACCGATCTACAACTACTCAGAAGTGACCGAGATGTAGAGTATAGGTCTCATGAATTTGCATCGTTCTGCAAAGAACATGGAATCATCAATGAGACTACTGCTCAGTATTCTCCTCAATTTAACGGGATAGCGGAGGGGAAGAACAGAACGTTGACAGAAATGATGAGCTCAATGCTGCTAACTACGGGTCTTCCTAAATGCTAATGGGGAGAAGCTGCATTAACGACCATTTTTATTCTAAATAGAGTGTCGTATGCAACTTCGGACGTAACTCCTCACGAACACTGGTTCAAAGTCAGACCTAACTTGAATGTCATCCGAGTGTGGGGATCTCTGGCTTATGTGAAGCTCCCAGATCTGAAGATTCAGAAGCTGGGGACTAGGACTACGAAGATGATCTTCTTGGGGTATGTCGAGAAGAGTGATGCTCGAAGATTTCTTGATATTGAGTCAAATCATATCATCGAATCTCGTGAAGACAATTTGCAAGGCACAAGAATATTGTTCTTACGGATAAATCGGAGAACAATAAGGGTGCGCAAGAAACTGAAGTTTTCAATAAAGAAGTAGCCCAAGAAGATGTTGTTGTTGAAACAACGGTTGAACCAGAACTCGCTGAGCCGTCGTCGAAGCGAGCGAGGAGGCCGAAGAACTTCGGAGATGACTTCATCGCCTATCATGTGGAAGCAGATCCGCTTACCTATGATGAGGCGATGAAGACCAGAGATGATGTTTTCTGGAAGGAGGCGATTGACAATAAAATTGATTCCATCACCTCAAATAACACTTGGGTGTTGGTTGATCTTCCTGAAGGAGCGAAACCCATCGGATGCAAATGGATCTTCAAGAAGAAGATGAAAGCAGATGGAACTATTGACAAGTTCAAGGCCAGGTTGATGGCAAAGGGGTTTTCTCAGAAGCAGGGGATCGACTACTTTGACACGTATGCTCCAGTAGCCCGGATGGCCACTATCAGAATGTTGATTGCTCTCGCAGCGATACATAAGATGGTGATACATCAGATGGATGTGAAAACGGCATTCCTGAATGGCGAGCTGACCGAAGAGATCTACATGCAACAACTAGAAGGGTTTGTCATCAAAGGTCTTGAAGACAAAGTCTGTAAGTTGGTGAAATCTCTGTACGGTTTAAAGCAAACTCCCAAAATGTGGCATGAGAAGTTTGACAAAGTCATAAGGTCAAATGGCTACAGGGTCAGTGAAACAGACAAGTATGTTTATACGAAGTTTGCTGACGGAAGAGGATTCATCGTTTGTCTATACGTGGACGACATGCTAATCCTAGGTACGGATATAAGCTGTGTCACGGAGACAAAGAAGTTCCTCTCGACGAAGTTCAGTATGAAGGACATGGGGGATGCTGATGTTATCTTGGGACTCAAGACCATCCGGACAGACACTGAACTAGCGCTGTCACAGTCTCATTATGTTGAGAAGATGATCACTCGTTACGGATATCAGGATCTTCCAGGGATCGATACGCCGTACAAGTGTGATCTAAAACTGAAGCCTAATTCAAGGGAAAGCGTCAGACAGCTGGAGTATGCAAGCATAATCGGAAGTTTGATATATGCTACTACTGCCACAAGGCCTGACATAGCTTTTGCTGTGGGAATGCTGAGTCATTTCACGAGCAACCCAGGCATTGAGCACTGGAAAGCTGTGAAATGGGTTATGAGATATCACAAGAAGACTCAGACATATGTACTGCACTACAGCGGAGATCCGCCGGTAGTGGAAGGCTTCAGTTATGCCAGTTGGTGCTCAGAAGTGGAGAGCGAGAGGTCCACAGGTGGATACATTTTCACAATGGGTGGAGCTGCTATATCGTGGAAATCGAAGAAGCAGACTATGCTCTCGCGGTCATCCATAGAATCTGAGTTCTTTGCACTTGATACCGCAGCGGAGGAAGCAGAATGGCTTCGGAAACTCATGTATGATCTTCCAGTGGTTGGGGCACAGATACCGGCAATTCTGATATACTGCGACAACCAGGCAACTACAGCGGTGGCATCGAATGATCTCTTCAACGGGAAGAAGAGAACTGTGCGGTTGAAGCACAGGACAGTGAACGATCTCATCAAGAGAGGTGTCATTGCAGTGATTGATGTTCGGAGTCAGGAGAACCTGGCGGATCCGTTCACCAAGGGCCTCAAACGCTAGCTGGTCGATGACACAGCTTGTAAAATGGGCTTGAAGGCATTCTGATATTGTGTTATTATATTCCTACCATAAAGTTTTATGCTATAAGTTCTGTCACTACCACATTTCTAGTTTGAGGATATTTTTGTCATTTTTGAATTATTTGAATTTAATATATTTTATTAGGAATTTTAAATGATTTAATTGAATGGGTTGATTTAAATACTAATTTATTTATTGCCATGTGATTTTGGTTGGCCTAACCTAGATTGGACCTAACCTAGATTGGTCATAACTAGATTAGTTAGCCACTTTGAGAATTAGATGGTTTTGGTTAATGGTTGAAGTCAAGTTTAGTTAAGTGATTTTGCTAAAGACTAGGAAAGAGCCCTTTGTTCTAGGCCACCCATTAGCCTTGATTCATTCCTAGCCCTAGGATGCAACCTAAAAATCCTAACCCTAACTAAAGTGGCCAGCCAAGACCCCCCCTTGCCTATATAATGTCTCCATAGGAATTTGTGCCTCTTTTTAATTAGTTTTTCATTTTCCTAAAGAATAGGTAAGCCTTTATTTATTTTCTTCATAGTTTAATCAATAGGACTCCTTTTTGATTGGGATTTCTTCCATAATGTTCTAATCAATGTTCTCTTGCTGATTGTGGAGTCAAATCACAAATTTGAATCAATTTGAAGGATTGGGTGGCTTTGAAGAACTCCTTGGAAGAGAGTTTTTGTGTTGAAGAAACAACCCTAGGTAAATTCCTAATCACCCATTAAAATTTGGTTTTCTTTGCATATATACCTAGCCCTAGGTGTCCTGGTTCTGTAGGTATAGGGTTTGCTAATTTTTGTGTCCTGTACGTGTCCGTATCGGACACGTATCAGTTCTGTGCGCAGGTGTTCGACGAAATGCCACAAAGGGCATTTCGATCGAGTTTTCGTGATGTGTTTGAATAGGAAGTAGTGTTTTAGTGTCGCTTACACGTTTTTGATACACTGAGGTGATTTCGAGTCGTGTCCGAGTCACACTGGACTCGCGGACACGCCTGCACGCGCGTGGACAGCAGTGTCCTGCTGCTCGTGGGTTCGTGCGACTCATTCTGGACACGTGGACGCGTGTCCTTCGACACAGGGCTTGGGGCAATGTCTGACACGACACCCCCAAGGCCACGTGTCTGTTGGTTTCGTGTCGAGTGAGGGATTCGACCCGCACTGGACAGGGGTGTACTGTGGCTGAACCCAGTTCAGTGTGTTTGAGTTTTGTGTGTTTTGGACACATTCGTGTCCTATTTTTTGACACGATACATTATGTATATCAAGTACACATTTTGACAATTAAATACCAACCATTTGCATGGATTATTAAATGTTATTTCTGTGTTGAAATGGGAAATTTCTATTTCACTGAAACTGTTGAGTATCAGTGAGTGTGCTCACTGTTTCACCATTTTAATTCCCTTTTAAATGTTAAATATCATGTAAATTAATTATGGTTAATGTCTGTACATTAGATAACAAGTTTAGGTTTGTAGGAATCATTTTTTTGTGAAGAATTGATGAAAGAGAGTTCGAATTTCATGGGAACTGATTGTTCACTGATACATGTATTCTGGAAACTGAATTGGTTCCTATTTAATCTGATTTTGACTATGTTATCAGCTGTTAATTATATCTTACATGTTATCTAGTCTATGATTGGTTGATTTTCACATTAGACACCAAAATTTAGTTTAACTTCTCAGTTTTAGATTGAATTCATAATTGAACCGAATGAATGGTTCCTGTTTTCTGATACATGGAGTATCAGTGGCTCCTCTTTAATTCGAATGGTTCAATCCCAGTTTCAATAATAACTTACACATAGTTTATATATGTTATATAGGAGTTATGTGTTGGTTTCATGTGGAAAGTTATTGGGAATCGAAACCCTGAAAAATCTGCTTTGATTTCCAGTTCATGATAGCTGTCTTGATTCCTGAAATCTGAGTTTCTTTCAAATCTGAGAACCATGAAGTCACACCATCACCAGCTCACAAATACCTGTCACATATATCATGAGACACTTTTCCTCACTGTTTTCCTGCACCCATGTTGCTGTGATACACTGGTTTGCATTACATGTCACATGTTTTCAGCTCACATTAATTCCTGTACACAGGACACTGAGACTCCTTGCAATGAATTAAACCTGAGTTTATATTTCCTGTACACTGTTTTCCCTACATGACACTGTCACCAGTGATCACAAGCACACACATTCACAACGGGGACACTTTGCATCTCACCAATCCTATGATACACTGTTTTGCTTCCAAATATCTGAGACACAAGGACACTTTCCTGTCACCTGGAGAACACACACACTTCTTCACTGTTTTCAGGATCACAGACACACACACTGTCCTGATTTTTTCCCATTGTTTTACTGTCATTTGTTAGGCCTAATATTGAACCTTGTTTTCACATGCTCACCACACATGTTCTTCCCTCTAGCACACACACACACATTTCATCATGCACACACACATTGCTCCTATATATCCACACACACATATATGCATCCTATATATGTATATATATATATATATATATATATATAGATCATTCCTAATCTGTGTATGAGCATTATATATATATTTGTATATGTGGGTAAATAGATTACTAGCATATGTGTGATGGTAAAGTATATACGGGTATTTCCATGTGTGATAGCTCATGTGCTAGGCACATGTCTATTTGTATATGTGGATATACACATACATTCATATGTGATAGTATACATAGTCTATATGTGGTATTGGGCCTATGTTGTGTCTGTTAGACTAGTGAGAGTTTAGTTAGGCTATTTAGTCTTGATTAGGCCTAGAATAGACTAGTTAAGACTAATTAGACTTGTTGGACCTAGTTTGACCATAGTTGACCTAGGTTTGACTTCTTGGTTGACCAGGGTTGACCAAGAGTTGACTTTGACCTAGTTTGACATAGACTCATGTAGAATGCATTGTAGTGCTTCATCTTATTATTTTAGACTTGTTGTGACTTGTGCTGTTCTGATTAGGAGCCAGACACCTCTCCTCGGACAGTACATTTCAGTTGGACACTCAGATAGCAGGCGAGTACATCCTCTGATCATTTCATATCATGTTTAGGATTATATTTTCCTGCTTTAGACTATCTTACTTGATGCTGACACGTTGGAACACGGATTGGTACTATATGGATCCCTTCATGATATGTTATCCTTCTCGGGAGCATCAGATACTTTTGTCCAGTGTGTTTCACTTACATCACGTATCTTATGCTTCTATTATCATGAATCTTCGGGAATCAGCTAGTGACTCATGTACTCACATGATCACCAAGCATTCACGAATCAATTCATGAATCACCCTTTATGGGCAACGTAGTATAATCATGAATCTTAACGTAACTTGAATGGATCTTTGTGTATAGATTGGGGATGGGGGAGTATAAATGAACATGTGAATAAATCCAAGTAGTGTAATCATGAATCAATTCCAAGTAGTGTAATCATGAATCAGTCCTTAGCCATTCACATGTTTATCCAGTACTCTGAATCACTAGCACTGTCTCCCTTTATATATATCATAGATATTTACTTACAGTCTCTCTCTTACATTATGTTATTCTTCAGTTTCCTGTATTTTATTCTCTAGCATGATTATATTTCCTTTTCCTGCTATGACTTGTTGAGATGTATTGTGCTCGCTCCTGTCCTGACTGGACCTGTTGAAATATTACAGAGGATGAGGACGAGGCTGGCTGCCCTACCTATTATGGGGCTACTTTAGATGACAGATGTGACTTGGACCAGCAGCCGGACCCTATAGCTGTGGATGACACTCTTCTAGACTATGATGTTTTATTTACCTTACTCTATGGATGACTGTATATATTGATATTTGGGATATGTATTATCTTAGACACTTAGACTCTCTGTTGTACTTGGGATTTCTTTTCATTTCAGCAGTATTTATCTATCTATCATTCCATCTTATCTTCTGCCTTAGTTTGTGATTGAGTTTACTTTCTGCTATGTCACCCCCATTCGGGGAGTATAAACTGTTTAGAATTTATATTGTTAGATGTTGTGACCTAGGACACGTTCTACCGCCGACACTGCGGCGTAGGCTGGACGTACCCACGTCTCGTGCCCTTACTCTAGGGTCCGGGTCGTGACAAGTTCAAAGAGAAATCTACTAGGCATCTAGCTTTTGGTTCAAGGGAGGACTATTAACCAGAAGAATATCAGGAACGGTGGGTACTTGTCCTCTGTGACATGGAGAGGTTACGGACCTACAACCACTGTTGTCTACTGTTGTTTTCTGCGGAAAACGGATCCTGTAGGAAGGTTGGCTTAAATGCCTTAATGAGTTCTCAGGCAGAGTGAATGCCTGGGGTGCTTTACAGGAAGCACGGTAGCGCAGCACTACAAGGAGTGTAACTCCATGCTACAGTGGGGTGACTCCACCATGAGGTTCCCAGGTAGGGGTAATACCTTTGCTTTGCAAGCCAAGTCACAGCGGAGTAGCACCGCAAATAGGCAGGTAGCCTAATGCTGTATGATAATCGTAATAAAGAGAGGTAGACAACACTACAAAGAGGACGATGTCCTCATGTTACAGTAGCATGACACCACGAAGAGGTACCAGGTAGGGTAAAGCCTCGGCTTTGCGAGCCATGTCATAGCGGCGTAACACCGCACGGAAGCGCAAGGCTTCATGCTGGGTAGTTTGGCACTACAAAGAGGCCTGTGACCTCATGCTACAGTAGTATGACACTACGATGAGGTACCCAGGTGGGGTAAAGCCTCGGCTTTAAGCCATGTCATAGCGGCGTAGCACCGCAAAGAAGCGCAATGCTTCATGCCATGACTATTTATAAAGAACTCACCTATAGTGTATGGACAGAGATATCAGGCCGTCTCTTGAGGGTAAACTTGTAGACGCCCAAAAAATTATACACTGAAACCAGGCTGGCACAAGGCCTTCAATGTGCAGCCAGAAGCACAGTTGATGTCATTATGTGGGTAGGAAGAATTGCAGTTATGGTGCAGAATTCAAGGTTTAGTCCATTCTTGTATCATGCTGTTATTTAACCTATGCGAGAAGATTCAAGTCGTAGCGACATCTCTCCTAATGCATGATGGACAGTCATTGTGGGGAACGCTCAACCCATATATTGAGATATGTGGGGGATTGTTGGTGTTTTTGCCTTTGGACTAGAAAAGAGTCCCACATCGGCTACACCAAATGGTGAGTATCTCAATATAATGCATTGCTTGTGTTGAGGTGTGCACATAAGGTGTAGTGGGGCACAAGTTTGTGCCATGTGGGAGTATTTTTCTAGAAGGAAAAAGGATTAAATCCAACAAGGATGCAACTTGATTTTTGTTGTGCGGACTCGGACTCGGACACGGACTCCAGGATGTCTCGTGCATGCACGGGAGTGTTCGGGGGGTAGGCGTGGACTGGCACACTTCTATGTTGATTGTGGGATGATCTAAAATATCAAACTCTATTTTTGAGTATTGGTATTTTAGTCCCACATCGGATAGGAGAAGAGGTGAAGTCTCAACTCCACTCTATAAATAGAGCCCCTTGGCCTCCTTTGAAAAATGCACCAAGAAGAGAGTTAAGGGAGTCTGTAAAGTCCATGAAGCCCGTTCAAGTCTCAAATATTGACTTACGAGCGTTCCAAAAGTTCTTCGTGAACTTGCTGGTTCCTGGGAGCAGATCGTGTTGGGGCGAATCTTGCTTTGAGCAACGGTGATCTTAATCACCCCAGCAAGAACATTTCCTCTTCTTCTTTCTTCTTTCTTCTCCTTCATTTGAGTTGTAACTCAGTTCTGTCCGTCTGCAACTGCGATTGCAAGGAAGAACGTGAGATTTATTTTCTGAACTCAGTTCTGTCCGTCAGCAACTGCGATTGCGAGGAAGAACGTGAGATTTACTTTCTGATTATTATTGCTTTTGTAATCAGATTTATATTAGTGTTCCTCTTGGATCTCGAGAATAATCAGAAGGTGGACGTTTGTTGAACCTCTGATCTCGACAACGAGTCTACCATCTTTGATCAAGCCCCGGGACTAACATATATATATATATATATATATATATATATATATATATATATATATATATATATATATATATATATATATATTACAAGGATTGTCGAAATTCAGAACTTTGTCATTAGATCCTAAAAACAATATATTCTATTTCTTAGTGAAGGAAATATCTATAGAATCTCACAAATTTCACGAGCAATATAGCATTGAGTAGTTACCATCTCAACAATTGGGTTGAACTCACAAATTTCACGAGCAATATAGCATTGAGTAGTTACCATCTCAACAATTGGGTTCACGAGCAATATAGCATTGAGTAGTTACCATCTCAACGATTGGGTTGAAATCACAAATTTCACGAGCAATATAGCATTGAGTAGTTACCATCTGTAGATTCACAAAAGAACTTGAGGTTTCTAGTACTGAACTTCAGTTTTTGCTCACAATACAGGTTATAGATGTGTAGGCACCCACGCATAGGAAAGCTTACGGCGACATACGCCTACTTGCATTGTTCCCAAGGGATGAACTTTGACTTCAACATTCATCATTTGCACGAGAATCGAAGCGTCTCGTTTGTTGTCTTCGAGAGGCGTTAAGCTTTTTTCAATGCTATCTCGAAGATGGTGACGGAGGCATGATGACTCAGGCGCGCCTAAAGTGATAAGGCGCCAGGAGATCGTCACACGCCTAGATAACACGTGCCTGGGACGCGTGCTCGTTTGTGCACTGCTTCCAAGGTGGATGTACTCTACTCTTTCTAGTACGAGAGTCGAAGCATCTGACTTGACGTCTCGAGAAAGATCTCGATTCATTTAATGCAGCATGGGAGGAACTGGCGTGGAGAATCAGGCGCGTCTATGAGGCGCGAGTAGAAGATTTGGGCGTGCCCTAGAGGGGCGCGATTGGCCCAGAGCGTAGAGATAGTCTCCTTCTGATGTCACGCTACTCTAGTTTAGGCGTGCATAGCCCTTCGCCAGGTCTGATGCTAGGCATCATACTTTGATCATGTTGGGGAGAGAAACAAAACGTAAAACTCTCTTCATATTTAATGCAACGAACCTTACATTAATGGTGACGAACTTGACGCTTCAACTTCCGTGCCGATCGGTTTTCCAACACCTATTTATAGGCCTCAAAGAACGTGTACTTTGATAAGAAGAGAAAACGAACATTTATCTGCTCAAAATAGGGCAGAATCAACCATTTTTATCCAGAAGGAGATCGTGCTAAATCTTATGCTAGCGCGCGCCCCACTGTTGTTCAAAGTATTTCTAACTATACAAAGAAAGTTAGAAAACTTTGAAGGGGATCTTGTAGGTGCATGGGTCGCGCGCCCCAACATGATCAAAGTAAGATGCCTAGTATCAGACATGGCGAATGGCTATGCACGCCTAAACTAGAGTAGCGTGACATCAGAAGGAGACTATCTCTACGCTCTGGGCCAATCGCGTCCCTCTAGGACACGCCCAAATCTTCTACTCGCGCCTCATAGACGCGCCTGATCCTCCACGTCAGTTCCTCCCATGCTGCATTAAATGAATCGAGATCTTTCTCGAGACGTCAAGTCAGATGCTTCGACTCTCGTACTAGAAAGAGTAGAGTACATCCACCTTGGAAGCAGTGCACAAACGAGCACGCGTCCCAGGCGCGTGTTATCTAGGCGTGTGACGATCTCCTGGCGCCTTATCACTTTAGGCGCGCCTGAGTCATCATGCCTCCGTTACCATCTTCGAGATAGCATTGAAAAAAGCTTAACGCCTCAAGAAGACAACAAACGAGACGCTTCGATTCTCGTGCAAATGATGAATGCTGAAGTCAAAGTTCATCCCTTGGGAACAATGCAAGTAGGCGTATGTCGCCATAAGCTTTCCTATGCGTGGGTGACTCTTCTACCCTCGCGCCTATATATCACTCGCCACCTAGGACAGTGATTCCTAGGCGCGTGTATGTCCTTGGCGTGGGCCACGTGTCAAGAGCCAAGTCACGCCGAAGAACGAGTTTGAAGTGCTTCCGAGATTCTCTCCAACAACATCTACTACGTGGCGGTCAACCATGGTTTCCTTACAAGCGAAGTGTGCGTCTGGCTGTAACCAACCCCTGTTCAGGGGCGCCACATGGCAAGCTGAAACTTGCGCATACAATTTCCTAGGCGCATGAGCTATTCCCTCATCCACTATAAATAGGAGGAACCTTCCTCCATTTAAAAAGGTCGATTGCCCCCGATTCCTGAGTACCTCAAGCAGTCCCTAGCATCCCAGAGAGAGTCCTTGTTGTTCCCCTCAGCCAGTTAAGTTAAGTCCGGCAATTCCCTCTCGCAGTAAGATCGTCAACGGAGTAAAGAAACAACCCTCCACCGTCACAACCCAGATCAAAAACAAAGTGCGATCAAGGGATTTCCGTCCAGGAGTTCCTCTTCGTATTCTCGTTCGCAACCTTCACAGCAGCCTATTCTCAAGCTCGGAAGCGATGTCGAACATTATCCAAGTTACACATCCTCTGATACTCCATCCTACCTCCTATACATACCCTTACGCATAACTAATTATACTCGCCCCTCTGTTGGATCCTACCCGATGACCCCTCTCTCTTCGAAGCCCAATGACACTAAGAGGACTATTAGGCATCTACTTGATATAGCTACTGTTTTAACTATGGTAGTCCACCAGATTGCCCCTCCCCTATCTAGGTTACCTGTACCCTGTACTAAGCATGGTGCATTTGTTTGCACTGCTTGCTGTTTCCAAAGTACCCACACACTTCCTCTCTGTTATTGACTCTTACCTACAAGCCACATAGGCATCTGTATACCCTGTTGCATATATTCCTAGGATTTAGCTTAGGTGCACAGGCATACAAAACCTCTTCTCTTCCCTTGCTACCCATTGTGCTGCCATTTCCTAACCCATATGTTGCATATAAACACTCTCTAAAACATTCACTATAAAAGACATCTGCTGTTGTCTCACACTGGTACACAACTGAACTCTCTTGTGGTTTCTTCGTAAACTAACTGAAGGTAATCCCAGTTGGAAATACCAATATACCCCGCCTATACACAGCCTCTGATCTCTGAAATTGCCGCCCATTTATGGACATCTAACACGAAATGGTATCACATTGACACTTTGTAATGTGTTTCGACATATCCTTACATGTAAATGGACTTTACAAACCAATCGGCCCAACATACACCACCCACAAGAATTTGCCTACTAATCTACTCCCAACTCCCTACTTAGACCCCGTACTAGTAACACAAGTATTTCCAGGTTTGTGCACACTATGGATGTGCAATGATGCCTCTCTAACCCTCTGTGATACTCACCGATTTTTTGCTACCTAACACATGGGTATCCCGATCCTAAGTACCCCTATCTTGTTTCCTGGAACCCAGTGTTCCCGGGTATCTGCTAGCGACACACCTGAATCCCCTGTTCGACCCAATTACTTGCACTCTAACAGAATACTCTTGCTAGCACCACACACACATGGACTCAGAACTACCATTACTTCCTACACGAGTTCCTATTACCAAAACTCTTTTCCCGATACCCAAATGGGTTCCTTGATACACGGATACCAAGCAACTTCTAGTATTATATTTATGTGCTCAAAATCTAAATTAGCAACACCTACCCGCTTCCTGCTATTAGTTAAATACCACGAACGACGGTCCTCTATCTTAATGTTTCAAAAATTAAAGAAATCAAAGGTTTAGTCAATTACCTGTCGGAGAAGGATTTCGAAGAAAGATGACACGAGGAGGAGATGGTTGCTTGATTGTAGGGGCAGAAAACTGGCAATGGATGACAATAGGGGAAATCAGGTTTTGTAGATGGAAGGGATCGTTTGCTTCCCCTCTCTCTCTATATATATGTGTGTGTGGCCTGCTTATATGAGAGGGGATAAGATGAGTTCTATTTGAATTCAATCTTTAGGGATTTGAATTTAAGAGAGATTAATATTCGAGGAAGGGTGGTTGTTCGACAGAATTTGAATAAGTTTAAATATAGAGAGTGTGCGGGGTCATAAGAACAAGATTTGAGTTAAAAAATTATACCAAAAACCCCTCTTTGACAAAATTGGCTTTACAAAACCCTCCTTTTCTCATGACAACTAATACGATGCTTGCATATTTAATCTATATAAAGAAACGAAATTTAACTTAAAGGGATATAATTTGGTTAAGGGTTTACAAGTTGGAAACATTTTTTAGCACACTAAGCAACAATATTGTTTCTGTATAGTAGATGCCATTGTCTTCTAGAGTCTGCTTTACATTTTTTAGCATCCAAGACTCCAAGTAGATGCCATCTTGGACAAAGCAATTCATTTAAGTTTTAGAAAACATATTATTGTGAATCATGTGACATCTACTGCTAATTTGCTTACATTTTTTTAAGTTTAAGTTTTAGAAAGGATATATGCTGCTAATGCATCTAATTTGCTTACATCTTTGGTTTTACAAAGGTTTGCATTTAAGTTTTAAAGTTTAGAAAGCATATATGCAGCTCATTTGCTTACGTCTTTTTCTTCTTTTTTTTCTTTCTTTTTTGCAGAATTTAAGTATCAAAAAGAAAGAAATCAACAATGGCGGGAACAAGTCGCAAACGTCCAGCGACACTAAAGCCGCAGCAGTGCCGTCCGAGGAGCAGATCAGAAGTGGCCGAGGCGACGGCGGCTGCTGACATTCAGGTGTCCTTCAGATCTTTCCCCTACTACCTATGTGAGCTCACGAAACACGAGCTTTGCCTGTCTGCGTACGTTCACCTCATCTACAAGAAAAAGTTTCCAACGGACAAGGTCTCCTCTCTAAGCCAGTTTTTACTCTTCCATGGTCGACCGGGATCCGAAGTTTATCAGGAGACTGTAGCAAAGGCTCTAGCAAAGGAATTTGATGCCTGTTTCATAAAATACGATCCTCTTCCAAATTTTGCTTCTTCAGTTGCTTCAGTAATAAATCAGTTGGGGAAGGTTGCATCCGAAGAAAGCATTCCTTCAGTATTATTTCTCTCCAACATCTTCCTCTTAGATATAAAGAAATGCATAGCAATAAAGGAGCTGAAGAGTCGATTTAATTTAATTCCGGAAGGAGTTCTCGTCATCGGCTCTTATCTCGATGACAAAGAAGAGGTGGAGTCGCCTCTTACTAGATATTTCCCAACTATTGTTACCATTACGTTGCCGGAAGCTCAAGCCTCAGGCTGGAAACACGGATCGGACCTCGATGGCGAAACTTCCAATGCCGAAGTAAACATCAGGAGGATTCGGTCTACTCTTGACAGTGTTGGTTGGAAGTGCAGCGATCTTGAGACGCTCTCCATAAAAGATGAAGTGCTTACAGACAAATCGGTTGATCGAATAGTTGGCTTCGCTATAAGCCATCACCTCATGGAGAGCAAGGGGCTTTCTGAGGCGGATACTGAGGCTTCTCTTTCCAGTGAAAGCGTAAAGCATGGTTTCATTCTATTAGAAGCCAGGAGGAGAGTTACCATGAATGTGAAGAAATCGCTCAAGGATGTGGTTACTGATAACGTGTACGAGCAGAGGCTACTGGTTGATGTCACCCCCCCTCACGAACTCGGAGTTACTTTCGATGATGTGGGAGCTCTAGACAACATGAAGGATGTGCTGAGGGAATCGGTGATGCTTCCGTTGCAGAGGCCAGAACTGTTTTCTAGTGGACAGCTGAAGAAGCCCTGCAAGGGGATACTTCTCTTCGGTCCTCCTGGCATGGGCAAAACGATGCTTGCGAAAGCGGTCGCAACAGAAGCAGGCACAAACTTCATCAGCATGTCTATGTCGAGCATCGCTTCAATGATGTACGGAGACACGGACAAATATGCGAAAGCAGTATTCACATTAGCAAGGAAGATTGCGCCTAGTATAGTCTTCATTAACGAGGTGGACAACATATTGAGACGGAGGGGGGAATACGGAGAGGACGAAGTCTCGCGCAGGTTGAAGAACGAGATCATGATGAACTAGGAAGGGCTCCGCTCGAAAGGCCTATTTGTCACGGCAAGGACCAAGACGCACTTTGTGTCCTTCGTGCGGAGCCCGTCCAGTTCATCATGATCTCGTTCTTCAACCTGCGCGAGACTTCGTCCTCTCCATATTCCCCCCTCCGTCTCAACATGTTGTCCACCTCGTCAATGAAGACTATACTAGGCACAATCTTCCTTGCTAATGTGAATACTGCTTTCGCATATTTGTCCGTGTCTCCGTACATCATTGAAGCGATGCTCGACATAGACATGCTGATGAAGTTTGTGCCTGCTTCTGTTGCGACCGCTTTCGCAAGCATCGTTTTGCTCGTGCCAGGAGGACCGAAGAGAAGTATCCCCTTGCAGGGCTTCTTCAGCTGTCCACTAGAAAACAGTTCTGGCCTCTGCAACGGAAGCATCACCGATTCCCTCAGCACATCCTTCATGTTGTCTAGAGCTCCCACATCATCGAAAGTAACTCCGAGTTCGTGAGGGGGGATGACATCAACCAGTAGCCTCTGCTCGTACACGTTATCAGTAACCACATCCTTGAGCGATTTCTTCACATTCATGGTAACTCTCCTCCTGGCTTCTAATAGAATGAAACCATGCTTTACGCTTTCACTGGAAAGAGAAGCCTCAGTATCCTCCTCAGAAAGCCCCTTGCTCTTCATGAGGTGATGGCTTATAGCGAAGCCAACTATTCGATCAACCGATTTGTCTGTAAGCACTTCATCTTTTATGGAGAGCGTCTCAAGATCGCTGCACTTCCAACCAACACTGTCAAGAGTAGACCGAATCCTCCTGATGTTTACTCCGGCATTGGAAGTTTTGCCATCGAGGTCCGATCCGTGTTTCCAGCCTGAGGCTTGAGCTTCCGGCAACGTAATGGTAACAATAGTTGGAAATATCCAGTAAGAGGCGACTCCGAAATATCCAGTAAGAGGCGACTCCACCTCTTCTTTGTCATCGAGATAAGAGCCGATGACGAGAACTCCTTCCGGAATTAAATTAAATTGACTCTTCAGCTCCTTTATTGCTATGCATTTCTTTATATCTAAGAGGAAGACGTTGGAGAGAAATAATACTGAAGGAATGCTTTCTTCGGATGCAACCTTCCCCAACTGATTTATTACTGAAGCAACTGAAGAAGCAAAATTTGGAAGAGGATCGTATTTTATGAAACAGGCATCAAATTCCTTTGCTAGAGCCTTTGCTACAGTCTCCTGATAAACTTCGGATCCCGGTCGACCATGGAAGAGTAAAAACTGGCTTAGAAAGGAGACCTTGTCCGTTGGAAACTTTTTCTTGTAGATGAGGTGAACGTACGCAGACAGGCAAAGCTCGTGTTTCGTGAGCTCGCATAGGTAGTAGGGGAAAGATCTGAAGGACACCTGAATGTCAGCAGCCGCCGTCGTCTCGGCCACTTCTGATCCGCTCCTCGGACGGCACTGCTGCGGCTTTGGTGTCGCTGGACGTTTGCGACTTGTTCCCGCCATTGTTGATTTCTTTCTTTTTGATACTTAAATTCTGCAAAAAAGAAAGAAAAAAAAAGAAGAAAAAGACGTAAGCAAATGAGCTGCATATATGCTTTCTAAACTTTAAAACTTAAATGCAAACCTTTGTAAAACCAAAGATGTAAGCAAATTAGATCATTAGCAGCATATATCCTTTCTAAAACTTAAACTTAAAAAAAATGTAAGCAAATTAGCAGTAGATGTCACATGATTCACAATAATATGTTTTCTAAAACTTAAATGAATTGCTTTGTCCAAGATGGCATCTACTTGGAGTCTTGGATGCTAAAAAATGTAAAGCAGACTCTAGAAGACAATGGCATCTACTATACAGAAACAATATTGTTGCTTAGTGTGCTAAAAAATGTTTCCAACTTGTAAACCCTTAACCAAATTATATCCCTTTAAGTTAAATTTTGTTTCTGGAAATTGCTGAGAAACCCAATTTCGGGGTGGGCTTTTATGAAATGCCCACCCGCTGCATAAGTTTTATGAAATACCCAGAATTAAGTATTTTCACGTTAAATATTCCAAGATTCCCTTTTAGATGCCACCCGTTGGGAAATGCTATTTTTATAATACCGAAACTACCCCTCCGCGCGAATTGGTCATCTATATGTATTTGAATTCAAAAAACTCAGATCTGGATTGCGATTTTCGTCTTCTTCTTCTTCACGGAAATCTGAATTCCATTGCTCTCATATTCAGCAGAGATCGCAAAAATCGTTCGTAGTTCGGTGTGTTTTTTTTCAGTCGAACTCAGATCATCGTTCGTCATCATCGTCACCATCATCATCATCTTCATCGTGGAGACATTTGAAGTTTTTCGACGATTAGGTCAATTGTGGAGAGAAGATCTTTCTTCTTCTTTTCCATAAGAATTATCATCGTTTTGAAAGAAGAACGAAACTCTTTATTCATGAAAAAACTAAATTAACGTTTTAACACTGTAAATGACCATTCTCCGTGTAAACTAACACGGAGAATGCCATTCTCCGTTTTATTTAAAACGGAGAATGCCATTCTCCGTTTTATTTAAAACGGAGAATGCCGTTCTCCGTGTTTCTAACACGGAGAATGACCATTCTCCTGCGTTTTAACACTGGAATGACCATTCTCCGTCTTAATTAGGACGGAGAATGACCATTCTTCGTCTTAATTAAGACGGAGAATGCCATTCTCCGTCTTAATTAAGACGGAGAATGCCATTCTCCGTTTTATTTAACACAGAGAATGGCATTCTTCGTGTTTCTAACACGGAGAATGGTCATTCTACTGCGTTTTAACACTGGTATGACCATTCTCCGTGATAAATTACACGGAGAATGGCATTCTCCGTGTAAATTAAGACGGAGAATGGTCATTCTCCGTTTAATTTAGCACGGAGAATAGCCATTCTCCGTCTTAATTAGGACGGAGAATGCCATTCTCCGTTTTATTTAACACGGAGAATGACATTCTCCGTTTTATTTAACACGGAGAATGGCATTCTCCGTGTTTCTAACACGGAGAATGGTCATTCTCCTGCGTTTTAACACTGGAATGACCATTCTCCGTGTAAATTAAGACGGAGAATGCCATTCTCCGTGTTACTAATACGGAGAATGACCATTCTCCGTGTTACTAATACGGAGAATGACCACCCTCATGCGAAAATTAACATTTTTCGTGTTCTAAACGGAGAATGGCCATTCTCCTGCATTTTATGGTCAGCTGAAACTTTGGAGGGCCATAACTTTTGACTGGGAGGTCGAAACGAGGTCCCGTTTGTTGCAAAATGAGCGTATCGTCGAGGAGACTGAAAGTAACAGTTTCACAGTTAGACGGCCTTCCGAAATTTTAGAATCGCAAAAAAATGATGTTTGGACCTCCGTTTTAGCACTTTTGCCGTTCGTCCCGGTCTTTCCGAAATTTTCCGACGAGTTTTTAAAGATTTTTGAGGAGAAAACCTAGATTCGAAAGTGAGCAGCGTATGGAAGAAGATGGAGTATTGAAACGTTTTTTTTAAGAGCAGTTTTGTGGGTGTTTCCAATAAATTAAAAGGAAGGGCAAAAGGGTCATTTGGAACCCGCTTTGGATAAGTTTCTCTAATTCTGGGCACGCGATGAAAGTTTTTTTAGCGGTGGATTTTACATAAAACTTTTTTAGTTTTTGGGCATTTCATAAATCTTCCCATATCGTTTCTTTATATAGATTAAATATGCAAGCATCGTATTAGTTGCCATGAGAAAAGGAGGGTTTTGTAAAGCCAATTTTGTCAAAGAGGGATTTTTGGTATAATTTTTTAACTCAAATCTTGTTCTTATGACCCCGCACACTTTCTCTATATTTAAACATATTCAAATTCTGTCGAACAACCACCCTTCCTCGAATACTAATATCTCTTAAATTCAAATCCCTAAAGATTGAATTCAAATAGAACTCATCTTATCCCCTCTCATATAAGCAGGCCACACACACATATATATAGAGAGAGACAGGGGAAGCAAACGATCCCTTCCATCTACAAAACCTGATTTCCCCTATTGTCATCCATTGCCAGTTTTCTGCCCCTACAATCAAGCAACCATCTCCTCCTCGTGTCATCTTTCTTCGAAATCCTTCTCCGACAGGTAATTGACTAAACCTTTGATTTCTTTAATTTTTGAAACATTAAGATAAGAGGACCGTCGTTCGTGATATTTAACTAATAGCAGGAAGCGGGTAGGTGTTGCTAATTTAGATTTTGAGCACAGAAATATAATACTAGAAGTTGCTTGGTATCCGTGTATCAAGGAACCCATATGAGTATCGGGAAAAGAGTTTTGGTAATAGGAACTCGTGTAGGAAGTAATGGTAGTTCTGAGTCCATGTGTGTGTGGTGCTAGCAAGAGTATTCTGTTAGAGTGCAAGTAATTGGGTCGAACAGGGGATTCAGGTGTGTCGCTAGCAGATACCTAGGAACACTGGGTTCCAGGAAACAAGATAGGGGTACTTAGGATCGGGATACCCATGTGTTAGGTAGCAAAAAATCGTTGAGTATCACATAGGGTTAGAGAGGCATCATTGCACATCCATAGTGTGCACAAACCTGGAAATACTTGTGTTACTAGTATGGGGTCTAAGTAGGGAGTTGGGAGTAGATTAGTAGGCAAATTCTTGTGGGTGGTGTATGTTGGGGCGATTGGTTTGTAAAGTCCATTTACATGTAAGGATATGTCAAAACACATTACAAAGTGTCAATGTGATACCATTTCGTGTTAGGTGTCCATAAATAGGCGGCAATTTCAGAGATCAGAGGCTGTGTATAGGCGGGGTATATTGGTATTCCCAACTGGGATTACCATCAGTTAGTTTACGAAGAAACCACAAGAGAGTTCAGTTGTGTACCAGTGTGAGACAACAGCAGTTGTCTTTTATAGTGAATGTTTTAGAGAGTGTTTATATGCAACATATGGGTTAGGAAATGGCAGCACAATGGGTAGCAAGGGAAGAGAAGAGGTTTTGTATGCCTGTGCACCTAAGCTAAATCCTAGGAATAGATGCAACAGGGTATACAGATGCCTATGTGGCTTGTAGGTAAGAGTCAATAACAGAGAGGAAGTGTGTGGGCACTTTGGAAACAGCAAGCAGTGCAAACAAATGCACCATGCTTAGTACAGGGTACAGGTAACCTAGATAGGGGAGGGGCAATCTGGTGGACTACCATAGTTAAAACAGTAGCTATATCAAGTAGATGCCTAATAGTACTCTTAGTGTCAATGGGCTTTGAAGAGAGAGGGGTCATCGGGTAGGATCCAACAGAGGGGTGAGTATAATTAGTTATGCGTAAGGGTATGTATAGGAGGTAGGATGGAGTATCAGAGGATGTGTAACTTGGATAATGTTCGACATCGCTTCCGAGCTTGAGAATAGGCTGCTGTGAAGGTTGCGAACGAGAATACGAAGAGGAACTCCTGGACGGAAATCCCTTGATCGCACTTTGTTTTTGATCTGGGTTGTGACGGTGGAGGGTTGTTTCTTTACTCCGTTGACGATCTTACTGCGAGAGGGAATTGCCGGACTCAACTTCACTGGCTGAGGGGAACAACAAGGACTCTCTCTGGGATGCTAGGGACTTCTTGAGGTACTCAGGAATCGGGGGCAATCGACCTTTTTAAATGGAGGAAGGCTCCTCCTATTTATAGTGGATGAGGGAATAGCTCATGCGCCTAGGAAATTGTATGCGCAAGTTTCAGCTTGCCACGTGGCGCCCCTGAACAGGGGTTGGTTACAGCCAGACGCACACTTCACTGGTGAGGAAACCATGGTTGACCGCCACGTAGTAGATATGTTGTTGGAGAGAATCTCGAAAGCACTTCAAACTCGTTCTTCGGAGTGACTAGGCTCTTGACACGTGGCCCACGCCAAGGACATACACGCGCCTAGGAATCACTGTCCTATGTGGCGAGTGATATATAGGCGCGAGGGTAGAAGAGGCACACACGCATAGGAAAGCTTATGGCGACATACGCCTACTTGCATTGTTCCCAAGGGATGAACTTTGACTTCAGCATTCATCATTTGCACGAGAATCGAAGCGTCTCGTTTGTTGTCTTCGAGAGGTGTTAAGCTTTTTTCAATGCTATCTCGAAGATGGTGACGGAGGCATGATGACTCAGGCATGCCTAAAGTGATAAGGCGCCAGGAGATCGTCACACGCCTAGATAACACGCGCCTGGGACGCGTGCTCGTTTGTGCACTGCTTCCAAGGTGGATGTACTCTACTCTTTCTAGTACGAGAGTCGAAGCATCTGACTTGACGTCTCGAGAAAGATCTCGATTCATTTAATGCAGCATGGGAGGAACTGACGTGGAGGATCAGGCGCGTCTATGAGGCGCGAGTAGAAGATTTGGTCGTGCCCTGGAGGGGCGCGATTGGCCTAGAGCGTAGAGATAGTCTCCTTCTGATGTCACGCTACTCTAACTTAGGCGTGCATAGCCCTTCGCCAGGTCTGATGCTAGGCATCATACTTTGATCATGTTGGGGCGCGCGACCCATGCGCCTACAAGATCCTCTTCAAAGTTTTCTAACTTTCTTTGTATAGTTAGAAATACTTTGAACAACAGTGGGGCGCACGCTAGCATAAGATTTAGCACGATCTCCTTCTGGATAAAAATGGTTGATTCTGCCCTATCTTGAGCAGATAACTGTTCGTTTTCTCTTCTTATCAAAGTACACGTTCTTTGAGGCCTATAAATAGGTGTTGGAAAACCGATCGACACGGAAGTTGAAGCGTCAAGTTCATCGCCATTAATGTAAGGTTCGTTGCATTAAATATGAGTTTGAGCCTATAAATAGGGGCTTTTGAAGAGAGTTTTACATTTTGTTTCTCTTCTCCTCTCGTTCCATGGCCGACGCTGCGGTTTCTCCGACTCCTCTCTTCATCGGAGAGGGGAGTGAACTTAAGACAAGGCCGCCCGAAGTTTTTCGCCGACGTGCTGCTCCAAGCCTTTGTTGGGACGCTGACCAATGCTCTTGCCGAGACGCCACTCGATGTCGACGTGATGCCCTTCGCAATGGATGGTAAGCAAACTTACTTTCTCAGAGTCCCCGATTCGTGGAAGTACAACTTAGTTTGTCGAGGCGTTCATTACTGTGATACGCGCCTATCGCACGCCATACTGTCAAGACACGTTTGTGTACGCCAACACGCGGGTGTCTGGCGTGTGTCATAGTTCGCGCCTTGACTCTGATCCCCCACAGCGGGCGCTACAATGGACGCGCCCGAGTGCGCCACACGTCATGTGCATGCGTGCGCCCCTCAAAAGAGCGCACCCTGGCTCTGTCAACTTCTTGTTTTGAGCGCGCCAGTGTGTAACTTTTTCCTCTTCTAAGTCTTTTGAAGAAAAACTGAGTCTTTTGTCTTTTGTCCAGATTGTATCTTGACTCGCGCCCACTTAAATGGAGCATAGAAGGACATCATAAGCCAGTTGATTCAAAAAGTCAACCGTTCTGATGCGGGATCTTGTCAAGAGATCAAGCAAAGTGATCCCCATTCATACAACATGCTAGCTGTCTTTACTTCCGAGACGAGACGTATTGTCCGCCGACATAACGCCGGATCTACAGGGTTAGGACTGATTGTCCAGGTTGGCACCCTGTCTTCCGACGGCTTCTCCATCTGGGCGTGGCGACCACTCTGTGCACTCGAGACGGCCTTCCTGCTTGTCTTGAAAAATTAATGCAGGCCCAGTGCTGAAGGTCTTGTGACATAACTGCCCTCTGCCATGGAGCATTTGTCACATCACTGCCCTCTACAGTGGGGGGCATTTGTCACATCACTACCCTCTACAATGAGGGAGCCGTGAGTCAGTAGTAGATTTCCATCATATGTAATCATGAATATCAAGAAAAATCTAGTCATGTAGTAGATTTCCATAATATGTAATCATGAATATTAATGAAAAATCTATCTCTTTTTGCTGGCTTTTATGTGAACTTCTTGTGATCTGCGAACTTTTTGTAGACTCGTCTTCTTCGATGCATTTTATTGGAAGGGTAGAAAGGAACGTTTGTTCAGAGGAGATATGAACATGGCAACCGTGGGATTTCCAAACAGGTAATTTACTCAGAGGTTCAGAGAACATGGTAAGGAATACGAGAACAACTCAGAGGCATTATGGACATGTTTGTTCGGTGGGTTTATCATGAATACACCTAAAACTAGGTGCAGATGATAAGCGACGGTCCTTGTCAACAGAGGACGTGTTGAAACAAGACCGATAGGTAAGAATGTATACTCAGAGGTAAATGAGGACATGGTAGACATTCGATAGGTTTATCTCGAATACACCTAGAACTAGGTGCAGAAAATAAACGATGGTTTTTGTCAACAGAGGTAATATGGACGTGTTGAACTAAGATTGATAGTTAAGAATGTATGCTCATAGATGAAAAAGGACATGGCAGACATTCGAAAAATAGGAGATGAATGGGAAATTCATACATAATATTTCTTAAGAAACTTACCGTTGATGGGCACCATGAGCAAATCTCCATTAGGTTTTGCTAGCCGGTACGCGCCATTGGAATAGGTCGTTTCTACGACGAACGGCCCTTCCCATTTTGGTTGGAACTTTTCAGCAGTCTTGTGAGTCATGATAATCGGCCTTCTTACTGATAGGACCAGATCGCCGACCCGAAACGACCTTTC
>JANAVB010023252.1:0-145000 GCA_029216955.1 Iris pallida
CTACTGCTGCTGCATATTGCAGCTCCCTACTAGTTGCTTGTGTATGATGCATTCCCCTGTAGGGACTGCTACTGCTGCTGTTGTGGTGTGTCCCCTGTGGGGACTACTACTGCTGTGTTGGGCAGCACAGCCTTTCCCCCTCTTCTTAACCCTCTACACACTCACCCATAATATATATGTATATATATATATAAATAAATATATATATATATATATATATATATATATATATATATAGACACAAAAAAAAAAAAATATATATAATATATATATATATATATAGACACACATATCTCTATATATATACACACACACCTATATACAAGACACTCTAACATCCAACAAACACACACTCTCACAACACAACATCATTCCCACTCACTCAATACACTACAACTCACACTCTCAACACTCTAACATATCCAAAACACATGTAAACATAATATGTATATTCAAAACAGTCCGCTTTATTAACTAACACAAAAATTGACATGTAGAGGCCAAAATTAGGCTTGTAGGCTCAACCACTTGGATTCAACCATGGGCATGCAAATGACACTTGCTCTAACCATCCTAACCAACATTAATCCACTCTCTAACATACCAAAATCTGAAATTAAAAGACAAATAAGCCTATTAGGCATTCTATCAAACACATGGAGTGCCTCATCTTGGAAGCTCTCTATGGGGACATCAAAACTACCCCAACTTCCTAGAGAGGACTCATGAGAGCCTCAAAATCCATACTAATGGTGGTTTATGCTTGGGGGTGGTCCTAATGGATGCAAAACTAATTAAAATGTAAGGGAAATCAAAATAGAGAGATGGTTCACCTATTGGGAGTTGGATCCCAATGATACTCTCAAATGGACACGTCTCCGACACAGAAACTCCTAGAGTTTGGACATCCTTCCTTGCTCCTTGCTCCCAAGCCTTGCTAGCACCTTCTTCTTGGTAGATTTGGTGGAATGGAGGGAGATTGGATGGGTTTAGGAGATCAAAACCTAGAGGGAAGCTCTCAAGTTTTGGGAAAGAACTAAAATAGGAAAGAAGAGGCTACTAATGAAATAAAAGTGGGATGAAACCCTACTCTATGTGGCCGGCCACCCTTACCCCAATGAGCCTATTTGAAAAGTCCTCATTGCCCCTCTTTGGTCTCCTTTGGGTCAACTTAAGTCATGTGAGAGTTTGGGGCCAAAAGGGTCAAGTTCTAATCTCTTAATGAGTCATTTAAGTCATGTGGGATTAGTCTAATCTCTCTAACTTAAATAATAGGATTGGTGGGCCATGTCTAACTAATGAGTGGGTCCAAACTAGAGTCTAAGCTACCCCGGGTCTCTGATACAAGTCAGAATGAGTTGAAATTCGAACACGACTCAAATAACCCCAAACAATATTATTTATGAAATAATAATTCCAAAACATTCAAAAATGAAAAATGACCATTTTACTCCTACTTTTGAAAATTGAGAGTGACAAATCTACCCACCTTAAAAAATTTTGTCCTCGAAATTAAAAACAACAAATCACAGAGAACACATGCAGAAACAAAATGACTTATACCTCAGGGCTCGAAGAGATAAGGGAAATGCTCCTACATGTCGTCCTCTCTCTTCCAGGTAGACTCACCTGGAGAGTGGTGCCTCCATGCAACACGAACCAAGGGTATGATCTGGTTCCGGAGCACCTTCTCCCGATGATCCAGAATCTCCGCTGGCTGTTCTGGATAGTTGAGAGTAGGTCCCACCTCGATCGCTGAATGATCCAATACATGGCTAGGGTCTGCCACGTACTGCCTCAGCTGGGACACGTAGAATACGTTGTGCACTCCCTCGAACGTAGGTGGCAAGTCCAGTCGGTAGGTGTCACGCCCCGCTCCCGTAGGAGCGATCATTCTCGCTAAGGCATGCTGCCGCACGAGCCTAGATTGCGCTCATGCAAGGCAGTTTCATAATGGCCGATTCCATCGGCTGCGATGGGGTCGTCGCACAGAAGTCCCAAGCAGAAACATTGAAACATGCAGCAGAAATTTAGTACAAGTACACATGAACACAAGTCATTCAAAAGAAGCTCTTTATTGATATTGAATACAAAATTACATTTATGGACGGCCAAATTACAAGTCTCTCGTGCTCACTTCTCTCATTTTATAATTCACTCTGCTCTCTCTCATCTCTCGATACAATACTTGAATCTAGCAAAAGCTTCGGAAGGCGATGTCCATACATTATGTCCTGTATAAGTCTTGAGTTCATGCGACCGCACGCTTCGACTTGCCAAGGAACTCCGTGCCTCGACGCATCCAAGCGAGCTCCGCGCCACGAGCTTCTACCTGTGCCTGCACATAGAAACTGTGTGGGTGTCAATACTCAATTGTACTGGTGGAGTGAGCTCCTCGCCCACACATACAAAACTGACACATTTATTTACTTTGTGCAGCTTACAAGTCCATTTACGATGTCTTTCTAGTCTTGCCTTAGGATCAGTTTTAAGACTTGACGTCTAACCAACTCATTATGCGATGACATAGTCGTGCTATCATGTTAACGTATATTTCGATCGAGGCAGTGCCTCGTCGTGCATGTACTTGACCAAACTTGAACTCGGGACGGCAGGGTCGTGCCATATTCTATTCGTGACTTCAACGTATTCGGGACAGTACATCGTCGAGGAGCAACTTATGCGAACTCGGCCGTGCCAAGACTTTCACTTAAACTCAAGCGCCTCTAGACCAATTCTAGTGCCAACGATGTCCAGGAGGACGACTCGTGCAGGTCGTGCCCTTAGAATTTGTCTAGACTTGTCCGTGCTTCAAGATGAGGTCGTGCCTAACGACTCCCTGACTTAGCCAACTTTTACCTTACGGTCCTTTCGACTTAAAGTGATGGCACTCGACTTAACTTATGCAAACTTAGGCCAATATGTCGATACGTGAAAGCCAATACGCGAATGCCAATATTGATACGCGAAAGCCAATACTTGATACGCGAAAGCCAATACGCGAATGCCACTACGCGAATGCCAATACGCGAGTGCCAATACTTGATACGCGAAAGCCTTGCTTTGTGCCGAAGCACATGTCTTACTGATATAAGCTATAACTCATTTCTTCCTTAATGATACAAGGCTGGCACTAACGGGATTACATCTTGCTGACTTGATACATGTCGTGCTAGACTGTCTCATGATTCGACCGGCGCCGTGCTAGTACATGATGCTATCCAAAGGCAAACACGTGGATTGTCGCTCTTGTCGACACATCTACATGAGTGGTCACTAGCAATGTCAAGCTATCATAGACTCGGCTCGAGATCTCGGCTCGTCCCTCTGCGGGTAGCTAGCCCAGAGGTGCTTTGTATCTCCCATGCGGTTATCCAGCATCCTACCGTGAGCCGTCTCGTTCCTCCTGGGCCGAATCAGTCCCTTGGCCTAGGCAACCGTTCGAGGAAACTTCACCTTGTCGACAAGTTGTCCAATGAACATACAAGATTCAACTCGATCTACCAATCCTTCCTTAACATGACCATGCTTTCCTTCTATCTGTCGAGACTCCCAAGTAGCGGGACCAATCTCGGCTACAACAAGTCGTGTAGACTTTCTTTGATCGTGGCATACTCTTTACTAGATCTACCGTAGCTTGTACCTTAGACAGACCTGGTTTTATAGGCGACGCTATCGCTCAAGTCATATACTTTATACGACGAGTCTTGTTCTCAAGGGACTACGCGACTTGACAACCGCAGCTAGAGCGGGACACTGCTAGAAATGGCTTCGATAGCCCAGCATAATACTTGTCTAACTTATTCGGGCAATGACTCGACGAGCAAGGGCTACGCCGAACTACGCATCGAGGAAACGTGCTATGCACGGGGTTGACTTAAACAACCAAGTTCTCGGGTGCCTAGACTTAAGCCAACAAGCCGTACAAGACGACTTAACTTGTGGGACGTGCTAAGGCTATGCCAAGCCTTGCGGGACAAGATCGTGCATGCTTTATTAAGCATTCATGCGGGTGACGCCTATGACTTAGGCTGACTCGAGTGTCGGGACAAAATGACAGGACCGTGCATGCTTTTTAAGCATTCACGCATACGGCGCCTATGACTTAGGCTATTTCAAGTGTCGGGACAACTTAGCAGCTTAAGCCAACTTCCTTCTCCCAAGCCACGGGATCGAAGGATTGAGTGTCATTTGAAAGCACGCTGAGCCGACTTCTATGAAGACCGTGGGACCATTTTCTATTTTCTAAGACATTCCGATGGGTCAGGATTATTCCCTTAGCTATGTGCATTCGTAGCTTTTATATTAGCCTACTTGTGCAAGTTAAAAATATGCACGTTATTCTGTGAAGGCTAAGATGAGGCAAGTTCACCGAAACTACCCCACCTGTGCGAGGATTCGCCTCGACCGAGCGAGCCTTCGAGCAGCCGTTGCAAGACTAAGTTCGAACGCCGTCGGCATTTCGATTCCTCCGATTGACTTTATGGGACGGGGGTACTACAGTAGACTACTGCACCGACCCTCTCAAGGATAGTGAAAGGTCCGATGTATCACGGACTGAGCTTTCCACCTCGGCCAAAGCAAATCGTACGACATGTCGGGGAAATCTTCAGGAATACCATATCACCAGCCTAGACATAAAACAAAACTCAGCACACAACCAAACAAACAATCACAAACAAATACGACAGAAAACTGAAACTAACCTCAAACTCTAACGGTCTCCGGTGGCTATCGGCCCAATGCCGCTGTCTATCCTGAGCCACCCGAAGTCACTTTCTAATCAGCGTAACCTTCTCAGCTGCATCCACTACCATCTCTGGTCCAAGCAGCACTCTCTCGTCGACATCATCCCATGACAAAGGAGTGCGACATCTCTGTCCGTATAGAGCCTCAAATGGTGATATCTCTATACAGGCCTGGTAGCTGTTGTTGTAAGCAAACTCTACTAGGTGAAGATGATCCTTCCAAGAACCCCCGAGGTCTAACACACACGTGTGAAGCATATCCTCTAAAGTCTGGATAGTCCTCTCCGACTGCCCGTCTGTTTGGGGGTGATAAGCGGTACTAAACGTAAGCTGGGTGCCAAAGCTAATATGCAAACTCTTCCAGAAGTAGAAAGTGAAACGACTATCCCGATCTGAAACTATGCTCACCGGAACCCCGTACAATCTGACGAACGTACAGCTCTGCCAGCTTCTCCGTAGACAAACCCACTTTGAAAGTCAAAAAGTGGGCCGACTTGGTCAATCTATCAACTATGACCCAAATCGTGTCTTTTCCTCCAGGTGATCGTGGAAGTCCGGACACAAAGTCCATGGTGATGTGCTCCCACTTCACTCTGGAATGGGTAGTAGCTGTAGCAATCCACCTGACCTCTGCCTCTCGGCTTTCACCCGCTGACATACTAAGCAGCGAGATACAAACTGAGCTACCTCGCACTTCATGCCATACCACCATACGTGCTCTCTCAGGTCTCTGTACATCTTGTTGGCTCCAGGATGCATAGAGTACTGAGAGGGATGTGCTTCCTGAAGAACCTCCTTCCGAAGCTCTCTACTCGGAACGCACAGTCTAGCACCGTGCCTCAGTGATCCATCTTCGGCTATAGAGAAATCGTCGAGCAAACCTGCCCGCACCTGCTGTAACCCCTCTTTCCAGAATTTTTAATAATATATTTTATTTATTTATTTGAATTAAATGGTGATTTTATAAATAATTACTTAATTAATTATTACGATAAATGATTTTAGCCATGGTTGAGTTTTGGAGTACAAGGTGACTAGAAATCGTGGCACGGATAGTGCAATGGCGTGCTTTGACTAGTGTATTAGCCTTGGTAGGGAAGGCTGAGCCATAGTGATGTCCTAACTAGGGAAACCAGACCAAATTGCGACTTAATCTGTACCGAAGTTTAAATTATTTATTATTTATATTATTGAGTTTTAGGGAACCCGGTTGTACCGAATTAGTCCAGATAGGACCCAAGACAAGCCCAAGCCCATGTAGTCATGCGAGACGTCCAATGACATGCGTGTTGATGTATTTTGGTGAGTGTGTTATATTCCGTTTTAATGATTTAATGACTATTTCTAAATATTCATAATTTTAATATTATAAATATCATTATTAATTAATATTCAATGATATTTGTATAAAATTGGTCCATTGTACGTTTTAGGATTTTAAGAATGCGCATAGTGGTGTATACACCGTTATTAATTTATTAAATTTTGTTATAATTATTACTACTATTCTTATTATTATTATTATTATTATTATTATTATTATTATTTTATTAAGGTTATTATTATATAATAATAATAATATTATTATTATTGGTTATATTATATCTGGCAAATATTATTATATATAGTCATATTTATATAAATAAGCCTTATAATAGGAACAAATGCCATTGGGATTTATTCGAGTTTATCTAGAATATATATGAGCATATATATATATATATATATATATATATATATATATATATATATATATATATATATATATATATATATATATATATATAAAGTATAAAAAAAATATATATATATATAATATAGGTATAAGAAAAAAATAAAAATAAAAATCCATTTCAGCTGAACCCTTTCAGCCGAGCTAACTCTCCAACACAATCCGAAGGAAATCCCAGCTCGGCCAAAGAAGCCCCCAACCCGCAAACATGTTCCAGCAGCCTAAACCGAGAACACCCGACCCAAACATATGCATATATATATATCGTAACCGAGAGAGAGAGAGAGAGAGAGAGAATTTCAACAAACCCTAACCTCAAACCTCACCTGTGCGCACCCCCAGCCACCCTGGGCGGCCACCCTAGACACGTCGCCGCCGCCACGATCGCCGGAATGCCGCCTGGGCCGGCAGACCGCGCGCGCATCAGAGCGCAGCAACAGCAGCTAGGCGAAGCAAGGTACCATTTTTGCCATCAAAATTCTTTACGTACACTCAATGGAATTTAATTTCGTAAAATCCTATAGAATGCTCATATGACCATCTAGGATCCCTGTCAATTAGTTCTTATGGAACTTATTCAGATTCATCGAGAAATCGACGCGAACATCAAGGAAAATCTATTCTAAAAAAGAGTAGATAGCAGTATCTCGACCCAACTTGGCAGGCATTTTCTGAACCGAACATTAGGGGATTTTGAAAACTATTTGAAGGCAATCCTAGACAACCTATAGGGCTCTGCAGCCCAACTTACGGAGTTTGATTTCGTCGACCATACGTCGAGAAATCGGATTTCAAAGTTTGGCGAAAACCTGTTTTCAAAATATTAAAATTTACCAAAAATCTTCGATACGACGTGCGTCCCGCCAATCCGGGCGACGTGGTCGCGCACCGTAAGCATTGAAAGGTGCGTACGGATATTGCGGACGTGTGGGCTTTGACGAAATTCAAATTGATTGCGCATGTGCGACGAATTTGATGCGTATCCGTCGAAATTTATCGTATCAACCTCTATGGAAATTTCTCAATTACTTTGTGCACGCTCGTCAGATCGAGATAAAACTCGCACCAACAGGACTGTATCATTTTTCTGGTCCTGCATGCCAAGTTTGGTCCCATTCTGAGACAGTTGATTGAATCATCGTTTTGCGGGTCCCACGGTCCGACTCAACGGGCGATTTTGTGCACGGGCTGCCGGAATCCAACTTTGGACATACGGTTGGGTTCGTATTATCAAAATGAATTCGTAGGTATGTAGTTTGACGACTTTAGAGACCATTGACTCTGGCACACTTTTCGGTGCAAAGTGGGTCCAACGGCGGACACCATTTTGATCCAAAATTATTGTTTCGCCCCTGTATCCAGAATTGGACTTAAGGATAGGCAATTCTAGCTATTTTGACTATTCTGAGAACATTAGTGATGTTTATTTCAGCTTCCGGGGACTGTTGTACGAGTTTTGACTATTGTGGCATACTGAGTGGTTTGGATTATCAGTTTCACCAGCAAAGTCCCACAGGCAAGTACAGTTTATTGTTTGTTTTCAGTATTGATCTTTACTATGCATCAGTGTTTAGTCGATAGATATATGATTTCAGTTTTATGTTGATTTTGTTCCTTGTTGTGTAGGGAGGGTGAAGTACCAACGATGTGTGATCTAACCTTAGACAGTGTAGACAGTGATTTGTTATTGCAAAGTAGACAGTGTAGACAATAATTTATTATTGCAAAGTATACAGTGTAGAAAGTAATTTATTATTACAAAGTAGACAGTGTAAACAGTAATTTATTATTGCAAAGTAGACCGTGTAGACCGTGTTTATTTATTGCATTATTCAATGTAGACAGTGTAACTTTAGACAGTGTAACTTTAGATAGTGTAGACAGTGTCATGTAATTGACCCGAGACAGATCACATATCAAAGGTATTTCAGTCAGTCGGTGAGTATTGTCTTTATTTACTGTTTTTCTTTGTTTAGTTTTATTTATCTTTTTTGTTATTTTCCAAATCATATGTCTAAAGGCTAACCTCTGTCGTATAGTTATTTTCATATATTGGAACTGCATTCAGTGAATTGTACTCGTTCCATTCCTGACTGGAAACCAATATTTTTCAGGTTAGCCGTGGATTCACTTAGCATAGGAAGTTCGGTGTACATGCAGACGAAAAGCCTAGAGACTAGCTAGATAGCTGAGTTGTAGTCATTCCAATATTTGTACAAGTTTATATTTTTTGCAAATGTGAAACTTGGGAATATTGTAAGTTTAAATTAATTCTGTGAATGAGCATTATTTATGATTTTGAGTATTGTGACTATATAGTGTTCTACCGTCGATACTGCGGCGTAGGCTGGCTTGGACACGTCTCGTATCCGTAGGAAAAAAATGGGTGCGGGTCATGATAAGTTTTTGTGGTGGCCTATGCAGGTCAGTTTTCGCAAATCATGCGAACTCGTGATAGTACTTAAGTTAGTTTTACTATTGCGAGCCTACGACTAGAAATTGCTCATTCACGAATTAGGATTAATTTAATTTAAGAGAATGACTAGGACTAGGAGTTCCTTATACAAATTTACCGATGGGTAGTCTAGGCCATACAAATTAGATGAGGAGTTATTAATTTTGATAGTTGTCCGATCCCCATAGGTATACTATTCCTCTTGATATGACGATATGATCTAATGTAGATAGATTATTCACTTGGTGAGACAGGGCTTCATAGAATAAATGATCTAACCACGATAAATTGTTCAATTCCTTCTCTTTGCCTCTTTAGATATCATCCTCACATCTTAGTCCGAATTGCCTATTTAGTTCATATTTTGCCTAAGAATTATTATTTTATAAAAAATTTATTATGTTACCCATATACGAACCTCGAGTTATTTCGATTCAAGTTTTTCCTCCATGATTTGAATACATATGAAATAGATACTCGGATGTTTGTACTTCTTTGTCTTCAGTTATTTCCCTCCCTGTTCACTTTTATTTTAAGGGTTGTGACTGATAGTACTTACGCTTTATTTCCTAGTCAACATGTTTGAATCTCTAGGAGCTCATAAATTTTTACGGATATAGTTAAAGGAATGTTAGTTAACTCATAATGGCAGGACAGCAGCGCACTGTCGCCATTTATTTGAATTAGGGAGACTATGTATTTACTGCAACCAGCAGCGCACTGGCGAGGCACGATCCCTAGAGTTGAAATTGGTTTAAGAAAATATAGGTTATAGAATATTGCTAAACTATAGCTAGTGGTCCTCTTTTAACCGTAGTCACCCTTGTGTCAATATAAGGTAGAGTATCGGATAGCATATCACCCTGAAATCAGGAATCCAAGGGCTTACCACAGCCCGAGTATACGGGCGAGGCATAACTCTCGGTGAAATAACTTCAGACGTGATTACAAGTTTAGGATACTATAGAGGATAGGACAATGCCATGTATGTCCCATAAGACCCAAAGCCAATATTAGTGGAAGTTATGTAAGTTGGGTAGCACGTCTCCCGATCTAGCATTCCGTGGTCCTTGTGACCTATTGACGAGGATATTGATTGACGCTAATAGGTTTACCTAGAATATAGAATTTTGAGGTCCATAACCCATTAGTCGACCAAGGCCTTGGATAAAAAGATAGTAGGAAGACTGTATAAGCAAGAACACTTGGTAAATTTTTGATTCTCACAAAACTCGAACTACTTGTGTCTTTTTTCAAAAATCTTGTATACTTATAATTTGACTATTTTGACCAATGTTGCTATCACAGCCTAGTTTTGCAAGTTTACTCTTTTATCGAGTTTAATTCAAGACATATGTTTATTGGGGATGCCCACTAACATATTGTCTAATCAGAATCGATGTATTACGGTCTGATCAACCAACCGTAGTGCACCCGGTTCGCTCTCCCTCTGATTAACCTACGTGGATTGAGATGTAGATGTCTCTAGGATCTCATCCGCTACTGCATTGACAATTTCTCTTGAATTATACATTCGTCTTTGAATCACGTAATTATATTTAGTGACATCTTTCTTGAACTCTTCGTTATTTTTGCCTTTCATTAATTTCGAAAGATGAAGGCTCGTTATTAGTAGAGAGATATAGTGTATTCCCCATGGCTATGATAGTTGTATACAGAAGTGTAGCTACCATCGACCAGCCATATGATTGAGTTATTCGTTCTCCTCTCGACCCTCAAACTGCTATTGGGTCCTTCTAGCCATCTGAACCTAAGAATGATTAGGGTTTTACCCTTAGTCAAAATGACAACCTAGGAGGCTATCTATTCTCAAGGAAGCAAATGTTGTGAGTCTAATTATTTGCTTGAAGCTTGCTTTAACTAGCAACCCTTAAGCCTGAACCTAACCCTTCCTCGACCCAAAGCCCACAGTTAGACATGAGATAAGTAGACAAGGTAAGGACAACCAATTACCGTGACTATGGTAGACACTCATCCGAGCTTGGTTTCCAACAAATATTTCCTAAGTTATATAGATTTTATTATTAAGACCTAACTAGTATTGGAACACCACAGTTACTAGCTTAGCCAATACCATAGCTTAAATACCCTGTCATACTATGATATACCAGTTGTCAACAGCAATGCATGATTACTACAACACTTGTGACAATAGTCTGACAGCCTGACACAAATAGGAATTTACGACTCAATTGCTAGAAATCTCTTCATATGATGTAACTTAGAGTTGGTTACTGTAACCCCTCTTCCCAGAATTTTGATAATATTTTTATTTATTTATTTGAATTAAATGGTGATTTTTAGAGTTTTTATAAATAATTATTTAGTTAATTATTACGGTAGACGATTTAGTCATGATGGAGTTTTGGAGGACACGGTGACTAGGAATCGTGGCATGGATAGTACAATGGCGTGCTTTGATTAATGTATTAGCCCTGGTAGGGAAGGCCGAGCCATAGTGATGTCCTAACTAGAAAAAAACTAGGCCAAGTTGCAACTTAACCCTCACCGAAGATCTATTTATTTATTATTTATATTATTGAGTTTTAGAGAAACCGGTTATACCTTTTTAGCCCGGACTGGACCTGAACTGAGCACAGGCCCATATAGTCATGCGGTACGTCCGATGACATGCGTGTTGATGTATTTTGGGAGTGGGTGGTTTTCCGTTGTAACGATTTAAAGAATATTCCTAAGTATTAAAAATTTAATATTATATATATATATATATATATATATATATATATATATATATAAAATATATATATATATATATATATATATATATATATATATATATATATATATATATATATATATATACCATTAATGTTTTATTGAATTTCGTTATTATTATTATTATTATTATTATTATTATTATTATTATTACTATTACTATTACTATTACTATTATTATTATTATTATTATTATTATTATTATTATTTTATTATCAGGGTTATTACTATATAATATTATTATTATTATTGGTGATATTATATTTGTCGAATAAACGTTATATATATATATATATTCGTATTAATAGGCCCTATAATAGACTATATTGGGTTTTTATTAAATTTTAGGGAGAGTATTATAGAAGTATATATAGAAATATATAGATAAACAAATATAGGCATATAGATTAAGGTAGATATATATGGATTAATAAATATACATATATATTGATAGATATATATAGGTATAGATATATCTTTATATTAAAGAAAGGGGAGCACAGCAACACTACTGTGCTGAGACCCGCACAGCCCAGGGCCAATCCCCTCCAAACCGAGAGCAGCCGCTCAGCCTTAACACCCGACCCATCCCCTGCATATATGCGAGTATATATATTAAGGGATCGGGCTCGAGAGCATGGACAAAGCACAAAAAAACCTAACTTACGCCTGCGCGGGCCCCAACCACCCTAGACGTGCCGCTCGCCGCCGGTGTCGCCATCATAGCGGCCAGACTGCTGCCGAGACAGGGCCACGCACGCGCGAACAGAGCTAAGCAACAGCAGCGAGGAGCGAGCAAGGTACGGATTTCACCATCATGTTTCTTCCTCTTTACTTAACGGATTTCGATTCCGTAAAATTCTATAGAATGCCCATATGACCGTCTAGGATCCCCTTCAATTAGTTCGTAATGACCTCGTTTGTATTCGACGAGAAATCAATACGAACATCGAGGAAAACCTGTTCCAAGAACAGAGATTATAACAACCCAGAAAACCTGTTCGGGTTTCGATTTTGATCAATCACTTGGCAATTTTTGAAAACTTATTGAATAGAAGTTTAGACAACCTGTACGGCTTCACAACACTTCTCACGGAATCCGATCTCGTCGACCGAGCATCGAGAAATCGCTTTTCCAAATTGACGGAAAAACTATTTTCCGAAAACACAAAATCTCTCGATACGACGTGCGTACCGCCAATCTGGGCGACGTAGTCGTGAACCGAAAGCATCAAAAGGTGCGTAACGGCTTCGTGGTCGTGTGGGCTTTGATGAAATTCAAATTGGTCGCGTGTGCGCGACGAATTTGATGCGTATCCGTCGAAATTCACCGTATCGGTATCTGTGCAAATTTCTTAATTACTTTGTGCACGTTCATCAGATCGAGACGAAACTTGCGCCAGCAGGACCGTATCATTTTTTTAATCCCGTATGCCAAGTTTGGTCCAATTCTGAGACAGTTGAATCGGAACACCGTTTTGCGGGCCCCACGGTCCGATTTAACGGGCGATTTTGTGCACGGCCTGCCGGAATCCAACTCTGGACATACAATTGGGTTCGTATCGAAAAACTAGATCCGTAAACATGTAGTTTGATGACTTTAGAGATCGTTAACTCTGGTACGCTTTTCGGTACAAAGTGGGTCCAACGGCGGACACCGTTTTGGACCAAAATTACTGTTTTGTCCCTGTGTCCAGAATTGGACTTAAGGACAGGCTATCCTAGCTATTTTGACTATTCTAAGAACATTGGTAATATTTATTTCAGCTTTTGGGGACTGTTGTACGCGTTTTGACTATTGTGGCATTCTGAGTGGTTCAGATTATCGGTTACACCAGCACAGGACCACAGGCGAGTACAGTTTATTGTCTGCATTTTGATATTGATTTTCACTATATTTCATTGATTGGCCATTGATTATGTGATTTTTATATTCTATTATAAATTGTTGAGTCGGGAATAAGAAGTACCAAGGATGTATGATCCGACCGTAGACAGTGTTTATTTTCATGCAATAGACCTTGTAGACAGTGTTTATTTTTATGCAGTAGACCTTGTAGACCGTGTTTATTTTTATGCAGTAGACCTCGTAGACAGTGCTTATTTTTCTGTAAGTAGACCTCGTAGACAGTGCTTATTTTTCTGCAAGTAGACATCGTAGACAGTGCTTATTTTTCATGCAAGTAGACCTCGTAGACCGTGCGGTGTAGTGTCCCAGACTGATCACATATCAAAGGTACTTCTAAAAGTTGGGGAAAGTATTTTGTGTCTATTTATTTGCTATTAAATTTCTGTCTTCTGTTTATTTTCAAAAACATGTAATTGATGTCTAACCTCTGTTGTATAGTCATTTTCTTTATTTGAAATTGCATTCAGTGAATTGTGCTCGTTCCATTCCTGACTGGAAACCATATTTTTCAGGTTAGCCGTGGATTCACTTAGCATGGAAAATACAGGTGTACTTGCAGTCGAAGCCTAGAGACTAGCTAGAAAGTCGAGTTATAGTCATTCAATATTTGTACAAGTTTATTTTTTCTGCAAATGTAAAACTTATGAATATTGTAAGTTAAATTAATTATGTGAATGAGCATTATTTGTGATTTGATCTTCATGGCCGTGACAGCGTTCTACCGCCGACACTGCGGCGTAGGCTTGCTTGGACACATCTCGTATCCGTTTTTTAAAAAAAGGGTGCGATTCGTGACAAGTTTTTGTGGTGGCCCATGCAGGTCTGTTTTCGTAAATCATGCGAACTCGTGATAGTACTTAAGTTATTTGTACTATTGCGAGCCTGCGACTAGAAAATTCTCATTCATAAATTAGAATTAATTTAATTTAAGAGAATGATTAGGACTAGGAGTCCCTTATACAAGTTTACCGATGGGTAGTCTAGGCCATGAAATTTAGAGAAGGACTTATTAATTTTGATGGTTTGTCAGATCCCCATAGGTACACTATTACCTCTTGATAGGACGATATGATCCAATGTGGATAGGTTATTCACTCGGTGAGACAGGGCTTCCTAGAAATAATGATCTAACCTTGATGAATGGTGCAATTCCTTCTCCTTGCCTCTTTAGATATCATCATCATATCTCGTCCGAATTGCCCATTTAGTTCCTATTTTTGCCCTAAGAATTATTTTTATATATATAATTTCCGATTATATTATCCCTATACGAACCTCGAGTTAGTTTCAATTCAAGTTTTTCCTCAAAGGCTTGAGTACACATGGAATAGTTAGAATGTTGTATTTCTTTGTCTTCAGTTATTTTCTTCTTGTGCATCTTTTATTTTAAGGATTGTGACCGAAAGGAAATAACTTACGCTTTATTGCATAGCCACTTGTTTGAATCTCTAGAAGCTTATAAACTTTTATAGATTTTAGTTAAAGAAATGTTAGTTAACTCATAATGGCAGGATAGCTGCGCACTGTCGCCATTTATTTGAATTTTGGAGGCTATGGATTCACTGCAGCCAGCAGCGCACTGGCGAGACACGACCCCTAGAGTTGAAATTGGTTTAAGAAAATATAGGTTATAGAATGTTACTAAAACTATGGCTAGTGGTCCTCATTGATCGTAGTTACCCTTGTGTCAGGTAGAGTATCTGAAAGGATATCACATCTGAATCACGGAACCAAGGGTTTACCATCGCACGAGTATACGGGCGAGGCATAATTCTCGGTAAAATGACTTCAAACATGATTACAAGTTAGGGATACTATAGAGGATAGGACAGTGCCATGTATGTCCCATAAGATCCAAAGCCAACACTAATAGAAGTTCTGCAAGTTGGGTAGCAGGTCTCCCAATCTAGCATTTCGTGGTCTTTATGACCTATCAACGAGGAAATTGACTGACACTAATAGGTTTGCATAGAATATAGAATTCAGTAGTCCATAAACCATTAGTCAACCAAGGCCTTAAGGATAAGAAGATAGTGGGATGACTATATAAGCAATAACACCATATAAAGTTTTGATTCTCGCAAAACTCGAACTACTTATTCCTCCTTTCAAAAATCTCGCATACTTATATTTTGACTCTCTTCACCAATGTTGCTATTACAGCCTAGTTTTTGCAAGCTTACTCTTTTATCGAGCTTGATTCAAGACAAATATTTATTGGGGACGCCCGCTAACATATTGTCTAATCAGAATCATTGTATTACGGTCTGATCAACCGTGATGCATTTGGTTCGCTCTCCATCTAACTACCCTACGTGGATTGAGATGTAGATGTCTTTAGGATCTCATCCGCGACTTCTTTGACAATTTCTCTTGAATTGTACATTCGCCTTTGAATCACATAATTATATTCGGTGACATCTCTTTCTTGAACTCTTTATTATTTTTGTCTTTCACTGATTGGAAAGACGAAAGCTCGTAATTGATAGGTAGATACAGAGTATCCTCATGGCTATGATAGTTGTATACACAAGTGTAGCTACCATCGGCCAGTCATGCGATTGAGTTACTCGTTCTCCTCTCGACCCTCAAACTATTATTGAGACCTTCTAGCCATATGAATTTGAGAATGATTAGGGTTCTACCCTTAGTCAAATGACAACCTAGGAGACTATCTATTCTCAAGAAACCAAACGTCGTGAGTCTCTAATCATTTGCCGGGAGCTTGCTTTAACTAGCAACCCTTAAACCTTAAATCAACCCTTCCTCGACCAAGCCTACAGTTAGACATGAGATGAATAGAAAAGGCTAAGACAATCATTTACCGTGACTATGGTAGGCACTGTAATACCCAGATCTCGTATTACGTATTTGGAATACGTATACGTAATTTGACCCGTATTGCATGTCTTCCTGCTTGATTTATTCTAGCATTTCATTGATTGGTTTATTCTTGGGTTGGTTCGGCTTGGCTTGGTTTGCTTTGGTTCATCATGAACCAAGGGTGAACCCTCCTACCTACCACCACCCTCCTTTATTAACCCATTCCTTCATTCTCTCTCTTCATTATTCTTCTTCTCTCCACCATTACTTCTTCAACCACCAGGAGGGAAAGAGAGAGAGAGCTTAGGCAAGTGCAAACTTGCTTCATGATGGATCTCATGTTTTATTGTCCCATTCTCTTCCTTACTAGATTCTAAGCTTCTTTAGAACTGAAAGTTTTCGGTTTTGATGGTTATATTTTTGTAGATCTAAGTTTTAAGTCCCTTCTTGTTTAGTTTTCTTGGTTTTGATCTCTAAAACTTGGTTATTTTTGAAAACTAATGGTTCTATGTTGTAGAGAATTCAATTTCATTCAGTTTTGGCTTTTGTTTCGCTTGATTTCGACTCCGGATGAGTAAGTTATGGCCATTACAAGTTTTCGGAACTTTCATGGCTGAACTTGCTGTTTGGGGACGATGAACCTCATGCGCCCGGGAGGCCATGCGCCGGGAGGCCATGCGCCGTGAAGTTCCGGCAACGCATTCCTTAACTCCGAGCGTGTCATGCACGTAGGTTTCTTACGCGCATGTATTGAAGACGCAACGTGAGTTTCCCATGCGCCGATTTGTGCAGGAATCTCATGCGCCGATTCGTGCAGGAATCTCATGCGCCGATTCGTGCAGGAATCTCATGCGCCGATTCGTGTAGGAAACTCATGCGCCGATTCGTGCAGGAATCTCATGCGCCGATTCGTGCAGGAATCTCATGTGCCAATTCGTGCAGGAATCTCATGCGCCGATTCGTGCAGGAATCTCATGCGCCGATTTGTGCAGGAATCCCATGCGCCAATTCGTACAGGAATCCCATGCGCCGATTTGTGCAGGAATCTCATGCGTCGATTTGTGCAGGAATCCCATGCGCCGATTTGTGCAGGAATCCCATGCGCCGATTCGTGCAGGAATTCCATGCGCCGATTCGTGCAGGAATCCCATGCGCCGATTTGTGCAGGAATCCCATGCGCCGATTTGTGCAGGAATCCCATGCGTCGATTCGTACAGGAATCTCATACGCCGATTTGTGCAGGAATCCCATGCGCCGGAATTGCTCTATTTCGCTATTTTTGCCTGTTTAAGTTATTTTGTATCTAAAATCTTGAAAAACTCAAACATGAAAGCTGTAGATCTTTTCCTTGGCTTCAAGAATATGTTACTAGTTATTTTATGCAAGTTTCTCTCATTATTGATAATGTAAGGATAGAACACGATAGTGGCCTGTTAAGGCGCACTCTTGACAAGTACCAAGTGGACATGACATGACCAGATAGTGACCCGCCGTGGTGCACTCCTGACATGATAACTTGACCTGACAATTTGACATGATAACTTGACATGGTAATTCTTGATAGTGGCCCGCCGTGGCGCACTCTTGACAAATAAACCTGACATGATATTTCTCGAACTGCTGTTGCGACGGCTAGCATAATATGACTTGATAAGTATGAATAACCTGGACACCGTGGACGATTGTGCTTGTGCATTAAACCAGTCTTGTCTTGCATCATGCTTAGGATGGGACCCCTGAGTACCACGGTCAGGGGTACCTACTGAAATGGACTAAGGCTAGTAACTAGATTAACACGGTAGTCATGAAGAGATTTCCCAGCTACAGGCAATCCCGTTACCTAGGTGCTCTTGGGATCTGTAGCCTACCGTCGAGTAGGGCACATTTCCAGCACACTGTCATGTGTTGCACCCTCTAAGTCACCTAAGGGTACATGCGTTTCCTAGACGATGTACCCACATGAACTCAACCCCTAGTATTAACCTGGGTAACCTGGATGGTCTGCAGGGCTTGTGGTTGTGGAATATCTCATTGCATCTTGCTAGTAATTAGGCCTGTGATAACCCTAGTTAGTTAAAGTATCAAGCCGTACTTATTGTTTGGCCGTGAATGATTGAATGGAGTCTAACCCTGTCTATTCTTGCCTCGATTCTGTACAAGATTGTTACATGACATGATTACTTATGCTTGCTTTTTTTTTAACAATAAAGATCAGGGAACCAGTTCTGTTCAGGCGAAGGGTTACAACCCCGGTCCTTGTTTGGTTTACGGGTTGTAACCTGGCTCCCGGAGCAGTTCTGTGTTCTCTCTTCGTTTATTGTCTTGTTATACCCCATGACATGCTCGACATGCTTTACCTTACTTCGAGATCGTGATTATTTACACTGGCCTTATTGATAAATGGTGGGGATACCAAGTTCCGTTCAGATGAAGAGTTACAACCCCGGTCCTTGTTTGGTTTACGGGTTGTAACTTGGTTATCTGAATAGTCCCATGGTTATCACATCGTATATCACCGGTCATGCTTTTTCTTAATTACTGTCTTTTATTATGTAATTATATTCTTGTGCTAATTGCTGGTTTTAGTTCCTAAGTGAAGCCTCCTTTGTGGCACTTGCTCTTTCTGGGGTCTGACCCAGCTGGTTTTGTATGGCCAGATACCGGAGCAGCTCCAGAGGATCTACCGATTTTCCTGCCAGATGGTGACCACTAGAAGGAATCCTGGCAACGAGTGGGTTATTTTTGGCTCTCCCACTTTATTGTAAAAATATTCTTTTGAGGCGTTTAGCCGACGAGCACCTGTTTAGCTCGTATTGCACCTTACTTACTGTCTGCCTACGGGCTGTAACATGGTTGGCAACCTAGGGTTGATCATGTATGACCAAACTCTTGCTAGTCCTCACATTTTGTAACGACTAGCTTCATGATCAGCTGAATATGTAATGTTTGGGACGCCTTACTATTGTATATTTGGTGATCTTACATCTTGTAACATTTACTTACTTGTTTGTGATTGAGACACTAGGCTTGTTCTTGACCTTAAGAGACTGTTGGCTTGTAGATAAACCCTCATATATCTAGACAGCCGTGACCGTATGGTGAGATGGATTCTATTTCATTATACGTAGCTGGCTATGTCTGCCCCCACTCTCCAGTATTCTGGTTCTGGGGCGTGACATGGTTTAAGTGGTGGCCCATGCAGGTCTTGTAAATCAAGATATGTGAGGGTTTACCGAATAGATATCTCAATCAGTACTCGCCCTTGATCTCTGCTCGTACTCTCTGAATCCCTGAAATCTTGACCTGATCCTACGCTTGTATCGTTGATCTGTCCTGGTCCTTCCTTATTGTTCCCTATGTCGTCTTCTCCAGTGGCATTGTTCCTGGACCTGCCGATCAGCAAGGCAGATCACCTCCCGTGGACCAGCAGCAACCAGAAGATCAAGCCCAGCACTCAGGAGCAGCCTCCCGAGTCGTACCTACTGGAGGAGAGCCGCCAGTTCAGCCAGTCCAGCCTGCAGAGCCTGATGATGGCACTTTGGTGGGTCTCATCAGATCATTGTTAGCTTCTCAAGATCGCCGAGGAGATGCCTTACAACAGGCGGTGGCAGATGCTCTGAACAGAGACGGTCATCCAAGGAACAGTGCAGCGAACAGTTTCAAGCGCCTGAACCCTCCATTCTTCGATGGCAGTGAAGATGCTATCGCTGCTGACGCGTGGCTTCAGGACACCGAAGTTATTCTAGAGGCAGCCAGAACCCCAGAAGACGAGAAGGTGGCCGTGGTGCGTCTACAGTTATTGGATCTTGCCCGCAGCTGGTGGACAGCACAGGCCGTTGGATTAGTGGCACCCATTGCTTGGACAGTATTTCGTGAGAGATTCCAGACGAAGTACTTCGATGCGGTGGCTCGGTACAATCTACAGACCAAGTTCACCAACCTGAAGCAAGGAGGCAGAACGGTCGACGAGTATGCGGCCGAGTTTTCCAGGCTTAGTCGGTTTGCTCCCACTTTGGTGGCAACCGAGTTCGACAGAGCCCAGCGATTCCAGCAGGAGCTCCATCTCGAGATTTTATTGGCAGTGGAGCAGTTTGAGCATCAGACCTTCGATGCAGTACTGAGGGCAGCCAGGAGGCACGAGTATACCTTCCACAGGATCGTGGACAGGACCGGAGGTCGGAAGCGATCTCACGGCCAGATGACCCAGTCTTCAGTACCAGCCCCGGCAGCAAGGTCTTTGACAATTGGAACTCCGAGGCAGGCGGCCTCAGTGACGTCGGTCACGTCCCCTCAGCAACAGAAGCAGAAGCAATCTTCCGTAATGGGCTGCACTCATTGTGGGAAGCCAGGACACGTTATTTCGGAGTGTCGCAGAGCTCAGGGATTATGTTTGGCTTGTGGAGCACCGGACCACAAGATAGGGTCTTGTCCGAATAGGGCCAGTTCGTCATCGGCCCAGACTAGTCCCTCGGTAAGGGGACCAGCACCAGCACCAGTGCAACAACAGTACCAGCCTCCGAGGCCATTGCCGCCTCAGGCCCTAGCCTTCCAGCTACAGAGACCCCAGCAGTATGCCCAGGTCCAAGCTCAGATTCAGAACCGGCAGAGAGGTTCCTAGCAGGATATCTTTCCTCTTTCTCGTGCCTTCGATTTCCTTGCTTACATACATGATTGCATGATTGATTGCTTAGTATAGCTTGCCTGAGATTAGTATAGCTTGTTCTTGTCCCTCTAGCCTCTTAATTAAATTCCGAGGACGGAATTCTTTTAAGGTGGGTAGAGTTGTAATACCCAGATCTCGTATTACGTATTTGGAATACGTATACGTAATTTGACCCGTATTGCATGTCTTCCTGCTTGATTTATTCTAGCATTTCATTGATTGGTTTATTCTTGGGTTGGTTCGGCTTGGCTTGGTTTGCTTTGGTTCATCATGAACCAAGGGTGAACCCTCCTACCTACCACCACCCTCCTTTATTAACCCATTCCTTTATTCTCTCTCTTCATTATTCTTCTTCTCTCCACCATTACTTCTTCAACCACCAGGAGGGAAAGAGAGAGAGAGAGCTTAGGCAAGTGCAAACTTGCTTCATGATGGATCTCATGTTTTATTGTCCCATTCTCTTCCTTACTAGATTCTAAGCTTCTTTAGAACTGGAAGTTTTCGGTTTTGATGGTTATATTTTTGTAGATCTAAGTTTTAAGTCCCTTCTTGTTTAGTTTTCTTGGTTTTGATCTCTAAAACTTGGTTATTTTCGAAAACTAATGGTTCTATGTTGTAGAGAATTCAATTTTATTCAGTTTTGGCTTTTGTTTCGCTTGATTTCGACTCCGGATGAGTAAGTTATGGCCATTACAAGTTTTCGGAACTTTCATGGCTGAACTTGCTGTTTGGGGACGATGAACCTCATGCGCCCGGGAGGCCATGCGCCGGGAGGCCATGCGCCGTGAAGTTCCGGCAACGCATTCCTTAACTCCGAGCGTGTCATGCGCGTAGGTTTCTTACGCGCATGTATTGAAGACGCAACGTGAGTTTCCCATGCGCCGATTTGTGCAGGAATCTCATGCGCCGATTCGTGCAGGAATCTCATGTGCCGATTCGTACAGGAATCTCATGCATCGATTCGTGCAGGAATCTCATGCGCCGATTCGTGCAGGAATCTCATGCGCCGATTCGTGCAGGAATCTCATGCGCCGATTCGTGCAGGAATCTCATGCGCCGATTCGTGCAGGAATCTCATGCGCCGATTCGTACAGGAATCTCATGCGCCGATTTGTGCAGGAATCCCATGCGCCGATTCGTGCAGGAATCCCATGCGCCGATTTGTGCAGGAATCTCATGCGTCGATTTGTGCAGGAATCCCATGCGCCGATTTGTGCAGGAATCCCATGCACCGATTCGTGCAGGAATCCCCTGCGCCGATTCGTGCAGGAATCCCATGCGCCGATTTGTGCAGGAATCCCATGCGCCGATTTGTGCAGGAATCCCATGCGCCGATTCGTGCAGGAATCTCATGCGCCGATTTGTGCAGGAATCCCGTGCGCCGGAATTGCTCTATTTTGCTGTTTTTGCCTGTTTAAGTTATTTTGTAGCTAAAATCTTGAAAAACTCAAACATGAAAGTTGTAGATCTTTTCCTTGGCTTCAAGAATATGTTACTAGTTATTTTATGCAAGTTTCTCTCATTATTGATAATGTAAGGATAGAACACGATAGTGGCCTGTTAAGGCGCACTCTTGACAAGTACCAAGTGGACATGACATGACCAGATAGTGACCCGCCGTGGTGCACTCCTGACATAATAACTTGACCTGACAATTTGATATGATAACTTGATATGGTAATTCTTGATAGTGGCCCGCCGTGGCGCACTCTTGACAAATAAACCTGACATGATATTTCTCGAACTGCTGTTGCGACGGCTAGCATAATATGACTTGATAAGTATGAATAACCTGGACACCGTGGACGATTGTGCTTGTGCATTAAACCAGTCTTGTCTTGCATCATGCTTAGGATGGGACCCCTGAGTACCACGGTCAGGGGTACCTACTGAAATGGACTAAGGCTAATAACTAGATTAACACGGTAGTCATGAAGAGATTTCCCAGCTACAGACAATCCCGTTACCTAGGTGCTCTTGGGATCTGTAGCCTACCGTCGAGTAGGGCACATTTCCAGCACACTGTCATGTGTTGCACCCTCTAAGTCACCTAAGGGTACATGCGTTTCCTAGACGATGTACCCACATGAACTCAACCCCTAGTATTAACCTGGGTAACCTGGATGGTCTGCAGGGCTTGTGGTTGTGGAATATCTCATTGCATCTTGCTAGTAATTAGGCCTGTGATAACCCTAGTTAGTTAAAGTATCAAGCCGTACTTATTGTTTGGCCGTGAATGATTGAATGGAGTCTAACCCTGTCTATTCTTGCCTCGATTCTGTACAAGATTGTTACATGACATGATTACTTATGCTTGCTTTTTTTTAACAATAAAGATCAGGGAACCAGTTCTGTTCAGGCGAAGGGTTACAACCCCGGTCCTTGTTTGGTTTACGGGTTGTAACCTGGCTCCCGGAGCAGTTCTGTGTTCTCTCTTCGTTTATTGTCTTGTTATACCCCATGACATGCTCGACATGCTTTACCTTACTTCGAGATCGTGATTATTTACACTGGCCTTATTGATAAATGGTGGGGATACCAAGTTCCGTTCAGATGAAGAGTTACAACCCCGGTCCTTGTTTGGTTTACGGGTTGTAACTTGGTTATCTGAATAGTCCCATGGTTATCACATCGTATATCACCGGTCATGCTTTTTCTTAATTACTGTCTTTTATTATGTAATTATATTCTTGTGCTAATTGCTGGTTTTAGTTCCTAAGTAAAGCCTCCTTTGTGGCACTTGCTCTTTCTGGGGTCTGACCCAGCTGGTTTTGTATGGCCAGATACCGGAGCAGCTCTAGAGGATCTACCGATTTTCCTGCCAGATGGTGACCACTAGAAGGAATCCTGGCAACGAGTGGGTTATTTTTGGCTCTTCCACTTTATTGTAAAAATATTCTTTTGAGGCGTTTAGCCGACGAGCACCTGTTTAGCTCGTATTGCACCTTACTTACTGTCTGCCTACGGGCTGTAACATGGTTGGCAACCTAGGGTTGATCATGTATGACCAAACTCTTGCTAGTCCTCACATTTTGTAACGACTAGCTTCATGATCAGCTGAATATGTAATGTTTGGGATGCCTTACTATTGTATATTTGGTGATCTTACATCTTGTAACATTTACTTACTTGTTTGTGATTGAGACACTAGGCTTGTTCTTGACCTTAAGAGACTGTTGGCTTGTAGATAAACCCTCATATATCTAGACAGCCGTGACCGTATGGTGAGATGGATTCTATTTTATTATACGTAGCTGGCTATGTCTGCCCCCGCTCTCCAGTATTCTGGTTCTGTGGCGTGACAGGCACTCATCCCGAGATTGGTTTCCAACGAATATTACCCTAGTTAGGTAAATTTTATTATTAAGACCTAACTAGTATTGGAACACCACAGTCACTAGCTTAGCCAATACCATAGCTAAAATACTCAGTCATATAATAATCTATCAGTTATCAACAAGCAATACATGATCATTACAGCCCACACCACTAGAACCCTTGCGACAATAGTCTGGCAGGCCTGACCCAAATAGAAATTCATGACTCAGTTGTTAGAAATCTCTTCATACGATGTGCCTTAGAACTGGTTACCCCGTCGACAACTCTTGAATACTATGGACGAGTATATCATTCTATTTTATCGACCATGTGTCATTGTACACACTCGTTTCCTATTTATTTGAGGAACAATCCTTGACTTGACTTATATCTACCGTATTCCGTTACGTCCTGCGTTATTCTTCATTAACATGAGTTTAGGTACAATAACCGGACTTTGGAATTCTTCTAACCTCATTATTCCTAAGACCACGTCCTAACTTCTAAGGTAGGTAGACTGTAAGCCTTCTAAAAAATTTTGGTTGTACGAGGGTTACCGATTGATTAGAAATTTTTATTAGGATGATAATTAGTGCCCTATGGACTCCCACTTTCCATTTAGATCATTTGTGTCCTCGACCGTGTCATTAATATTCGGAGCACGAGACCAGCTGTTACCTTCCAAAAAATTTTATATGCAAGATCTAGACGAGTCCACCTTCATCTAGGCATATCATATCCCACTCAAATCTGTCCCCTTGTACTCTATTTTTATGGTATAACTTTCAGGTAAAAAGGACTAACTATAACCCTTACCATAGTACCGGTAAACTTCTCGACTACAACTAGAGACTCAACTTCGACTCAAATCTTTCGACCAATATATGGTTGTGGTCGACTCGAAGCCCACTATGAACATGTCATCAGTGCGCCACTCAATTGTGCCCCTCTCATGCAAATACAAAAGTCAAAGAAGGCACATTTTGGGGCTTATGAACCTAACTAACCATCCTGACTGGCAACTAGTTCAATCACTTGGGAGGAATCATATTCTAGGTTACCCTAACCTAGTAGAAATAGTTTTAACATTGGGATCTTGTCCAGTCAATATATATTGGAATCCAAGATTCATCCAACCAACGATTGATATCCAATCAGGAAACCCATTAAGACCCAGTAAAAACCATCCATACAAACCACCATTTTTGGGAATATATAAAATCGAACTATTGAGATAGGTCCCTATACCGATTATGTAGCCTCCATCCCTTAGAATGTAAAGTCATTCGTAACCCTTATCCCATCTACCTAGAAGTCGCAATACGATCTTGTATTGCATTTATATCCCTTGTTTTATGTTTAAATAACGACGAAAAAGATCACAATCTTGACTCCTCAAATTCTGTTCTATCATGGAACTTTGTTTAGATAAATTTTGAGAACGGAACTTCTATATTGCATGGGGTGCAAGCCCCTCTAAGAAACGAAGGGTTCTTTGAGTTAGCAAGTGACTGGACTAGAGTAGCCTAATCTAGCAAATAAGTCAATGATTCATGAATTTTCTTTCTAGCTGTATCATCGGATACCGCTACTGCTCTTGAAACTTTATTTTTACTCTCGATTGTTCTTCCGTATCTTCATGTCCTTCCTATTTCGGAGCGACGATGGTCATGCTTATTAGAATTTACCAATATTTCTTGGCTACTTGTATAATTTTGTTGCTTGTAAAATTTTGGGTTGCTTGATAGATATGAGAGGACTATAGATACCATAAGCAGTAGATATCTATTGGTAGAAATTTTAGCAAGTAGTGGATGATTATAAAGTTTTAGTGACATAGCTTTGAGGGGGGTAGTGTGACTAAAGGTGGGTAGAAGTCCTCGGAGTTTCGTAGTACAAAATGGCTAGGAGGAGGATATAAACTATTTTTGAGGAATTAAAAAAAATTCGAGGAGATTAAGGAATGGTAGATTTTCTTTTGAAATTTAAGGAATAGTTATGAATTAGAATTTCGAGGACGAAATTATTTTTAAGGTGGGTAGATTTGTAACCCCTCTTTCCAGAATTTTGATAATATTTTTATTTATTTATTTGAATTAAATGGTGATTTTTAGAGTTTTATAAATAATTATTTAGTTAATTATTACGGTAGACGATTTAGTCATGATGGAGTTTTGGAGGACACGGTGACTAGGAATCGTGGCATGGATAGTACAATGGCGTGCTTTGACTAATGTATTAGCCATGGTAGGGAAGGCAGAGCCATATTGATGTCCTAACTAGGAAACAACTAGGCCAAGTTGCGACTTAACCCTCACCGAAGATCTATTTATTTATTATTTATATTATTGAGTTTTAGGGAAACCGGTTATACCTTTTTAGCCTGGACTGGACCCGAACTGAGCACAGGCCCATATAGTCATGCGGTACGTCCGATGACATGCGTGTTGATGTATTTTGGGAGTGGGTGGTTTTCCGTTGTAACGATTTAATAAATATTCCTAAGTATTCATCATTTAATATTATATATATATCATTATTTGTAGAAAATGGGTCTTTGTACATTTTGGGATTATTAGACTGTATATATGGTATATATATATACCATTAATGTTTTATTGAATTTCGTTATTATAATTATTATTATTAATATTATTATTTTATTATCAGGGTTATTACTATATAATATTATTATTATTGGTGATATTATATTTGTCGAATAAACGTTATATATATATATATATATATATATATATATATATATATATATATATATATATATATATATATATTCGTATTAAGAGGCCCTATAATAGAATATATTGGGTTTTTATTAAATTTTAGGGAGAGTATTATAGAAGTATATATAGAAATATATAGATAAACAAATATAAGCATATAGATAAAGGTAGATATATATGGATTAATAAATATACATATATATTGATAGATATATAGGTATAGATATCTTTATATTAAAGCAAGGGGAGCACAGCAACACTACTATGCTGAGACCCGCACAGCCCAGGGCCAATCCCCTCCAAACCGAGAGCAGCCGTTCGACCTTAACACCCGACCTATCCCCTGCATATACGCGAGTATATATATTAAGGGATCCGGCTCGAGAGCATGGACAAAGCACAAAAAAATGTCACGACCCGCACCCTAGAGTAAGGGCACGAGACGTGGGTACGTCCAGCCTACGCCGCAGTGTCGGCAGTAGAACGCTATCCTAAGTCAACATACATCTAGCAATATATCTCTAAACAGTTTATACTCTCCGAATGGGGGTGACATAGCAGTAAATGAACTCAATCACAACTAAGGAAGAGATAGCACGATATGAAATAGAACTCAAGGAAAAATAGATGATAAAGTAGTCTAAGATAATCCCAGCAAATATCCAGAGGTACATGGTCTCAGCTACTGAATGAAAGAATATATACAACTCAGAAACTCAGAACAGAATAAAGTCTAGCTAAACAGTCTCATGACAACATGAAATAAGATAAGCCTAACTAAACTAGTCTAGGCAATGGGGGTGATGTCCTCAGCTAGAGCTGGGTCCTCCTGAGAGTCCAGCTCGCAAGTGTCGTCTAGGGCTGCCCTGTAGAAGGTATCCACACAGGCCTCCTCCTCGTCCTCTGTAATATTTTCAGCAGGTCCAGTTAGGACAGGAGCGAGTACAGTACATCTCAACAGTTCATAGCAGGTTAGAAAATATAATCATACAGTAAAGTAAGATACAAGTACTGAAAGAAGTGCAGTATGTAAACAGAGAGAGAACTGTAATGGAAATATCTACTATAAATAGAGACTAACAGTGGCTAGTGAGTCAGAGTACAATATAGACATGTAAATGGCATAGGAGATTCTGATAAGACACTATGGAAGAGATACTGATAAGATACTACTTGGGTATTATTCACATGTCTACTTCTACTCTCCCGTACCCCCAATCAATACACAAGGATCCAACCAGGTTATGTTATGATTCCATGCAAAGCCCCCGAAGGGTGATACATGGATGTCCCATAAATGGGGCTTCTAGGAGATTCTAGGATACCCAGTAAATGGGATAAGAGATTCTAGGAGACTCTATGATCATAAGAGTATATATCACAAGTGATCAAAGAACCAGTGAAGCATAGTGATACGCCATGTAAGTGAAACGCACAGAACATGTAGTACCCGATGCTCCCTAAGGATAACATCTCAAGAAGGGATCCATATAGTACCAATCCGTGTGACCAACGTGATAGTAACAAGTAAAGTAATTTAATGCAGAAAATAATTCTAAGCAGGATATGAAATGATAAGAGAATGTACTCGCCTGGTATCTGAGTGTCCAATATGAAAGTACTGTCCGAAGAGTGGTGTCTGGCTCCTAATCAGAACAGCACAAGTCACAACAAGTCTAAAATGGTAAAATGAAGTTCTACTATGCATTCTACATGAGTCTAGGTCAATCTAGGCCAAAGTCAACTCTTGGTCAACTCTGGTCAACCCTAGAAGTCAAACTTGGTCAACTATGGTCAAACCAGGTCTAACAAGTCTAAATTAGGTTAAAATAGTCTATCTAGTCCAATCTAGACTATACTAGTCTATACTAATCTAGTCTAGGTCTACCAAGGCTAATCTAGCCTATCAACATACAATACAAGGCTATAAACCTATCCTATCAATCAAGCACATCTCCAAACACAAACACTAATGACACACCAAGTTCATATACAATATATATATATATATATATATATATATATATATATATATATATATATATATATATATATACTCATAGATACAAGGTACATACCTATAGTTATATAGCACACTACTATATATATACATTATATATCCTATATAACCATACATACATACATATACATATATGGAGAGATAGAAAGAAGAGAAGAGTGAGTGATAGGGTGTGTGAACTGTGTGTGTGTGTGTTAGGCTAGATGGTTCAAGAATGTGTGTGTGTGTGTTAAGAGTGAAGGATGTGTGTGTGTGTGAGAAAACAGTGAGTGAGAGAGGGGGGTACAATAGACTGTGTGTGTGTGTGTATATGGTAAGACATGTGAGTGTGTGAAAACAGAAATACTAAAACAGTGGTATCAACCTGTGAGTGAGTGATGAGTGAGGGATGAGCAAATGTGTGTGATAGCTAAAATGAAATTGAAATCTGGAAAACAGTGGCAATGTATACATATGTAAAATCTAGAAATAGTGGCAGCAGTTTTAATGTGCAGGAATTAGAGTTCAACTCATAGAAAAAAAAACACAATTATTACTTAACACCCAACTCAAAACTCAGGTTCATAAACAACCCAGTTTCAGTCAAAAATCCAATCTCAGGTCCATCATGAATTCAGTGAAGAGCAACTCATTTCCAGGTTATAAGAGAAGGAAAAGAAAGGAAGGAAAATCAGTAAAGGACAGTCCTATTTTCCAGTTTTAAGCCCAAAACTTCATTCTCAGTTCAGCCTATACTAATTTCTCAGATTTCAGTCTACAACAAACCAACTGTCACGACCCGCACCCTAGAATTAGGGCGCGAGACGTGGGTACGTCCAGCCTACGCCGCAGTGTCAGCGGTAGAACGCTGTCCTAGGTCTCATGTATCTAACAGTATAAGGCTAAACAGTTTATACTCCCCGAATGGGGGTGACATAGCAGATACAGACTCAATCACATCTAAGGTAGAGCATGATAAGGATAGATAAAACATGAAATCCAAAAGAGATACAACAGAGAGAAATCTAAGTGTCTAAGATACACAAACCCAGAAATATATCTCAAATCTCAAAACTTAGATACAGTAATCCATAAAGTAAATACAACTTTAGACAATTGAAATAACTATTTAAACAACCTCTAATGTGTCTCCTCTAGGCTAGCAGGCAACCTCCAGCTATCTGTAAAATTTATCAACAGGTCCAGTCAGGACGGGAACGAGCACATATCTCTAAAATAGTTCATAGCAGGTTAGGAGTATAAATCATGCAATAGAGTAAAATACATGAAGTGCTGAATAGGAAGTACGAGTAAACAGGAGATATTTTGTAACTGAAAGTAAATACATGATAGTAGAGACTGTAAGTGACTACGTGATTTAGAGCACAATGGTTATATAAACGGCTTGGGGCATATGAATACAAATAAGGAGGCACATGAATACAGCTACTGGAGATAGTGATCACATAACCAATTCTACTCACCCCGCCCCAATCATTACACAAGGATCCGTTCAAGTTATGTTATAAGCACATGAATACAGCTAAGATACGTGAACTCATGTAATGAGTAGTACATGAGGCACATGATAAGCACATGAAAGCACATGAAGCACATGAGAACATGTAAAAACATGAACTAGTACGAGTACAAGGAGTACCTGATGCACATGATAAAGTACATGAATATGAAATACCCGATGCACCCGTAGAGGGATAACATCTCAGGAAAGGATCCATATAGTATTAATCCGTGAAGATACGTGTCAGCATCAAGTAGAGTAATCTAGAGCAAGAATATAATCCAGTTAAGTATGAAAAGATCAGAGAATGTACTCGCCTGATATCTGAATGTCCAACGTAAAGATACTGTCCGAGGAAAGGTGTCTGGCTCCTAATTAGAACAACACAAGTCACAACATGTCCAGAAGGATAATATAAAGCACTACAATGCATTCTACATGAATCTAGGTCAAACTAGGCCAAAGTCAATCCTTGGTCAACTCTGGTCAACTGCACTAGTCAAACTAGGTCAAACTAGGTCATGTCCTAACCCAGCAAGTCTTACTAGGCCTAACTAAGACTATCCTAGCAAGCACACATCAATACAAGGCTATACAAGCCAACATACACCCAACTCTATATAGCATGTAATTATTCAATACTCAAATAGACAAGAATTCACATTGGATATACACTAGGTAATCTATTACTTTAAGCTATATATGACTACACATATATACACATGCATATATTGGTATTCAACATTAGGTCTATAATCATGGCATTTCAAATGGTTATATAAACTTATATATTACAACACAATATGCTAACATATATATAATATACATACATAGCTAAGTTAACTATATTCATAAATACTTATTTAAGAGGCTATGTGTGTGTATGTGAACATGGCAAAGGGGCAAGTGAGGGTTAAATGGACATACATAGTATATACATATCAAAGAATGTCAAAGTGTAAGTGAACAAAGTGTCAAGTATGATAGTGTCAACATAGTGTAAGGGGGTACATGAGGTAATATAGGATTTGTGTTAACATAGAACATTACATCTCATTAACTTGTATATTGCATACATTACATCTATTATTACATTACATTCATGCTTGCATTCATTCATCATTCATTTATTCTCTTGCACTACTATATGCACCATACATTACATACTATGGAACCTACATATTCATTACAAGCCATACTTATACATGCTTACATTAGATAGGATACTTACACCTCATACATCATTTATTTAACTATTTACTCATGCTTGCATTTTCTATTTAATTACATAATGTATATACATTAACATGGGTTAAAATTAAATAGAACATTATATTACACACAAGGGTGCACAAAATGCATATGCCGAATAGTAACTCCTACTAATAATCAATACTGTACCATCTCAGTATGAACTAAAATCTAGGATTAAAGTATGTTATAGATCTATGTGTTAGCTTTCTGAAACTTCAAACGGATCGCGTTTTCGTTTCCGAAAACTCCCGGAATCGCGAAAACACCGAGAACGCGTTTGTCTTTCGTACAGCTGACACTCAAATAATTCTCCAGAAAGTTACAGAAAGAATTAGGTCTGTTAATACATGTTTTTGGAAAGCTAACTTCAATACGCTTCTTTTAAAAAAAATGGGAGATTAAACCGAGTTTTGAGCTAGAAGTTATGACATTTCTAAGTTAGGACTGAAATTAAAAACGTGGATAAAAATCATGACGGATTTAGATAGTTTGAGCCAAAAGAATACACAATATATATCCTAATTATCTACAACAATAATGACAATAATAATATGAGGAACCACACTTACAAACTTGATTATATAATCATCATGAACCATTTATTACATATATAAATATAGATACACTCTCATTACAATATATATATATATATAAAAAATATATATGTATATATATATTGTAAATTTTTTTTTTTTTACAATATATATATATATTTATATATATATATATATATATATATATATATATATATATATTGTAAAAATATATATATATATATATATATATATATATATATATATATATATATATATATATATATATATATATATATACAAATATCTATATATGTAACATGAACACATCTATAAAAGATACATGAATGAAATGTAAAGTACTCAAGAACACATCTCTACATATTCAAATCTGAGATTTAACATGAATTAATTCATTTAATCAATAATTTAAATATAAAGTGTGTCCAAGTTTGGGGGTTTTCCCCATGAACACAAAACACAACAATAATACAATAGAAATCCCTAAAGGACACATAATGGACACAAGAGGACACAAAATAGGGACACAACAATGGGGGTCATTCCTATGGTTAAAACTTTCCTAAATGCAAAATGGAGAAATAAAAGAGAAGAAAATATTACCTAAAGGAGAGAAAATCCAAGGAGAAAGGCTTCTTCCTTGGGAGAGCTTGAGAGCACTTGGGGAAGAAGACTTCTCAAAGAAAGGAAATTAGATAGGAGTCCTATTAGGGCCGGCCACAATGGTTATCCCCCCCTTCATTGAATGTTACAAGTTTGTCCCACCCTTAGTTACAAGTGTTTAAAACAATTTTGGTTAGGGTTTGGGGGTAAAAGGGTCAAAATAAAGACTATAAATGGTTAACCTAATAATTAGGATTATGACTAATCTTTCTAACGTGACTAATTAAAATGTGGGCCTTGGCTAACTAATGCATGGGTCCAACTGGAGTCTAAGTTACCCCGGATCTCCGTTACAAGTCGGATTGAGATGAAATTCGAACCCGACTCAAATAATCCCAAAACAATATCATAAATAATAAAATAATATCAAAATAATTCAAAGAGATCAAATGCAAAATATCCTTAGGCCATAAATGACATTAAAATATCATAATCACATGGTTAGGCTCTAGGTCAAACAGTCTCTAGGATTTCACTAGCAAAACGTCAAAACCACAAGTCATTGATTTAAATAATTTTAAAATGATTTAAAATCACCAAAAATCATATCATGAATTAAATATCATTATTAAAATAATTATAGACACAAAATTTTGAAATTACCCTTATTTGGAAAACTGGGTGCTACAACTCTACCCACCTTAGAAAAATTTTGTCCTCGAAATTTAAGATCGATATTACTCCTTCTAGAGCCTCTAACCTACCCAATATCTAAGATAACACTTCCTAACACTGGAATAATAAACGGACATCTAAATAGTGTCAATCTAGAAATACCTCCAACACTGCTCTGCTGTACGGCGGTAATGGAACTTTAATAAAATATGGACTGGAACCTATATCCAAGGGACTGGACCTATTTTAAAGTGGTCTTAACTAAGGATGAAAAGGAACTGATCATAGGCTATAGGTATGCTCAAACTATTATCTTCCTATTAACCATCTATTAATACATTCTATTACCATAGGAACGATGCATTACTAAGACATATAGGCCCCTATCTCTCATAACACATTTATACTCACCAAAAGACTAGTACATCCTATCAAGGCTGATACTATAATCTCTCATAAATCTCATAAGCTACATGTTTATAGACACACATCCCCACATCAAGGACTAACCTATATATATCTACAACTGATACTAATGGGGTGACGTCCCTATTTCCCAACAATCAAGGTCTAAATTTTTTTTTATCTAAATTATGCAATTTGAAGGAATAGTATACAAGGTCAGGGCATACCGTAGCAGTTGAAAGTCTCACCTAGGTACACTAATCATTCTAGGTCAAAACAGTACTATGGTATCAGCACACAAACAATATAGGGTGTCCTAATTGGGAAGGTAAGGGAACAACAATCATCAAGGTTGTAGGGCTGTCTACCATCCTATATAAAAATTGGTCATTAACAAGCAACTAAGAAATTATTAAAAGGTTACTATTCCATAAAATGGCAAAAATTGAAAATTTAGGCACAACAAATCACAAATAGATTTTTTGTCTTGACACGATCTAAGTTGATCAATTTTGGAATAAAACGAGATTTGGGCAAGAAGGAAAATCAATGAAATCGAAGTATGAGCACGAGCATCCAATGATGGAGGTTCAGGTCATGATTAAATTTAATTCGACTGAGTACGAATACGAGGTTCATAGGCGATGAAAAGATTTCAAGAAGAATTGTCAAGGCTGTCGCGAATGAGACTCTAGGGTCAAGTTTAACTATGTCTCCATTCTCGTAGATTGATACATAAAAAAAAGCGAACCAAAGTACAATAGGTTGATCAGACCATCATGTACCGGTTCTGATTAGACAATATATTAGTGGGTGGCCACCCAATAAAATATGTCATGACCAAGCTCGAAAATAGATAAGCTTGCAAAACTATGGCTAATTTAGCAGCACAAGATATAAGGGTGGTAATGATGAAAGGAATTACATAGTCCAAGTTTCTTAACCAACGGGTCAAGTAATCAGATAAGGTACAAGGTTAAGCATCTAAGGAAACAAGCAGAACACCATCACATGTCGGGTCGAAAGAATTGAGTCAAGACTGGATTTCTAATTAAAATAAGAAGAAATTTAGTATAATGGTAGAGGTTATAGTTTAGCCTGTTGACCAGAAAATCATATCAAGAAAATAGAGTACAAGAAGACAGGTTTTAGTGGGACATGATATACCTACACGAAGGTGAGCTCGTCTAGGTCTTGCATATAAGATTTGTTGGAGGGTAACAGCTAGTATTACATTCCGAATATCAAAGTCACGATAAGGAACGTCAAGGATCTCAATTAGAAAGTGGGAGTTCAAGAGATGGTAATTAATGCACAAAAATAATGAAGATCAAATTAGTCATCTGCTTCTGATACTCTTAAGTTCATCTGGTCATAACTTGCCAATCATATCTTTACCTCACCAGTCTCCATATGAAAATTTAACCTTTACTTAAACCCTTACCATGACTACCGTAGGCAATTCTCAATTTCCATACATCACTCTTGAAGCACAGCCCTCACATTTAGGAATCAACATTAACCATTTATTTAAATTTTCAAGTTCTTTCACCTTGTCTTAAATTTGACCCAAAACCTCTAAATCCCGTTTACGAATTCCTTGAACTTGTTCAAATTGTTCTCCTCGTATTATTTAATTTAAAACTCTAGGCCTTACAAAACTTATCTTCCCTCATAAAATCAACTTTTGTATTTTCTTCGACATACACACTTGAATATTATTCTCCTGAAAATATTTCACAACAATCTCTAAACTTCCATAACTTTGTGTTCTCTCTATCCCTAGTCATTTTCTTGCAACATCTTGTTTAATATCCTTATTAAACACAATTAACTTCTCTTTTCCATTACTAACCTTCTACATAGCCTCAGAGTAAAAGTTTTCCCCAGAATCAATAATCAAGATTTTTTAAGTTCTCAAAACTAGGTTGACCTCTGATATCCTCATTAGTTTTGAATACACCTATAAACTATCTCATAACCCCAAAATTTCTCTAAATGTAATTGTTTCCAGATTGGCAGTATACATCTTTTTATTCTATTCGAGACCTTTACCACATTTCTATCTCAAGTTTCCATATGGAACACTCCACATTTGATTTCCTTTAGATCATCATAAAATAACCAGTTACGTCTTCTCTGAGCTACATAATTTACGTCACTTCCTTAGCCTTCCCCATACAAAAGATACGAAGATTCAAGGGTTTTGAAGTACATCTGGTAGGGACGACAAGATATGGGTAATTAATGTAATGAGACAGAGTTTAAGATAAGAGGTAAATAAGAATGCAAGGGAATAATGGCGAGAAAGAATAATGAAGATATGTTCCTTCTCATCGGTTCAAACGAGAGGAACCCATCAAGCTTAAATTCAATAGCAAGGAATGAGGGTGAATCCAAATAAGAGGAAAAGGAATTCCAATTAAAGTTCAAAATAAGTTTCTCAGGGGTCGTCCCAGAAATCTCTCAAAGAATCCTAAGTGTGATTGAGTACCTTGGATTTGAAAATATTAATGTAAATACAAAATTAAATCAACAACTACAAAATTTTATCAAAATCATCAACTAATACCAGGATTCAAAGTTCTACAATGAATCCACAAAATCAAATTCAAATCAAGGAAAAAGGTGAATCAAAACAAGGAAAAGGAGTTTAAATCGGAATTCAAAATGAGATTCTCAAGGGTCATCCCAGGAATCTCTCAAGGAATCCTAACAGTGATTGAGTATCCTCTCATCCTAACATCTTAATTTATATATCCTATAGCAGGCTCGTAGTAGTACAACTAAGTCGTTGTACTACTACGAAATCGTACTAATGCGAATCTCGACCTGCATGGGCCACCACTAAAAACGTGTCACGACCCGCACCCTAGAATTAGGGCGCGAGACGTGGGTACGTCCAGCCTACGCCGCAGTGTCGGCGGTAGAACGCTGTCCTAGGTCTCATGTATCTAACAGTATAAGGCTAAACAGTTTATACTCCCCGAATGGGGGTGACATAGCAGATACAGACTCAATCACATCTAAGGTAGAGCATGATAAGGATAGATAAAACATGAAATCCAAAAGAGATACAACAGACAGAAATCTAAGTGTCTAAGATACATAAACCCAAAAATACATCTCAAATCTCAAAACTCAGATACAGTAATCCATAAAGTAAATACAACTCCAGACAATTGAAATAACTATCTAAACAACCTCTAATGTGTCTCCTCTAAGCTAGCAGGCAACCTCCAGCTATTTGTAAAATTTATCAACAGGTCAAGTCAGGACGGGAATGTGCACATATCTTTAAAAACAGTTCATAGCAGGTTAGGAGTATAAATCATGCAATAGAGTAAAATTACTACTAAAATCTGTCAATTCAGCGACGCGTAAAGACGTCGCTAAAAAGGAAAAATACGTTGCTAATTTCTATTAGCGACGTATTTAGCGACGTTTTCAAGTAGTCGGGATTAACCCAGTCGCTAAACAAGAAAACGTCGCCATACGTCGCTATTGCGACAAGCTTTAGCGACGTGTCCACGTCGCTAATATAGCGACTACCAGCGACATAAAACATCATAATTTACCGACGTAATCTAGCGACGTTGAGCGACTCTGTCTCGCATCGATGCTGACCTGGCTTGAGAGCCATATGGCGACGTTCTGCGACTTTTCTACGTCGCTACATTACCGACGTTTACCGACGATCAGCGACGATATTCCTCACAGTTAGCGACGTTGTTAGCGACGTTTCTTTCATCGCTGACCGTCGGTAATCGTCGCTGAACGTCGCTAATATTAAAAAAAAATAAAAAAATACAGCATTTGCAGCATTTTCTGCAGCATTTGCAGCATCCCCCACACCATTTGTTAAAGCAACAACGGTGTGTATCACGAACACAGTATCAAACAACACAGATACACACAATCACGAACACGTTTGAAACACAATCTCATCAATCAACACAGATATATGAAAATTTGTAACAACAATGTCAAACATAATGGTCCACAACTTAACTGCCAAGTATGGGAACGAATGGCTCAGAACACAACCTAAAATTCATTCTAGCATACATTAGTGTGAATCATCTATGTTCTGTACATATGGTGTAGTATATGTTCTTATCGTATGTAGTATCTGAAGAATGTAACAGAATCAAGATGAACTCACATAATGTAATACTAAGACGTCATCTACTACTATATATATAAGATATAGTGATAGGTTGTCGTATCATCATTGCCGAGAGATGAGGGTCGGAGGACAGTCAACTTTATCTACGGCTACCAGGGCCGGCCCCGCGGTTTGGGTTGCCTTAGCCGGAGCTAATTTTTGTTGCCCTTTACCCTTATTGAAAGATAAATGTTTAATTTAAATTTTTGTTCGACCGGTCCTAAGAAAACTAAATGGCCTGGAGGGTTGCCCTATGGAGGGGGGTTGCCCAAGCCCGAAGTCTTGCCAGGCTTACCCCAGGGCCGGCCCTGACGGCTACATAGTTTCTGCCTCGCCAGTCGAATGGCTGCAGGGACCATGTCCTGATCACCATGTCGTACCGTAGATTAATGCAAATGGAGCTGGAGCCAAAATACAGAAACCAAAATATGATATCCACCTGAAGTGTAGAGTCAGGGGAGAAGAACTTTTCCACCCTCTCCCTCTCTCGCGCTATCAACGTCACAACTTTACCACCTCAAGTTCTGATCAAGCATCTTCCTTCTCCTCTCCTCCACCATGGCTCTGAACCCATCTGCTCCTCCCTACTTTCCTTCTTCTTATTTGACTCTCTCAGCCACATATGATATCCAGCTCAAGTGTAGAGTCGGGGGAGAAGAAGTGGACAGGAAGAGGAGGGGGAAGCAGCACAGCCGACGGCATGACCCGAAGGAAGTACAGAGGTTTTCTTCAACATACGTAGGAGAACTATAAGGATATATCTTTTCACAACATATCACCTTGTCAAAAGACCCTTAATGTGACAACCATGTTACCGCGGTGTCGGAAGACTAACATGTCATAATTTTATAAGCCGTGTGTTTTGACATAATCCTCCAACCGGATTTCAGTTCTATGTAATAATGCAAGATTACGACTTAGGAGGAAAGAGTTAGGAGGATTATGTCAAAACACATGACTTAGAAAATTATGACATGTTAGTCTTCCGACACCGCGGTAACATGGTTGTCACATTAAGGGTCTTTGACAAGATGACATATTGTGAAAAGATATATCCTTATAGTTCTCCTACGTATGTTGAAGAAAACCTCTGTACTTCTTCCGGGTCATGCCGCCGGCTGTGCTGCTTCCTCCTCCTCTTCCTGTCCACTTCTTCTCCCCCGACTCTACACTTGAGCTGGATATCATATGTGCCTGAGAGAGTCAAATAAGAAGAATGGAAGTAGGGAGGAGCAGATGGGTCCATAGCCATGGTGGAGGAGAGGAGAAGGCAAAACTGAATTAACATTGTCTTCCGGATCGTCCTCATCAAGGCATAACGGGCTGCTCAGCGTGCCCAGCTTCTTCAACTTCTCGCTGGCTGCAGAGTCGAAATGGGAACGGGTCCTCTTTGCCGGCCCGGAGCTCTGACTCGCACTCGTCGCCGCGCTACCGATTTTCTCTCCTCCTCTGACGTGGGTCATAAGAGAAGAAATTTCGTACCTCTTCTTCACATAAACATCATTGCTGCCTTGTACTCGAGCCTAGCCTCCTCGTCTGTGACGCTATCCAACTTCTCGGAGTCATCGAAGAAGGAGTCGAATGAGTCGGCGGTGATAGCAGATGATTGCAAGACAGGGAGCGAAAAGACAGGCGAAGAAGAGGACGATACGAGTCGAATGGGAGATTCGAGTGACAATGTAGGCACCGAGAAGTCGGATAGCATCACAGACGAGGAGATTCGTGTACAAGACGGCAATGATGTTTATGTGAAGAAGAGGTACGAAATTTCTTTTCTTATGACCCGCGTCAGAGGAGGAGAGGAAACCAGTAGCGCGGCGACGAGTGCGAGTCAGAGCTCCGGGCCGACAAAGAGGACCCGTTCCTATTTTGACTCTACAGCCAGCGAGAAGTTGAAGAAGCTGGGCATGCTGAGCAGCCCGTTATGCCTTAATGAGGACGATCCGGAAGACAATGCTGATTCAGTTTTGCCTTCCTTGGATGGTATTGATTCTGTAGATCCGTGTATAAAAGAGGAAGAGATTGGGAGTAGAGTGGACCCGGAGGGAAATGAGAAATTGGAAGCTGGGTTAATATCCAAGAAGTGAAAGAGAGTCGAGGATTCTGATAGGTTGTCGTATCATCATTGCCGAGGGATGAGGGTCGGAGGACAGTCAACTTTATCTACGACTACATAGTTTCTACCTCGCCAGTCGAATAGCTGCAGGGACTATGTCCTGATCACCATGTCGTACCGTAGATTAATGTAAATGGAGCTGGAGCCAAAATACAGAAACCAAAATACAAAATATAGAATCCAAAATATAAAATACAAAATACAGAAACCAAAATATAAAATACAGAAACCAAAATACAAAATATAGAATCCAAAATAGGACCCTCTGTGAGAACGGATGGCTCAGAACACAACCCAACCGGAGAGGATACTCTGAGAGATCCATCTGAGAGGGACGTATATTCTGAGAGATCACCTTTACAAGAATTATATCAGTAGTGGGATCGAGTGTTGGAGGAGATATTATCAAAGTATACGTCCTACTCAGATGGGTCTCTCACCGTTACTATTTTTTCCTGACAGCATGGTGGATGTGCTCCGTCCACAGATTCTTGCTCCGAGCCAAAACTTTGTCCCGGAGCTCAAGTGGACATCCTTGGTGTAGAGCTCGAATGAGAGGTTCCTGACAGCATGGTGGTCTCCTTTGTTAAAGTATCCGTGCTCGTCCCACAACCAATATGGGATGAGCACGGATACTTTAACAAAGGAGGCCACCATGCTGTCAGGAACCTCTCACTCGAGCTCTACACCAAAGATGTTCACTTGAGCTCCGGGATAAAGTTTTGGCTCGGAGCAAGAATCTGTGGACGGAGCACATCCACCATGCTGTCAGGAAAAATTAGTAACGGTGAGAGACCCATCTGAGTAGGATGTATACTTTGATAATATCTCCTACAACACTCGATCCCACTACTGATATAATTCTTGTAAAGGTGATCTCTGAGAGTATACGTCCCTCTCAGATGGATCTCTCAGATTATCCTCTCCGGTTGGGTTGTCGTATCATCATTGCCGAGGGATGAGGGTCGGAGGACAGTCGACTTTATCTACGGATACATAGTTTCTGCCTCGCCAGTCGAATGGCTGCAGGGACTATGTCCTGATCACCATGTCGCAGTCCAATATAATCCAGAGATTGACATAGTACTAATTCATATATGTAGTCCAATACAAATAGTCTAATACAAAAATAACCCAATACAAATAGTCCAATACAAATAAGTACTAATAGCTAATGAGAACCACGCTGCTCACGCAATCGCTCAGTGATACGTTCACGCAACCACCTCGAAAAAGTGAGATTTTTGGCACGAGGAGAGCTGTCGTCCCTTGCAAGGATTGCATGAAGAGTCCTCTCGGTCTCACTAGCTACCGGTGCTGGATGAATAGAACTCCCGGTCTCACTAGCAACTGGTGCCACTTCCTCCTTAACTGTAGGAGGAGCCACCTCAGCATTCACTGTTTCCCTCAAATGACGTGCCGCTCCTCGGGTCATGGGTACCATCTGGTAAGCAAGCTAATATAATTGTAACATAAGCAAGCTAACTAAATGAACCATCATGTAATTTGAGTACATTTTTAAAAGCAGATAAAGTACAATAAATTTGATTTTTTGCCAAGTAGCAGAACGGATGGCTCAGAACACAACCCTAAAATTCATTCTAGCATACATTAGTGTGAATCATCTATGTTCTGTACATATGGTGTAGTATATGTTCTTATCGTATGTAGTATCTGAAGAATGTAACAGAATCAAGATGAACTCACATAATGTAATACTAAGACGTCATCTACTACTATATATATAAGATATAGTGATAGGTTGTCGTATCATCATTGCCGAGGGATGAGGGTCGGAGGATAGTCAACTTTATCTACGGCTACATAGTTTTCTGCCTCGCCAGTCGAATGGCTGCAGGGACTATGTCCTGATCACGATGTCGTGCCGTAGATTTAGGATTTCAAATATGGTATTCAGGTCAACTTAATTCGGTCAAAAGGTACTGAACAGAAAGTCTAATTATCCCATATTTCAGTAATGTCAGTGAGCTAAATCATACTCAACTGTCGAGAATACTTAGGAGAAAACTCATTCACAGGATTAGTATATCCATCCTTCGTGACATAGCTGAAATTTTATAGGGCTCGATAATAATTATTAGTCAATTTATTCATCATTTCAAAACCCTGAAAATGCCCAAAAAAACTCCCAGTATCAGTAAATAGGGCTCGAACCCTAAATTAGAATTCGAATCCACCCAAAACATCAAATTGATAGTTGATATGCCCAAAAAAACGAGATTTTTCAGTATATAGGTGTCACACTGTGAATCTCATGTCCACACAGTGGGACACGATGTGTCCAAACCAACAAAATAGGTGTCACACGAACTAGAAGCGAGTCCACGCTCTCGTGTCTCCCGCAGCGAGTCCACTGTCAGTCTCGTGTCCCTCGCAGCGAGTCCACGCTCTCGTGGACACGAACTAGAAGCGAGAGAGAGAGCTAGAAGACGAGGAGAAACTGGGGAGGAGCTACGAGAGGAAGGAGGAGGAGGAGAAGGAGGAGAAGGAGGAGCTACCTGAGGAAGGAGGAGGAGGAGAAGGAGGAGGCCGGAGGAGGGAGATCGCCCGAGGAGCGCCGCGAAGGAGGAGGAAAATCGCCGGAGGAGCATCGCGGAGGAGGAGCGTGCCCAAATTTGGGGAGAAAAAATTGTGAAATGATCGAAAAGGAAACCCTCACTGGCTATATGAAACGTTTAGCGACGTCTGCATAGGACGTCGCTAAACGTCGCTGATATATAATAAATAGCGACACAACTTAAAATGCGTCGCAAAACGTTGCTATATCAACGACGAGTACCGACGAACTTGCGACGCACTACCCCATTTAACAAAATATAGACGCTAGACGTCGCTATTAGTCGCTGTTGGCGACAAACAGCGACGTCTTATATTAACGTCACTAAAACCCCAAACATTAGCGACGAAATTTCACGGAGTCGCTAAATACGTTGCTGATTTGACTTATTTTGGTAGTGAATACAGGAAGTGCTGAATATGAAGTACGAGTAAACATGAGATATTTTGTAACTGAAAGTAAATACATGATAGTAGAGACTGTAAGTGGCTACGTAATTTAGAGCACAATGGTTATGTAAACGGCTTGGGGGCACATGAATACAAATAAGGAGGCACATGAATACAGCTACTGGGGATAGTGATCACATAACCAATTCTACTCACCCCGTCCTAATCAATACACAAGGATCCGTTCAAGTTATGTTATAAGCACATGAATACAGCTAAGATACGTGAACTCATGTAATGAGTAGTACATGAGGCACATGATGAGCACATGAAAGCACATGAAGCACATGAGAACATGTAAAAACATGAACTAGTACGAGTACAAGGAGTACCTGATGCACATGATAAAGTACATGAACATGAAATACCCGATGCACCCGTAGAGGGATAACATCTCAGGAAAGGATCCATAAAGTACTAATCCGTGAAGATACGTGTCAGCATCAAGTAGAGTAATATAGAGCAAGAATATAATCCAGTTAAGTATAAAAAGATCAGAAAATGTACTCGCCTGATATCTGAATGTCCAAGATAAAGATACTGTCCGAGGAGAGGTGTCTGGCTCCTAATTAGAACATCACAAGTCACAACATGTCCAGAAGGGTAATATAAAGCACTACAATGCATTCTATATAAATCTAGGTCAAACTAGGCCAAAGTCAACCCTAGCTCAACTCTGGTCAACTGCACTAGTCAAACTAGGTCAAACTAGGTCATGTCCTAACCCAGCAAGTCTTACTAGGCCTAACCAAGACTATCCTAGCAAGCACACATCAATACAAGGCTATACAAGCCAACATACACCCAACTCTATATAGCATACAATTATTCAATACTCAAATAGGCAAGAATTCACATTGGATATACACTAGGTAATCTATTACTTTAAGCTATATATGTCTACACATATATACACATGCATATATTGGTATTCAACATTAGGTCCATAATCATGGCATTTCAAATGGTTATATAAACTTATATATTACAACACAATATGCTAACATATATATAATATACATACATAGCTAAGTTAACTATATTCATAAATACTTATTTAAGAGGCTGTGTGTGTGTATGTGAACATGGCAAAGGGGCAAGTGGGGGTTAAATGGGCATACATAGTGTATACATATCGAAGAGTGTCAAAGTGTAAGTGAACAAAGTGTCAAGTGTGATAGTGTCAACATAGTGTAAGGGGGTACATGAGGTAATATAGGATTTGTGTTAACATAGAACATTACATCTCATTAACTTGTATATTGCATACATTACATCTATTATTACATTACATTCATGCTTGCATTCATTTATCATTCATTTATTCTCTTGCACTACTATATGCACCATACATTACATACTATGGAACCTACATATTCATTACAAGCCATACTTATACATGCTTACATTAGATAGGATACTTACACCTCATACATCATTTATTTAACCATTTATTCATGCTTGCATTTTCTATTTAATTACATAATATATATACATTAACATGGGTTAAAATCAAATAGAACATTATATTACACACAAGGGTGCACAAAATGCATATGCCGAATAGTAACTCCTACTAATAATCAATACTGTACCATCTCAGCATGAATTAAAATCTAGGATTAAAGTATGTTATAGATCTATGTGTTAGCTTTCCGAAACTTCAAACGTATCGCGTTTTCGTTTCCAGAAACTCCCGGAATCGCAAAAACACTGAGAACGCGTTTGTCTTTCGTACATCTGACACTCAAATAATTCTCCAGAAAGTTACAGAAAGAATTAGGCCTATTAATACATGTTTTTGGAAAGCTAACTTCAATACGCTTCTTTTAAAAAAACGGGAGATTAAACCGAGTTTTGAGCTAGAAGTTATGATATTTCTAAGTTAGGGCTGAAATTAAAAACGTGGATAAAAATCATGACGGATTTATATAGTTTGAGCCAAAAGAATACACAATATATATCCTAATTATCCACAACAATAATGACAATAATAATATGAGAAACCAAACTCACAAACTTGATTATATAATCATCATGAACCATTTATTACATATATAAATATAGATACACTCTCATTACAATATATATATATATATATAAATATATATATATATATATACATACACAAATCTATATATGTAACATGAACACATCTATAAGAGATACATGAATGAAATGTAAAGTACTCAGAACACATCTCTACATATTCAAATCTGAGATTTAATATGAATTAATTCATTTAATCAATATTTTAAATATAAAGTGTGTCCAAGTTTGGGGGTTTTTCCCATGAACACAAAACACAACAATAATACAATAGAAATCCCTAAAGGACACATAATGGACATAAGAGGACACAAAATAGGGACACAACAATGGGGGTCATTCCTATGGTTAAAACTTTCCTAAATGCAAAATGGAGAAATAAAAGAGAAGAAAATATTACCTAAAGGAGAGAAAATCCAAGGAGAAAGGCTTCTTCCTTGGGAGAGCTTGAGAGCACTTGGGGAAGAAGACTTCTCAAAGAAAGGAAATGAGATGGGAGTCCTATTAGGGCCGGCCACAATGGTTATCCCCCCTTCATTGAATATTACAAGTTTGCCCCTTCCTTAGTTACAAGTGTTTAAAACAATTTTGGTTAGGGTTTGGGGGTAAAAGGGTCAAAATAAAAACTCTAAATGGTTAACCTAATAATTAGGATTATGACTAATCTTTCTAACATGACTAATTAAAATGTGGGCCATGGCTAACTAATGCATGGGTCCAACTAGAGTTTAAGTTACCCCGGGTCTCCGATACAAGTCGGATTGAGATGAAATTCGAACCCGACTCAAATAATCCCAAAACAATATAATAAATAATAAAATAATATCAAAATAATTCAAAGAGATCAAATGCAAAATATTCTTAGGCCAGAAATGACATTAAAATATTATAATCACATGGTTAGGCTCTAGGTCAAACAGTCTCTAGGGTTTCACTAGCAAAACGTCAAAACCACAAGTCATTGATTTAAATAATTTTAAAATGATTTAAATTTACCAAAAATCATATCATGAATTAAATATCATTATTAAAATAATTATAAACACAAAATTTTGAAATTACCCTTATTTGGAAAACTGGGTGCTACACCAACCCATTTTTGAAGGCAATAACCCACCAAATTACACCAAATTCGACACACAGGTAGTTTACCTATAGGAGAACCCTAAATGGGATTAAAACCAAAATGTTAACAGCATTAGATAGGATAACACAGCTACCCAAATTTGATTTCCAGAACTAGAATTCTCAGAAAAACACACATATCAGTTAATTGGGTAAATGAGGAAATAACAAACTAAAACAAGTTAATACATAAAAATATTGGTTGGTAATTGTAAACAAACATGCATTCGTGTCCAGCATACAGTTTGTGTCCTATCATAATGAGATACGACGTATCCAAGGCGAAAAGACCAAATAGACACACACTGAACACATAAACAGACACAACATCGTGCACGAGTGCACGCGTGTCGTGCACCCGACACAGGCCAAACCAGGCCTCGTGCTCGCAACCCTAGGTTCGTCCAGGGTCTAGCTACGTGTCCAACATCCTGTATTGTGTCCTAGTATGTCGTGTCCGAAGCTACAGAGCCGTATCAGTGCTCAATTTCTCGTGTGTACTGTACAGTAAAAAAATCAGTGCGACACTGATATCTCTCTCGACACGCCACGTGGACACGTGAGACTTGACACGAGGCGTGTCAGTCACTGCCCCATGGTGCGTGTCGAGTCTCATGTCATAATATCGCGTGTCGTATCCTCTACAGCCCTCGAGTAGCAGGGGACTGCTGTGCGGTCAGAAACTGTGGGTTCGCGTGTCCAAAATGACACGACACGATACAATCATCACCTCAGAGAAACAGAAATCAATAAGCAATAACAAGACCTAGATTCCTATTCAAAAGCTTTCTAGAAATTAGGTTGAAATGTCCTTTGGGATATTTCAACAAACACCTACTGTGGGCTCCTGATACGTGTCCAAAACGGACACGAAACCTATAAAACTCGACACGAAACCAATGCAACCACCTAGGGTACTCCTAGGGATTCCTAAATGTATAAAGAAATCGAAATTTCATTGAGAAATAAAGAAGTTACCTATGGATGAACTTTCTAAAAAACCCTCTTTGTTGAGCTCCTCTCCTTGATATCCTAATCCAATAAATCAATACCAAACTGAAATAAAACTCCAATAACAGCAAGTATAGGTATATTAAAACCTAATGGAAGAGATTTGAATGAAAAAGGACATGCAATAGAATTTTTATAGATTAAATGAATAGGAACAAACCTCTTTCTAAACTTGATCTTTTCTAAAAAGAGGCAACCCTAAACTAAGAGAGTATTTATAGAGTTGGGTTCCCAATGAAGATATAGTGGCCGGCCAAATAATCTAGGGCTAGGGTTTTATAATTCTTGGGCTTTGGGCTACAAGGCTATGACTTAAGTTGATTTATCAATGGTTCTAAATCATAAGTCATGACTTATGACTTTCTAATTCCTATTGCTAACTAGAGTCTATTGACCAAACTAAGGGTTAGCTTAGGTTAGACTAGAGTCATATAATCTAACCAAGTCTATACTAACTAGGGTTAGCTTCTAGGTTGGTCTACAAGGGTCAAAACTAGTCAAAGTCAACCTAGTCAACCTTCATCCAAACAATTCCAAAATAATTCCTAAAAATTCCCATAAATTCAAATAAATTCTAATAAATTTAAATTACCCCAAAAATATCAAAAGTACCCTCAAACTAGAAATGTGGTAGTGACAAATCTATCCTCCTTAAAAGAATTTTGTCCTCGAAATTGAAAGGCGAAATACAACTGATGAGAAGGATAGAAAGTATACCTCACGGTCCAAAAAGATAAGGGTAGCGCTCGCGCATCTCATCCTCCCGCTCCCAGGTAGACTCTCCTGGAGAATGATGCCTCCATACGACGCGTACCAAAGGTATCACCTGGTTCCTCAGAACCTTCTTCCGTCGATCCAGAATATCCACTGGCTGCTCTAGATTGCTGAAAAAAGGCCCAACCTCAATCTCTGAATGATCGAGCACATGGCTAGGGTTAGCCACGTATCGTCTCAACTGTGATACATAGAATACGTTGTGGACCCCCACTAGAACAGGCGGCAAGTCTAGCCTGTATGCAATGTCACCGACTCTCCCGCTGATAACGAAAGGACCGATAAAGCGCGGGCTAAGCTTCCTGCCTCCACCAAAACGTATCGTACCACGAGTCGGAGATATCCTCAAGAAAACTTGGTCTCCGACCTAATCACAAGCAAGGTCTCAATTAATTATAATAAACAAACATGATCTAAAATCACAAACAAAACAAACCTAAATCTAATCCTACTCTAATCTGTACCTCAAACTCCAAGGGCCTCCGATGGCTATTGACCCAGTACCGATGTCTGTCCTGCGCCATACGAAGTCTGTCCCTGATGAACTTTACCTTCTCGGCTGCGTCAACAACCATCTCTGGCCCTAGTAAAGCTCGTTCACCAACATCATCCCAAGATAAGGGTGTACGGCACCTACGCCCGTACAGAACCTCGAAAGGTGACATCTCAATACTGGCCTGGAAACTATTATTGTAAGCAAACTCTACCAAATGAAGATAATCCTCCCAGGAACCTCCAAAGTCCAGAACGCACGTCCGTAGCATATCCTCAAGTGTCTGAATAGTCCGCTCCGACTGTCCGTCCGTCTGGGGGTGGTATGTAGTACTAAACTTGAGCTGAGTGCCCAAGCTGGTCTGCAGACTCCTCCAGAAATAGAAAGTAAAACGACTATCACGATCTGAGATGATACAGACCGGAACTCCGTGAATCCTGACTATCTGCCGCATATACATCTCCGTCAGCCTCTCTATAGACGTACCCACCTTGAATGGCAAGAAGTAGGCCGATTTGGTCAACCTGTCAACGATGACCCAAATTGCGTCTTTTCCTCCTGGTGTACACAGTAATCCTGATACGAAGTCCATAGTGATATGCTCCCATTTCCACTTGAGAATGGGCAGCGGCTGTAACAATCCATCAGGCCACCTTCCGCTTTATTCCTGACCACCAAACATGCTCTCTCAGATCTCGGTACATCTTGTTGGCACCCGGGTGTATAGAGTACTGAGATCTGTGGGCCTCCTACATAACCTGCTCCCTGAGATCTCTGCTGGGCACACATAATTTAGAACCGTGCCTCAAGGCACCATCCTCTGCAAGAGAAAACTCACCCTCTAGCAATCATGCTCGGACCTGCTCTCGGAGACACCGCAGAGCAACGTCCTCAAACTGAGCCGACTTGATCCTCTCCACCAAGTCTGACTGAATCTGCATACCCTATAACTGCATCTGCACTCCGGGCACGATCACCTCAATCCCAAGGCTCTCCAAGTCTGCAAGCAAATGCCCATCCATGGTCAAACATATGGCTGTCGGATACCTACTCAAGGCATCGGCAACCACGTTGGCCTTCCCTAGGTGATACTGAAGTAGGATGTCAAAATCCTTCATCAACTCTAGCCATCTGCGTTGTCTCATGTTCAACTCCTTCTGAGTGAATACATACTTTAAGCTCTTGTGATCTGTGAAGATCTCTACCCTCTCACCATACAGATAATGCTTCCACAACTTCAGAGCAAATATCACTGCTGCCAGCTACAGGTCGTGGGTAGGGTAGTTCTTCTCATGGGAACGCAATTGCCTGGAAGCATAGGCAATCACCTTCCTATGCTGCTGCAGGACGCAACCCAGCCCCTTCCCTGAAGCATCAATATAAATAGTGAAACCACCTGATCCTGAAGGTAATGTCAGAATTGGAGCTGTCGTAAGCCGCTTCTTTAACTCATCAAAAGCTGCCTGACACTACTCTGACCAAACATACCAGCATCCTTCCGGGTCAACCGAGTCAACGGCTCTGCAACCCGGGAGAAATCCTGCACAAATCTCCGATAATATCCTGCCAGCCCCAGGAAACTCCTGATCTCTGCAACTGAAGTTGGCGCTGCCCATGCCTCAACTGCTACAATCTTATTGGGGTCAACTGAGATACCATCTTCAGTCACCACATGCCCCAAGAAGTCCACCTGGTCCAAGAAGAACTCACACTTGGAGAGCTTTCCGTAAAGCTGCTCCTTTCTAAGAATCTTCAGCACTATCTTCAAATTCTCCTCGTGCTCCTCCTCAGTCTTGGAATATATCAAGATGTCATCAATGAACACTACCACAAACTGATCCAGATACTGGTGGAACACCATGTTTATAAGGTTCATAAACACTGCTGGTGCATTGGTTAGCCCAAACGGCATAACCAAAAACTCGAACTGCCCGTACCGTATCCTAAAAGCGGTCTTGGGAATATCCTCCCCCTTCACCTTCACCTGGTGATATCCCGACCTTAGATCAATCTTGGAAAATACCCGAGCTCCGCTCAACTGGTCAAAAAGATCGTCGATCCGTGGCAATAGGTATTTGTTCTTGATCGTGAGGTTGTTGAGTGTCCTATAGTCAATACACATCTGTACTGACCCATCCTTCTTTGGCACAAACAATACTGGTGTACCCCATGGCGACGAACTCGAGCGGATGAAGCCCTTGTCCTGTAGCTCATCCACCTGCTTCTTCAGCTCCACCAGCTCACTGTTGTTCACCCGATAGACATGCTGAGAGATGGGCTCCGCTCCTGGAACCAAGTCTATCGAGAACTCTATGTCACTGTCTGGTGGCAATCCCGATAACTCCTCTGGGAAAACATTTATATACTCTGCTATCAAGGGGTGTAGAATCGCCTGCTCCTCGACCGATACTCCACAGAAGACTCCGCTGCTCTGCTCTGCCTGACATCTGGAGTACTCGAACTCTGGCTCCCCCGGCGCTCTGAAGAGAACTCTACCCCCTCGACAATCAATGCTGGCGTGGTGCCTGCTTAACCAATCCATGTCTAGTACTATATCGTATTTCGGCAATGGCATTACGAGCAGGCTTACCTCGAACTCACGGCCTCCCAAAACTACTCTCCGACCCTTACAAACATCACTCACGAGGATAATGCCACCCCCGGTCGTGATCTTGTAAGTCCTAGGCAACAATTCAGCTACGATATCGTGTCTAATCGCAAAAGATACTGATATGAAGCTATGCGAAGCACCGGAATCGAATAATGCAAAAGCTGGACTGGAATTGAGAAGAATCGAACCTGCGATCAGCTCTCCGATGGCCTCCGTATCCGCTGCTGCCATGGCGAATTCTCGTCCCTGCTGGCCTCCCCTGGCCTACTGCTGGTGCTGGACCAACCTCTGCTGCTGCATCTGCAGGGCTGGTCCCCTCTGCTGGCCTGCTGGAGCCCTAGCTCCTCCTTCCGGGCCTGCTCGTGCTATACGGCACTCCCTCATCTGGTGGTGTAACACCCAGTTCTCTAAAATGAGAGTAATTTTGAAATTTTGTAATTTTAATCATTTATTGATTTGACATTTAAATCATGATATGATTTTTGGTAATTTTTAAATCATTTTAAAACTATTTAAAATCATGACTTGTGATTTTAATGTTTTGCTAGTGAAACCCTAGAGACTGTTTGACCTAGAGCCTAACCATGTGATTAGGATATTTTAATGTCATTTCTGGCCTAAGGATATTTTGCATTTGACCTCTTTGAATTATTTTGATATTTATTGCGTTGGTGATTGTTGATTTTGACCTTTGATAGGTGTGATTTTGTGATAGTTTTGTGTCCGTATCGGACACGTATCAGTTTTTATTTACAAATGTTTGATGTGCCTCAAAGAGATTTTTTTATTGCTGTTTTTTTTTGAAAAGTATTTGAATGATATTATTTTCTGCATGTGTTTCCTGTGATTGCTTTGTTTTAATTTCGAGGACGAAATTTTTTTAAGGTGGATAGATTTGTCATCCCCAATTTTCAGAAACAGGGGTATTTTTGTCATTTTATATTTTTGAATATTTTTAAAATTTATTTTATTATTTATGATATTATTTTGGGGTTGAAATTTATTTTATTATTTATGATATTGTTTTGGGGTTATTTGAGTCGGGTTCGAATTTCAACTCAATCCGACTTGAAACGGGGATCCGGGGATAGTTTGACTCTAGTGGGACCCACACACTAGTTAGGCATGGCCCACATGATATTAATTTTAGTCCACATGATAGAAATATTTTAGTTAGAGGTTAGACTAATTATTATGGATAAGGTTAGTGTGATTAGAGACTTTAGAATGACTAATTTAGCCCCAACCAATTAGCCCTTTCCTAATCCTTATAGAATAGGTTAGTAGGGGCTTTTGGACTTTTCCTAATAGGACAAAACCACCTTTATGGCCAGCCACAATAAGGATAGGGTTGAGCCTCCCATTTGTCATTATCCGTCTATTTTTCTCTCTCTTGTTCTTCCCCAAATTCCTAGAGAGCAATCCCTAGCAATTTCTCCACCAAATCCTTCCATTTTACCACCAAATCTTCTTCTTTCCTTCTCCATTCTAGCCAAGGAGGAAGCTACCCAAGTTTGGGAGGATTCGGAGCTCGTTCGTGTTCTTTTGGAATCTCTACGTGTCGGTGTCGCTCCGGGAAGGTTTTTCTTCGATTCGATCTACCGGGAGGTATAAATCCCTTCTTCTTTTCATTTCCTTATGCATATAGGTCTATTTTGAACCCATAGGAATGATCCCCATGGTTGTATCTCCATTTGTGTCCATTTTGTGTCCATTTGGAGGTCATAGGAGTGTCCTTTGTGTTGTGGATGTGTTCATGTTACATATATAGATTTATATATATATATTGTAATGAGAGTGTATCTATATTTATATATGTAATAAATGGTTCATGATGATTATATAATCAAGTTTGTGAGTGTGGTTCCTCATATTGTTGCTATTATTGTTGTGGATAATTAGGATATATATTGTGTATTCTTTTGGCTCAAACTATCTAAATCCGTCATGATTTTTATCCACGTTTTTAATTTCAGCCCTAACTTAGAAATGTCATAACTTCTAGCTCAAAGCTCGGTTTAATCTCTCGTTTTTTTTAAAAGAAGCGTATTGAAGTTAGCTTTCCAAAAACATATATTAATAGGCCTAAATTTTTCTGTAACTTTCTAGAGAATTATTTGAGTGTCAGCTGTATGAAAGACAAATGCGTTCTCGGTGTTTTCGCGATTTCGGGAGTTTTCGGAAACGAAAACGCGATCCGTTTGAAGTTTCGGAAAGCTAACACATAGATCTATAACATACTTTAATTCTAGATTTTAATTCATGCTGAGATGGTATAGTATTGATTATTAGTAGGAGTTACTATTCGACATATGTATTTTGTGCACCCTTGTGTGTAATATAATGTTCTATTTGATTTTAACCCATGTTAATATATATACATTATGTAATTAAATAGAGAATGCAAGAATGAGTAAATGTTTAAATAAATAATGTATGAGGTGTAAGTATCCTATCTAATGTAAGCATGTATAAGTATGACTTGTAATGAATATGTAGGTTCCATAGTATATAATGTATGGTACATATAGTAGTGCAAGAGAATAAATGAATGATGAATGAATGTAAGCATGAATGTAATGTAATAATAGATGTAATGTATGTAATATACATGTTAATGAGATGTAATGTTCTATGTTAACACAAATCCTATATTACCTCATGTACCCCTTACACTATGTAGACACTATCACACTTGACACTTTGTTCACTTATACTTTGACACTCTTTGATATGTATACACTATATATGCCCATTTAACCCTCACTTGCCCCTTTGCCATGTTCACATACACACACACAGCCTCTTAAATAAGTATTTATGAATACAGTTAACTTAGCTATGTATGTATATTATATATATATGTTAGCATATTGTGTTGTAATATATAAGTTTATATAACCATTTGTAATGCCATGATTATAGACCTAATGTTGAATACCAATATATGCATGTGTATATATGTGTAGACATATATAGTTTAAAGTAATAGATTACCTAGTGTATATCCAATGTGAATTATTGCCTATTTGAGTATTGAATAATTGCATGCTATATAGAGTTGGGTGTATATTGGCTTGTATAGCCTTGTATTGATGTGTGCTTGCTAGGATAGTCTTGGTTAGGCCTAGTAAGACTTGCTGGGTTAGGACATGACCTAGTTTGACCTAGTTTGACTAGTGCAGTTGACCAGAGTTGACCAAGGGTTGACTTTGGCCTAGTTTAACCTAGATTCATGTAAAATGCATTGTAGTGCTTTACATTACCCTTCTGGACATGTTGTGACTTGTGCTGTTCTAATTAGGAGCCAGACACCTCTCCTCGGACAGTATCTTTACCTTAGACATTCAGATAGCAGGCGAGTACATTCTCTAATCATTTCATAACTTATTTAGAATTATATTCCTGCTCTAGTTTACCTTATTTGATGCTGTTACGATATTATCACAGATTGGTACTATATGGATCCCTATATTGAGATGTTATCCCCCTCGGGAGCATCGGATATATTATGTCATGTGTTTCGTGTACATCATGTATTCCTCGCTCTCATGTTATTCATGTTTCTCATGTGCTTCATGCTCGTTCATGCATGCTTGTGTACTCTCATATGCTCTCATGAATCGGTCATGTTTCCCATGTATCTCATGTATAACCTATATTGCATGTGCACTCATTTATGAGCCTTCGTGTGAATTTCATGTGCACCCATTTTTGGGCCCTCCCATGTGAACTTCATGTGCACTCATGTATGAGCTCTCATGTATACTTCATGTGCACCCATTTATGGGCTTCATGTGAAAACCATGTACGTAACATAACTTGTTTGGATCCTTGTGTATTGATTGGGGTATGGGGGAGTATAAATAGCCATGTGAACAATTTCAAAGTAGTATAGCCATGTGCGCCTCTTTAGTATAGTCGTGTGCAAATCCAGTCGTTCACATGTCGACTTTGTACTCTAAATCACTAGTCACTGGTAGCTCTCTACTTATAGTAGATATTTCTATTACAGTTCTCTCTCTGTTTACATCATGTACTTTTTTTCAGTTTCATGTATCGTACTCTCTTGCATGTTTATATTTTTTAACCTGTTATGATCTGCATGAGATGTATTGTGCTCGCTCCTGTCCTGACTGGACCTGTTGATAAATTTTACAGATAGCCTGGGATTGCCTGCTAGCCTAGAGAAGACACAATAGAGGTTGTTTAGATAGTTATTTCATTTTGTCTGGAGTTGTATTTACTTGTGGATTACTGTATTTGAGTTTTGAGATATATTTCTGGGATTATGTATCTTAGACACTTAGACTTCTATCTCCTGTATCTCTTTTGGATTTCATGTTTATCTATCTTTATCATTCTACCTTAGATTATGATTGAGTTGTACCTCTGTGTTGGCCTCCTTATGGAGAGTATTCATATTATGCTAGTTATAGTTCATGACCTAGAACAGCATTCTACCGCCGACACTGCGGCGTAAACTGGGCGTTGTTACGTACTCGTACCCTCACGGTGGGTGCGGGTCGTGACACATTTAGAGTGGTGGCCCATGCAGGTCGAGTTTGTGTAGTGGTATTTGAACTAGAGTACCACTACAGCCTGCAGTAGAATTAGGATATTTTTTTTGAAGGTACTCAATCACAGTTAGGATTTTTTGAAAGATTTCTGGGACGACCCTCGAGAATCTTATTTTAACTTCTATTTGAAATCTGTTTTTTCCTGATTTGATTTACCTTTACTTCCTGTTATTGAACTTGATTTTGATGGATTATTGTTGAATTTTGAATCTTGATGTTAGTGGTTGAATTTGAATCTGTATTTTTATGATTTTTGATGGATTATTGTTTAATTTTGAATCTTGATGATATTGGTTGAATTTGAGTCTGTATTTTTATGATTTTGATGGATTATTGTTAAATTTTGAATCTTGATGTTAGTTGTTGAATTTGAGTTTGTATTTATATGTATATGTACATTTTTTGGAATTAAGGTATAACCTGATAACATACTTGATAAGGACAGTGAGAAAGGTAAAAGTCTACTTTATTATGGAATTTAGAATTTATTGCAGTCATATTTGCTAGCATGACAAGGACGTAGAGCCTGATATAGCTATACTTATCTTAGTTATGAAATCTAGATTTTCTTGCAGCCATACCGGGTGGGGTGGTAAGAATTCTAGATAACATGATTATAGGGTGTATGCCTTATTATGGACTCTATCATTTATTGCAGCTATGCTTATTGGCGTGGCAGAATTCTGACAACATAATTTCAAGAAGACGCATATGATTATCAGATTGTACCTTAAATATTTTTGAACATATTTTCTCTACTTTTGTTTCAGTCCTTCAAAAAAAAAAGAAAGAGAGAATTGTTATTTGTTTGTTTTGTTTTGTTTCTCATTTATTTAACTTAGGAGTAGCTTTAGCTGTTTTTATAAACTTTGTGTAACTTCGTACTATAAAATTCTTCTTAATACAATGAATCGATGATTTTGCTAGACTTTATCTTGGATTTAAAAATTTAGCTCTGGGTTTCAAAATGGGTTTTTCTTTTAAACAGATAAACAAAAACAGATTTTATCGTTATTTCTTTCTTGCTACTATTCTTGTATTAAATAATAATAATAATAAAACTGTCTTGATTACACCAATCACTTACTTTGCAATCTTGGTAGGAATCTAAATGTTGCTCTTGATATAGAATTTGATTTTTATATTGGGACATGAGAATATATATAGTGGACACTTTCCTGACACTTATGCATGCTACACTTGATTTCCACCTATCTGAATACATATTAATATGTCGTTAATGTTTAAATTTTCAAAACCCCAATATTTCCAATTCTCTGCTTTTCCTAGCTTAACTCGTAATTTAAATATAAAATTTCATGATAATAGTTTTATTTATATCACTGCACATGTATATACGTAGGGTTTCAATTCAAAAAAAATTTTGGTTGAGTTTTGTGTTTAAATTTGTCAAATCTGAGACTGTGTGCATATTAACCCTTAATACAGAATTTTAAATGTTAGTTCAAATTGATTGTTTAAATGTAATATTTAGAGCTGTGTACATTGTTGTTGTAGGGATATAAATTTAGGTTCCATATTCTTACATGTTAGGTTGTGATAAACATTGAGTTGGTTTTAATGTGCAAATTCTCCAAAATCCTGAAAACTGAATACATGTTAACATTTTTACATTAATTTCCATGTTTAGTTCAATTTCATATTTAACATGTAATATTGAACTGTATGCGTAGATAAATGTATTGATAGTATATTAGGGTTTCATTTCTATTATGTTAGGATGTATTGGGAGCATTGAGATTAGTTGTGATGTTTCAAACTCCTAAATTTTGAAATTGTATTATGTTAATATTGCACTGGTTTAAATGTTAGCTTATTTTTAGATTTTGTATGTAAATGCTGAACTAAAACTGGGTTTAACCTTTCAATACTAAGCTATAACCCTGTACAAGGACACAAACACCCCTAACTTAGTATACCCTGTCATGTAACCTAACTCTTCCTCTCTATGTCATGATTATATATCTATATAGATATATATAGATCTTAGGCATACATGTTATAATGTATATACGGACATAACTAAATCTCTACCTCTTTATATATACATATATACATGGTTAGCCATGCATGTTATGAGCAAATGAGTTGTGTATTGTAGATTTTTTAACCAATATGCCATGATTAGTGTAACTTGATAGTTATTGTTTGAAACCCAAATCCTTCTATGCACTTTCATGTATATTTCACATACACACACGCCTATTATCTAACCATATGAACATGTCCACATACACCTATACACACACTAACAACATAATTTGTACATAATGTTAGCGTTTCTCTCTCTAACGCTATATATATAAATATATTGTGATTGGATTTTCATGCAATTGGCTTTCATTCTTTAACTTTTGATTTTCTTGAATAGTACCCTTATTAGATAAATGGTAGTTAACTTTATTTTATTTTGATAAGTACCAGTTTTCATATAGGATGGTAGACTACCTTACAGTCTTGATGATTGTTATTTCTGTATCTTTTCTAGTTTAGCACCCTAGATTGCTTGTGTGTTTTGATATCCTATGACTGTTTTGGTTTAGCATGACTAGTATACCTAGATGAGACTTTCACTACCACCGTATGCCATGACCCTGTATGTCATCCTTTTAAAACGTATGATTGTTTAAGTTCTGAGACTTTGATTGTGGGGGGTTTGACCTAGAAGGAGTATGAACATTATAATTTCAAGGACAAAATTTTTCTAAGGTGGGTAGACTTGTAACACCCAGTTCTCTAAAATGAGGGTAATTTTGAAATTTTGTAATTTTAATCATTTATTGATTTGACATTTAAATCATGATATAATTTTTGGTAATTTTTAAATCATTTTAAAACTATTTAAAATCATGACTTATGATTTTGATGTTTTGCTAGTGAAACCCTAGAGACTGTTTGACCTAGAGCCTAACCATGTGATTAGGATATTTTAATGTCATTTCTGGCCTAAGGATATTTTGCATTTGACCTCTTTGAATTATTTTGATATTTATTGCGTTGGTGATTGTTGATTTTGACCTTTGATAGGTGTGATTTTGTGATAGTTTTGTGTCCGTATCGGACACGTATCAGTTTTTACTTACAAATGTTTGATGTGCCTCAAAGAGATTTTTTTATTGTTGTTTTTTTTTTGAAAAGTATTTGAATGATATTGTTTTCTGCATGTGTTTCCTGTGATTGCTTTGTTTTAATTTCGAGGACGAAATTTTTTTAAGGTGGATAGATTTGTCACCCCCAGTTTTCAGAAACAGGGGTATTTTTGTCATTTTATATTTTTGAATATTTTTAAAATTTATTTTATTATTTATGATATTATTTTGAGGTTGAAATTTATTTTATTATTTATGATATTGTTTTGGGGTTATTTGAGTCGGGTTCGAATTTTAACTCAATCCGACTTGAAACAGGGACCCGGAGATAGTTTGACTCTAGTGGGACCCACACACTAGTTAGGCATGGCCCACATGATATTAATTTTAGTCCACATGATAGAAATATTTTAGTTAGAGGTTAGACTAATTATTATGGATAAGGTTAGTGTGATTAGAGACTTTAGAATGACTAATTTAGCCCAAACCAATTAGCCCTTTCCTAATACTCATAGAATAGGTTAGTAGGGGCTTTTGGACTTTTCCTAATAGGATAAAACCACCTTTATGGCCAGCCACAATAAGGATAGGGTTGAGCCTCCCATTTGTCATTATCCATCTATTTTTCTCTCTCTTGTTCTTCCCCAAATTCCTAGAGAGCAATTCCTAACAATTTCTCCACCAAATCCTTCCATTTTACCACCAAATCTTCTTCTTTCCTTCTCCATTCTAGCCAAGGAGGAAGCTACCCAAGTTTGGGAGGATTCGGAGCTCGTTCGTGTCCTTTTGGAATCTCTACGTGTCGGTGTCGCTCCGGGAAGGTTTTTCTTCGATTCGATCTACCGGGAGGTATAAATCCCTTCTTCTTTTCATTTCCTTATGCATATAGGTCTATTTTGAACCCATAGGAATGACCCCCATGGTTGTATCTCCATTTGTGTCCATTTTGTGTCCATTTGGAGGTCATAGGAGTGTCCTTTGTGTTGTGGATGTGTTCATGTTACATATATAGATTTATATATATATATATTGTAATGAGAGTGTATCTATATTTATATATGTAATAAATGGTTCATGATGATTATATAATCAAGTTTGTGAGTGTGGTTCCTCATATTATTATTGCTATTATTGTTGTGGATAATTAGGATATATATTGTGTATTCTTTTGGCTCAAACTATCTAAATCCGTCATGATTTTTATCCACGTTTTTAATTTCAGCCCTAACTTAGAAATGTCATAACTTCTAGCTCAAAGCTCGGTTTAATCTCCCGTTTTTTTAAAAGAAGCGTATTGAAGTTAGCTTTCCAAAAACATATATTAATAGGCCTAATTCTTTCTGTAACTTTCTAGAGAATTATTTGAGTGTCAGCTGTATGAAAGACAAACGCGTTTTCGGTGTTTTCGCGATTCCGGGAGTTTTCGGAAACAAAAACGCGATCCGTTTGAAGTTTCGGAAAGCTAACACATAGATCTATAACATACTTTAATCCTAGATTTTAATTCATGCTGAGATGGTACAGTATTGATTATTAGTAGGAGTTACTATTCGACATATGCATTTTGTGCACCCTTGTGTGTAATATAATGTTCTATTTGATTTTAACCCATGTTAATGTATATACATTCTGTAATTAAATAGAGAATGCAAGAATGAGTAAATGTTTAAATAAATAATGTATAAGGTGTAAGTATCCTATCTAATGTAAGCATGTATAAGTATGGCTTGTAATGAATATGTAGGTTCCATAGTATATAATGTATGGTGCATATAGTAGTGCAAGAGAATAAATGAATGATGAATGAATGCAAGCATGAATGTAGTGTAATAATAGATGTAATGTATGCAATATACAAGTTAATGAGATGTAATATTCTATGTTAACACAAATCCTATATTACCTCATGTACCCCTTACACTATGTAGACACTATGTAGACACTATCACACTTGACACTTTGTTCACTTATACTTTGACACTCTTTGATATGTATACACTATATATGCCCATTTAACCCTCACTTGCCCCTTTGCCATGTTCACATACACACACACAGCCTCTTAAATAAGTATTTATGAATATAGTTAACTTAGCTATGTATATTATATACTTGTTAGCATATTGTGTTGTAATATATAAGTTTATATAACCATTTAAAATGCCATGATTATAGACCTAATGTTGAATACCAATATATGCGTGTGTATATATGTGTAGACATATATAGTTTAGAGTAATAGATTACCTAGTGTATATCCAATGTGAATTATTGCCTATTTGAGTATTGAATAATTGCATGCTATATAGAGTTGGGTGTATGTTGGCTTGTATAGCCTTGTATTGATGTGTGCTTGCTAGGATAGTCTTGGTTAGGCCTAGTAAGACTTGCTGGGTTAGGACATGACCTAGTTTGACCTAGTTTGACTAGTGCAGTTGACCAGAGTTGACCAAGGGTTGACTTTGGCCTAGTTTGACCTAGATTCATGTAAAATGCATTATAGTACTTTATATTACCCTTCTGGACATGTTGTGACTTGTGCTGTTCTAATTAGGAGCCAAACACCTCTCCTCGGACAGTATCTTTACCTTGGACATTCAGATAGCAGGCGAGTACATTCTCTGATCATTTCATAACTTGTTTAGAATTATATTCCTGCTCTAGTTTACCTTATTTGATGCTGTCACGATATTATCACGGATTGGTACTATATGGATCCCTACATTGAGATATTATCCCCCTCGGGAGCATCGGATATATTATGTCATGTGTTTTGTGTACATATGTATTCCTCGCTCTCATGTTATTCATGTTTCTCATGTGCTTTATGCTCGTTCATGTATGCTCGTGTACTCTCATGTGCTCTCATGAATCGGTCATGTTTCCCATGTATCTCATGTATAACCTATATTGCATGTGCACTCATTTATGAGCCTTCGTGTGAATTTTATGTGCACCCATTTTTGGGCCCTCCATGTGAACTTCATGTGCACTCATGTATGAGCTCTCATGTATACTTCATGTGCACCCATTTATGGGCTTCATGTGAAAACCATGTACGTAACATAACTTGTTTGGATCCTTGTGTATTGATTGGGGTATGGGGGAGTATAAATAGCCATATGAACAATTCCAAAGTAGTATAGCCATGTGCGCCTCTTTAGTATAGTCATGTGCAAATCCAGCCGTTCACATGTCGACTTTGTACTCTAAATCACTAGTCACTAGTAGCTCTCTACTTATAGTAGATATTTCTATTACAGTTCTCTCTCTGTTTACATCATGTACTTTCTTTCAGTTTCATGTATCGTACTCTCTTACATGTTTATATTTTCTAACCTGTTATGATCTGCGTGAGATGTATTGTGCTCGCTCTTGTCCTGACTGGACCTGTTGATAAATTTTACAGATAGCCTGGGATTGCCTGCTAGCCTAGAGGAGACACAATAGAGGTTGTTTAGATAGTTATTTCATTTTATCTGGAGTTGTATTTACTTGTGGATTACTGTATTTGAGTTTTGAGATGTATTTCTGGGATTATGTAACTTAGACACTTAGACTTCTATCTCCTGTATCTCTTTTGGATTTCATGTTTATCTATCTTTATCATTCTACCTTAGATTGTGATTGAGTTGTACCTCTGTGTTCGCCTCCTTATGGAGAGTTTTCATATTATTCTAGTTATAGTTCATGACCTAGAACAGCGTTCTACCGCCGACACTACGGCGTAGGCTGGGCGTTGTTACGTACTCGTACCCTCACGGTGGGTGCGGGTCATGACAGGTGGTCTGCTGAACCACACACCAGGCACTGGCCCAGCCTCTTCCGGCACTCATTGAAGACGTGCCCAGGCTTCTTGCAGTAGGCACAAGTAACACCCTATCTCTGGCCCTGCTGGTGCTGCCTCGGCTGCTGTTGCTGGTGAACTGGCCTCTGCTGGATCGGCTGCGGCTAGAACTGCCTCGACTGCTGGAACTGAAAGTGGGGCCTCTTGGCCTGGCCTCCGCTGCTGTTGCCCCCAACTGGGTCTCGCCCCCTCTTGAGCCTAAGCTCAAGATCATCCTCTGCCAACAAGGCTCCCGTCAAGATCTCCTCGAATGTGGCATCCTGGTTGCCCTTGGTCAAGGACTTGACCTCCTTGACTAGACCTTTTCAGAACCTCTGGGCCTTCGCCATCTCGCTCCAGCCCTCTACAAACCTGCCGAGGCTGCCAAACTCCCCGGCGTACTCCTCCCCTGAAAGGCTCTCCTGGACTAGGCTCTCGAACTGCGTCTCCAAGGCTGTGAGTATTGAATCTGGGAAGAACTTCTTCTTGAAGAAGCCCTTGAACTGCTCCCAAGTCTGCCCAGCTACCCCCACCCTGGGGTCTGACTGATACCAGGTACGAGCAAGATCTTACATCCGACTAGCTGCGGCCTCGATCTGAAGATCTGCTGGTATCCTGGCCAGGCGAAAGATCTCCTTTATATGTTCGATCCACTCATCGGCATATAGGATCCCCTCTGTCCCCAGAAAGTCTCTGGGCTCATCTTCTGAAACTGCTCAATCCCCGGTATCCTCGGCCGATGGACCACTGGTCGAGCTGCAACCGTCGTTAGGGCCAGCTCCATGCCTCTGTCCTGTCGAGTCTGCTACTGGTCCATGAACTGCTGGAAGTATGCGAACATCTGTACTGCATCCACGTATCATGTAGGCGGCGGCTGCTGGAAAGGATCCTCTGGGATGACCGGGTCCTGCCTCCGAGCCGGTGGAAGCATACCCGCTGCTGCTACTGCCGAGGTCTCAATACGAGCAGAGGTGGCAGGAGCTGCAGTCCCCTGGCCCCGCTGTACTGGCTGAGAGGTAGCAGTCCCCTCCATAGCATCCCCATGAATGGTACGCTGCGATCGAGTCTCTACTATCCTGAAGATAGACAAACAAAAGTATCAATTTCTGAGAAAGAAGCGAAATAACAAAGGCGGACAATTAAAATTCAAGAGATCAGCTGACAATAAGGATTCAGATGGCAATAAAAGATTTTTTTCTAAAGTGATTGAGTACCTTAAAATTAATGTCCTATAACCTACTGCAGGCTGTAGTGATACTCTAATTCGAATACCACTACATTTCTAGTGCAGACCTGTATGGGCCACCACTAAAAACGTATCACGACCCGCACCCTAGAGTAAGGGCACGAGACGTGGGTACGTCCAGCCTACGCCGCAGTGTCGGCGGTAGAACGCTGTCCTAAGTCAACATACATCTAGCAATATATCTCTAAACAGTTTATACTCCCCGAATGGGGGTGACATAGCAGTAAATGAACTCAATCACAACTAAGGAAGAGATAGCACGATATGAAATAGAACTCAAGGAAAAATAGATGATAAAGTAGTCTAAGATAATCCCAGCAAATATCCAGAGGTACATAGTCTCAGCTACTGAATGAAAGAATATATACAACTCAGAAACTCAGAACAGAATAAAGTCTAGCTAAACAGTCTCATGACAACATGAAATATGATAAGCCTAACTAAACTAGTCTGGGCAATGGGGGTGATGTCCTCAGCTAGAGCTGGGTCCTCCTGAGAGTCCAGCTCGCAAGTGTCGTCTAGGACTGTCCCGTAGAAGGTATCCACACAGGCCTCCTCCTCGTCCTCTGTAATATTTTCAACAGGTCCAGTCAGGACAGGAGCGAGTACAGTACATCTCAACAGTTCATAGCAGGTTAGAAAATATAATCATGCAGTAAAGTAAGATACAAGTACTGAAAGAAGTGCAGTATGTAAACAGAGAGAGAACTGTAATAAAAATATTTACTATAAATAGAGACTAACAGTGGCTAGTGAGTCAGAGTACAATATAGACATGTAAATGGCATAGGAGATTCTGATAAGACACTATGGAAGAGATGATAAGATACTACTTGGGTATTATTCACATGTCTACTTCTACTCCTCCGTACCCCCAATCAATACACAAGGATCCAACCAGGTTATGTTATGATTCCATGCAAAGCCCCCGAAGGGTGATACATGGATGTCCCATAAATGGGGATTCTAGAAGATTCTAGGATACCCAGTAAATGGGATAAGAGATTCTAGGAGACTCTGTGATCATAAAAGCATATGTCACTGTTTGCCATTAAAATTTTTTGATTGCAAATTTTAATACAAACAGAACAGTGTTATAATATAGGACTTAGACGTAGTCCTCGGAGTACACTTTTGTTTAATCTGGGTCCCTTGTGCCGATGGAGTGAGTGGTAATACGTTGACTCCGTTGACGATATGACAACGGTTATCGGTTCTCTGAAGGTCTGGATTGCTCTGGGTGCTGGAGCTTGCTGAGAGGAGGAAGACGTAGAGTGTCTGTATCTGCCTCTCTGGTGGTGCAAAGTCTCTGTATGTTCGTTGTAGGTAGGTACGTGTGTGTACGTCGGTCTCCAAGAAGGAAATGGTCCCTCTCTTTATATAGTCTGCAGGCTGGCGGCTTATGTGCGCATGTAGGATTAGCCTGTACGCGGGGACGCCACGTGTTGATTGCTGATGGAGGCGCATAGGCGATGCGCCCTGATCGAGGGGTTGACTTTTTCATGTTGCTGTTGTGAACCGGCACGTAGCAGAGAAGAAGATCTTTCTGTTCATAAGATCTCGGATGAGTTGAGTCCAAGGACACGTGTCATCGACCCATGGCTCGGAGATCTCGGATTTGGTGGGGGAATGATCTGGTAAGGTGCGCCTAGGATTGGGCGCATGAGGAGACTTTGGCTCGTAACCTTTAGGAGTCATGAACCATTCTGGGCGCATAGCTTTTGAGGCGCATGCAGAGCTTCAGTAGTGACTTTACTCCCGTCTTTTGGGATCAGGGAGAAGTCTGGGGCGCATGGCTTTTGAGGCGCATGCAGAGTTTTAACAGTGACTTTCCTTAAAGATAGGCAGTCCTTGCATAGCACGAGTTCTTTGCTAATACACGCATAAGCAGGTAGGATAGCAACGAGTATCAAGTATAACTAATGGCATGGATGTAAAGCTCATATAATCCACAACAACAATAGAAAGTAATAACATATCAATCCCTTAAATGCTAACTGCCAAACTGTAGAAGCCAGGATGAGAAAGACAATGCCATATAGTCTAACGACCTAGATACTAAGTAGTACAGGACACTCCTAAGCCCAAAAACATATGTTGCATCCATATCTTGTCGTGTCGGGCACGAATCAAGCACGAAATAGACACCACAGTACATGAGGACATGCCAAAATAGTTGTCTGTATCATTTTTGTGTCAGTGCGAGCCTAGCCAACATAACATCTTCCTATTTGGACAATATCTACCCAATTTTTTTGGTTAATAAGAATGAAGAATGATAAAATTTCGAACAATTAAGCAACTAGCAAAGCAATCAGGGTATCAAACAGAACAAAATACATGTAAATGGAATTCACATTATCCACATCATATATCTTTGAAACCCTATATTTGTACGTCGATACTACTCGAAACCCTAATTTATCATGCAAGGTGTTGTTCAACATCATACAAAATATCGAGAATTCGAATAGAAGGTCCCATAAAACCCTCAATTCATCCAAAAAAAACCCTAGATCGGGGTAAAGAAGGGACCTCTAATGGATGATCAGTTGATGTCAGAGTCGTCGAAGTCGTCCTTGAAGGAGTTGAAGAAGTCTGTCTCGAGCGTGGGCGGTCGAGGTCGCTGAGAAGGTCGACGAGGTGGTCAGCATCGTCCACCTCCATCCCCACCGACCCGCTGGCGATCGAGGTACCGAGATACTCTATTTCGTATTTTATAAGCGGGTCTTGATGCCGAAGTTCTTGTTCCTTCACGGAAAAGGAGAAACCATATATGAAGAAGAAAAATCGGAAGAAGAGAGTTGGGGGTGGCAATGTAATTTTTTTTCTTTTTGAGTTTAGGTTTGGGTATTGAGGGAAGAAAAAAGTTTTGAGGGCTTGGACGTTTTCCTCAACGATCATGTGAGATACACATGTGTGTACACTCAATTAGAAATAAATTTGAAACGGTATAAAAGCATACCTAAATAAACAAATTTTGTAAAAAATTAAAATAAAATATATTAGGAACACTTTTTTGATTCGGAACACTTTTGTTCCGTTCCAGAACTTAGGTACAGAAATAAGCGTTCCAAATTAAAAAATGTCTAGTGTTCCTAATTTGTCATTTTGGTGTAGTGCTTCTGTCTTTAGGGATCAGTGAAAAGTCTGAGGCGCACAGCTTTTGAGGCGTATGCAGATTTGGGCACATGGCCGTGGAGGCACATGCGAGTGGTTGAGTGGCCACGTGGCAGTAGCCGTCGGAGGGAAGTAATGATGATGCTGACGTTGGCGATGATTCATCTTCTGAAAAAGTTGTCGACTGTTCAGACTTTGGGATGCGTGCTGCCAACTCTGTCAGTTCAGCATTTAATGTTTGTGACATTCGATGGACAGCTGAGTGGGCGCGTCGGTTGGCGTTCCACTAGGCATATGGGGACACATGGGGGCGCATCCCCTGTGATGCGCTTGGTGCTGAAAGGCACATCTGTGTGATGCGCTTGATGTTGAAGGACGCGTCTATGTGATGCGCGGTCTGGCCGGCGCATCCGCTTCATGAGACGTCTTTGATGGTGCAACTGTTACGTTCTTCGAGTGCTTTAAATAGCCGTTTTGACTTCGCTAAATTTGAAGCGTCCGGTTCATCCATTTAATGCAAATTTATTGCACGGAATTCGGAGAGCCATCCACTTGGCGTATGGGTTTGATTTTCCTGGCCTATAAATAGTGGCATGGAGAGAGGGTTTGCCTCTCGTTCTCTCACATCTTTCCGACATGAACTTGTGTACTCGAATGCATTCTGTTAATGAGATGCTCCCGAGGGTGAAGATGCGACGCAATGTCTTCATTGATGCACTTGAAGGTGACTGTTGCATCCAAAAGTCAGGGTCGAGGGCTTCTGAGGCAGGCAAAAGGTGCCTGTTGCATCCAAAGATAGGGATGCTCGAGCCTCGTCTTCATTGTGGAGGAAGAGCCGTAGATCGGAATGGCGGTGTTGCGGCTTTGGTGGCTCTTTCTTCCTTCAAAATGGGTGTAGCCCATTCTGATTGTGTTGAAAGCTGCTCCTTTGGCCGCGGTTTCGATCACGGTCTTTCTTGGTGTTTGGAGGCTCTTTCGAAGCCTCCCCTGGCCACAGGTTGGCTTGTGGTTCTTTTCCCTTCCTTGGCTAGAGGGTAGATTGTCACCCTCATTCTGTTCAATAAATGCTTCATTAGTCGAAGCATTTAGACGGCGGTGAGCCTGGCTGGAAGAGCGGCACATAACTGGCCTGCTGAAGGGATACACATAATTGAGCTGCCGAAGGGACACATAACTGAGGATGCACATAACTGAGCTGCTGAAAGGATGCGCCTTGCTGAGGGCGCATGGTGGGATGCGCCTGGCTGAGGGCGCATGTTGGCTGCTGGCTGTAGACTTAGGATCTTTTCTTTGTAGAAATTCTCCTTTGTACAGTCTTTCTTAGACATGTAATAGACTTTTATATGTTAAATAAAAAGTCCTCTTTCAATGTCTATATTTGTTGCTTTTTGCTGTGAAGTACTTTGTCCAAGCTCTGGCGCATGTAGTCTGGCACATAGACTTTCTGGTTCTGAAATTCCATGCTTCTACAAGACCCCCTTCAAAGTTTTCAAAACTTTTGGATAAGTTTTGGAATACTTTGAATAAAAAGCATGGTAGTGGAGGCGCATGACCGTCGGGGAGTATAGATACTCCGTGCATCAGTGATGGGGCGCATGCTCCGCTCAGTTAGTACAAATGATGACGTCTCGGTAACCAAAAAAAGATTAATGATGATCTTTTTAGTTTTATTTGTGGTTATCTTTTCACAGAACCCGAGGCGACGGCTGAGATCACACATCATCGGTTCACGCGTGCGACCAAGCCCTATAAATAGGTGAGAGATGGAGAGAGAGTTCTTTTTCTCCTTGCTTTTATTTTCTTTAGAGTTCTTCTTCAAAAACTCTAACTTTTCTTCTCTCAAAGAAATGGCTCCCAAGACTTCTCGCGGCGGTGCTGGCAAGGGAAAAGAGCCGGCAAAGTATGCCGAGGAGGATGCTCCTATCAACATTGTGACTCCGGCCGACATTCGACCCGCTGTGACGGGTAGGTGTCATGCGACTGAGTTGGTGTGCCCTAACTCTCTTCTGCCAACGCGCATGGACTTCTGTCCGCACCGAGGTTTTACCCTGCCGACGTGCATAGGTTTAGGCCTTTATCATGCACCAAGGTTTAACTACGGACGCGCATGGGTTTACACCCTGATGATGCGCCGAAGCCTCTTGCTGACGCGCATGGGTTCATATCCTGATGATGCGCCGAAGCCTCTTGCTGACGCGTACGGGTTTCGACCCTGTTGATGCGCCGAAACCTTTCACTGAGGCGCATGGGTTTAAACCCTGATGATGTGCCGAAGCTTTTTACTGAGGCGCATGGGTTTACACCCTGATGATGCGCCAGGTTGCTTTGATACACCTTGTCTTTTTGCCTGACTTTTGATTTTTGTTGTGCCAGTATCGATGACGATTCCTTTGCTGAATGAGGTCCTTCTGGATGCTTTCCTTTGTCAAATGGGAGTTAATTTTGACGAAGCGGTTATCACCCTGCCAAGGGTGCTATCTTACAGGATCAACCTCCTGAGAGAGTGCTGCAGATCCAGAACCAGTTGCCGATTTTCCTCCAGAGTATGATGGAGAGCAAAAAACTGAAATCTGCTGAATCCGAGGATGTGACCTTCTTGAAACCCGCCTTTTTGTTCAGCGACCGCCTGATCTCCACTAAAGCGAAGATACTGAAGGTCAAAGAAGACTGGTTCTTTTCTACAAAAGGCATGGTACTGTACATGCGACAACTTGACCGCCAGTTGCTGCTGACGGCCTTTTATCATTTAGCTTCGAAGAGAAGGATGCCCTGGGATCTTACTCCTTCTCAGGGGGAAGCCCTAGGGGGTGCTCTTTCGATTGATGCTACCTCGAATCAGAAGGATACCCTGGCTGCTTCACGAACCGGTCCCTCGTTCAGTTGTCGAACTTTGCGTCCTGGGAGCCTCTACAGTGAAGTCCCAAATGACACTTTTGCCTTCAGTGCCTCAACCTTCACAAGTCGGATGCTGATATCGAGGGTCACGTATCCGAAAGTTGGCTTTAGGGTAGAAGGTTGGTGTCATCATATCTCGAGGTGGGACGAGTTGACCACTTGGGTACTTTCGAAGTTCAAGGCTGAGCTTAAGGAGATTGGGCTGACGGCCGCTATCCGTGCCACACAGGCTGGCATGGATCTCAATAAGCCTATATTCCTTGCACTCTTGGAATTGTTCAATACCCAGACCGGCACCTTCTATACTCCAGTGGGGGAGTTGGGGTTGGCTCTCCACGAGATGTACGAAGTGTCCAAGCTTCCCTGGGGCTCAGAATCGTACGAAGAATATTTCCCGTCGAATGAAGAGATCCAGGTTCTGGAGAATAAGGACTCGGAGATGATGGCCGTTTTCAAAGAAGTGGCGAGCCATCATTATTTGATGCACCGGAAGGACAAAGGCAAGACCCAGTCTCATGTGACTGCTTGGAGGGATTATATTTTCAAGCAGGATTTGGCGGACCCCTCGAGGACCCGGTTTACGACTCCGCAAGGGCTGAAACCTGCGGATGTGACTTCTGAGATAAGCCGACTGGACGAGAGGACTCCTCGTTCCAATAAAAGTGGCGAGAATGCGTATAGCTGCTTCTGGCACTGTGTGCACCGGATGTCATCTAAGGCGGTGCTGACGGCATACTTGATGATATGGCTCCGAGATTGCGTGTTTGCGGGCGAATCTGGTACAGTGGAGAGGGTACACCGGAACCTTATTTTTTCTGCCGTAAAGTTGGTTTTTGTACGTCCCTTAGCTCTTATTCCTGCGATGGTGTGTAACCTGTTGCGGGGTTTGAGGACTTTTGCTGATGACGTGATCTAGGGGAGAGGTAAAAATGACAACTTTCCCCGGGCTGAACTGCCATTCCATTATCTTATGGGATGGCTGATTCTGCATCATCCGAACGTGATGAGTCCAGGTCCGGAGGAGGATCATGTTGAAGGAGGTGCCTTTATCCACCGCTTCTATAAGAGGAAGTGGTTACACACTGGCGTCCCCGTTTGCAGAAGAGTTTTGTCCTAGCTTCAGGGGTGGGAGATTGTCAAGGTCGGCCCTATCTTCAAAGATTTTGAGGCTGACCAAGATTTAGTCGACTCTGGTGAAGACGCGATTACACTGCCGAAATGGGGTTTTCGTTGGTTGCAAAGTATTCGGCCTTCTCACTTGGTCTATCGGAACCAGAATAGGTGTTATCTGGAGCCATATCTGCCCAGCCGGTTCGTTCGCGAGTTTGGCTATACCCAGTTGATGCTACGGAATCCCAGTAACAGTCTGGGGTTCATCGGTAGTTTGCTGGATGGAGCCCGGGGCTGGCAATATTACAATGCCGGGTGTACTGGTGTTCAGTTTACGACGCCCGTTCGCAACCCTCGGCCACAGATCCTGTATTCGACAGCTAAGCTATATTGCACAATGAATACTGCGTCTCCAGGTTATGATAGAGAGACTAGTTTTATCATTAGAACTCAGCTGGAGGCCACGGCAAATATGTTGATGGTGGCTCGATCATATCGTCCACCAGAATCGGCGGGATATTGGGCTGCTGCTGCAGCATCAGTAAGAGATCCCCATGTTGGAAAAAGGCAGGCTAACGCGGAAGCCGGCTCGTCTGTACCAAAAAGGTCGAGAAAGACGACGACTCCAAAGGCAACGGGAGTGCCACCTGTATCACCAGTGGAATCAGCTCCTACTGAGGTAAGGAGTACGCCGTAATTTTGGCTCTTGTCATTTTGGTGACTTGTGCTTTTCTTCTTGTAGGGATCGTCGAAGAAAAAGACCCGCGTTTCAAAATCGGGTGTCAGTAAACCGAAGGAGGTAGCAAGCTCTTCTGATGAGCGCATCCCTCCGATGGTAATGTCTCCAATAGAGGAGAGTCTTGGAGATGTTCCTGCAGAGGTTTTACTATCTCCAGACTTTGTTGAAAGAGATGCAGAGGTTGCAGCAACTTCTGGGAAGGTGCCAACTGCCGTGAGGGCCTTGGACGTTGAGGGTCCAGCGGACACGGGGCTTCGTGATGATGATGTGGAGTGGAGTTCGTCATCTTCGGATAACGCTGCTCCAGAGTTGCTAGAGCCTGTTGCGGGGGCAACAGAGATGGTTGGAACAGAGAAGAGGGTTGATTCCCCTCCTTGTTATGATGAGGGGAGGTCGGCTGCATCATTGCCGAGCCCTACCCCAGACTCAGCGACGGAAGCTGAGGTGGCTACCAATCAAGAGGTAGCTACAGATCGTGTCCCTGTAGAGGGATTTGATGAAGAGACTCGTTTGGCGGTCCTGACTTCAGGGACGAGTCAGGAGGCAAGTGTTGATCTTCGCGTTCTGCCGGGGGAGGTACTGGCTGCTGATAGCACGTTGGGGATTGGAGAGGTGGTCACTGACGTCGGTGGTACTTCCGAGTTTATGAAGGGTAAGGGTGTGATGGAACCCTCTGTTGCTCCTTCCACCTGGGGTACGATATCGACGCCTGTCCTGGCTTCTTCTGTTCCCTTGGATCCTTGGGCTAGTAGTCAGGCCCCTGTGGATGAAGAGCCTACTGATACCGAGGTTCTAGCCTCGCAGGTTGAGGTCGGCGGGTCTTCTTCCGGTCCGCCGACTGGAGTAGCTCCTTCAACCCCTGCTATGACGCTGCAGGTGCTGGAGGATGCAGATGAATATGTGAAATTCATCGTTGAGGCAGTGTACAAAATGCTGCAGAGGGGGGTGTCGGCAGTGATGGATGCCAAAGGGAGCTTTTCGACAGCAAGAACTCTGGCACTGCCTCATATCAACTTGATCCGTATTCACCAGGGCCACGATCATATGGCCGTCATTTTAGAAGCCACGGTGGCTGAGTTGGACCATCGGCTTTCTGAATTAGAGCGCATCCAGCGAAATGACCTCTCCGCCCTGATAGATGCAGAGAAGGAGAAGCTGCTCGCCGAGACTGAGTCTTCCTACCAGGCCACAGTGAGTGTCTGGAAACGCAAAGTGGCTGAGACTGAAGCTGCAGTGGAGCGATTATCTCAGTCTACGTGGAAGACAGTGGAGATGCGAGCTGCATTGGACGCTAATATCGTGGAGATTGACGCACAGATGCGCCGCCTTGAGGACCAGCAGGCCCGACTCCTATTGGACGCCGAACGTGTCCAGGCTGAACACGTAGCATTCAAGAAGGAGGAAGCAGCTTTCACTCTTCGAGCTCTTATCCTGGCTCAGCAGAGACAACAGCTTGATGAGAAGCACGAGAATGAAACTTCTGCTGAGGCTGTTGAAGCGATGCATCAAGAAGCTGAACGTCGAGTCTTGGCGACTCTGGAGACTCGGGCGGCAGACTTGAAATGCCGAATTACAGAGCTTTCTGCCAACCCTGGGGATTAAGGCTTATAGTCTCTATTTTTTTGGTATTTTTGCAACTCTTGCTGGGGATAGTGTAATCCTTTACTCTCCTTTTCTAGAAATAAAGAAGTACACCATTTTCTGTGATGTGTTCATTTTTGCTTGTCATAAACTTTGATGATTTGTGTGGACCTATTATCTTTTGCGTACCTTGGTTTTAGGTACAGATAATAAGTTTGAAAGACTCAATATATTTGCTCAGAGGTAATGTGGACGTGGCAAATATGGGATTCAAATGATAGAATCTTCCTACTCAGAGGTGTTATGGACGTGGTAGGAATGACTCTGGGGGATACACGGAACTACTCAGAGGTAATGTGGACGTGGAAGTTCTGCGATCAATATACGGCAACGCGGGGGTTGTCTGTACGGAATATTTACTCAGAGGTAATGTGGACGTGGTAAACATGGTGGGTAGCGTAGTCTTATGGGATGTAAGATTCCGCATTGTAGGGTGTAGGGGGACAACTCAGAGGTGATGTGGACGTGGTTGTCCTTCTACTGGAGGATGCTACGGAACAACTGGATTCCAGAAGCGTATGATTTTGTGGAAGAGAATTATCTGTGAGCCCTGATGATTGGGTCCACAGATCCCTTGGTGGAAGCACATGTCTGAAAGATGTCAAGAGTAGTACTTCTTTAGGAACTTGCCATTGATGGGCATCATGAACAAGTCCCCATTGGGTTTGGCGAGACGATAAGCATCGTTTGAGTATACCGTCTCGATGATGAAAGGTCCTTCCCATTTGGGCTCGAACTTTTCTGGTATTTTGTGAGTCAACACCATCGGCCTCCTGACTGCCAGAACCAGGTCGCCTACTTGAAAAGTCCTCTGCTTGACCTTCTTGTTGAAAGCCTGTGATATACGGGCTTGGTAGAGTTCGATACGCTGTTGAGCTAGGAGCCACTTTTCATCAAGCGCCTCAAGTTCCCGCAGACGACGACGTTGATTGTCCTCTTCTGTGAGTTGGTTTGTGATTGCTACGCAGAGTGAGGGTATCTGAATCTCGAGAGGCAGTACCGCTTCGCTCCCGTAGACCAAGGAGAATGGTATGTTGCCTGTCGGGGTCCGTACCGTTGTGCGGTAGGCCCAAAGGTATTTGCCGAGCTTTTCGTCCCAGTCGCATTTGTTAGATGACACGACCTTTTTGAGTAGCCTAACGATAGTCTTGTTAAACGCCTGCTGCGGGATTGTTGGCGGTCGATGCCACGTTTTGAATCCGATTCTTGTCAGAGAATCGACTGAAAACATGGCTGATGAACTGAGGACCATTATTGTGGATGATCCTTCGGGGTAACCCGAAATGGTAGATGACGTGGTGCTTGATGAAGCGATCACCCTGAAGCTTTTCACTTCTGCCAGCGGAACTGCTTCTGCCCATTTGGAGAAGTAGTCGGTAATTGCTAGGATGAAGCGGTGTCCACTCGATGAAGGAGGGGTGATCGGTCCCACAATGTCCATTCCCCAAGCTTCGAAGGGCCAGGAGGCGACTGTAGGATGTAGTGGTTCGGACGATGTATGAATGAAGTCTGCGTGAAGCTGGCACGCATGGCACTTCTTAGCATATTCGACAGCGTCAGCGGCCATGGTTGGCCAGCAGTAGCCCATGCGTCGCAGTCGATCCTGCAACTTAGGACCAGGTTGATGGGCCCCGCAGGTTCCATCATGAGCTTCTCGAAGAGCTTCGGCTGCTTTTTCGTTGGACAAACATCGAAGGAGAAGTCCATCGTAGGAGCGTCGGTACAGCATTTTAGTGGCTGTATCGTAGTAGAATCGAAGAGAGCGTCTCCCGACTGAGACGGCTTCTTTCGGGTCCTCCGGAAGAATTCCGTAGACAGCGAAGTCGATGAACGGGAATCTCCAATCTCGGACGTTAACACCAGCACCTGTTAACATGGCGTGGGCCACTTGTGAGCGCAGGTTGTTTTTAGGGCAGACCAAGTCTCGACCCACTACCGTGACGTAGTGTTGAGTCCCGAGGGGTGCCGCAAAGGAGGCTGCGAGGCCAGCCAGAGCATCAGTCTCCAGATTTTGTAGGCGGGGTATGTGTTCGATGAAGAACCCGGTGAAGGTTAAAACGATGTTCAATACAACTTCATGGTAAGGGATCAGGTCTTCATGACGAAGCTCGTATTGCCCTCTGATCTGGTTTACGACAAGTTTTAAGTCGCCGTAGGCTTCCAGATGATTCACCCCCAGCTGTTGCGCCAGCTGGAGTCCCATAATGAGCGCATTGTACTCAGCAACATTTTTGGAGCACGGCTTTGAAAGGAAGTAAGCACGCTGGATGACCAGCTGATCGGGGGAGCCTAAAACCACCCCCACTCCTGCGATGATTTGGCCTTTGGGGCCTGTTCTTGAAGCACCATCGAAAAACATCCGCCAGACGGAGCCTTCTTCGGTGACATTTGATTCTTGGACCTCATCCGGGATGTCTTCATAGAGCCTTGAGGACTCTGGGATGGGGTGTACAGCTAAAAAGTCGGCCAGAGCTTGACCCTTAACAGCTTTTTGTGGAACGAACACCATGTTGTATGGTGTTAGCAAGATCGCCCATGTGGCTAGCCAGGAGTTCAGTGATCCTGACTTCGTCATGAGGACCCTGAGCGGATTGACTCGGGAAATGACATGAATTGTCTGGCCCGAGACATAATGACGAGTCTTTTGGATGGCAAATACCAGAGCCAAACACTCCTTTTCAACGGGGTTGTACCGGTGTTCGACCCCGATCAGAGTTCGGCTGAGGTAGTAAATTGCTTGCTCATAGCCTGTGTTGCTGTTCTGAGCTAGCAGGGCGCCGAGGGAATGATCCATGGCACGGATGTAGAGTAGGAATGGTTTACCGACGACGGGTGCCACCAGGACTGGAGGGCTCGTCAGGTAGGCCTTGATGTCGTCGAAAGCCTTTTAGCATTCCTCTGTCCAGACGAAAGAGACTCCCTTCTTCATGAGCTGGGTGAAGGGTTGACATTTGCAGGAAAGGTTTGCTATGAACCTCCGGATGTATGCCAGACGTCCCTGTAGGCCTTGAAGTTCTCGAAGGTTCTTCGGAGGGTCTATATCAAGAATGGCTTTGGTCTTCTCGGGATCGACATGAATGCCTTTCGCCGTGATGATGAAGACCAAGAACTTTCCGCTCGAAACCCCAAGGAAGGATTTAGCGGGGTTCATCTTGAGTTGATGCGCCCGCATGAGATCGAAGACTGTCTTGAGGTCTTGCAGGTGATCTCCTTTGAGATGGCTCTTGACTGCGATGTCGTCAACATAGCATTCGACTGTCTTGCGAAGGTGTTGACAAAAAATGGTGCTCATAGCTCGTTGGTATGTCGCACCGACATTTTTCAAGCCGAAGGGCATCACTGTGTAGCAGAAAATGCCCTTTAGAGTCCTGAATGACGTGTGTTTTGCGTCATCAGGGAACATCTTGATCTGGTTGTAGCCCGAATAACCATCCATAAAAGACATGTGCTCGAAGCCACATGTGTTGTCGATCATCACGTCGGTGATTGGAAGCGAGAATTCGTCCTTCGGGCAAGCAGAGTTGAGGTCTCTGAAGTCGATACAGACTCATATCTTCCCGTTCTTTTTGGTGACGGGGACGACGTTGGCTACCCAATCTGGGTGTTGCTCTTCACGGATGAAGCCGCTGGTCAAGAGTTTGTCTACCTCCTGATCGATGGCGTTCATGATGTCCGGACGGAAGCGTCGTTGTTGTTGTTTGATAGGCTTGGCATCAGGCAAGATGTTCAACCTATGCATCGCAATCTGAGGATCAAGTCCCGACATATCTTCGTAGCTCCAAGAGAAGACGTCGATATACTCTTTAGCCGGCTGGATTAAAGATTCTCGGTCTTGTCCTTTTAGGATTTTGCTGACGAAGATGGGTTTGGAAGAAGATCCATCCCCAAGATCGATCTGCTCAACTTTGTCTTCGGTGGAAGGTTCACGTAGTTCGAAGCGAGACCCCCATTGTTGTCCCAGGCGTTGAGCCCAGGGTTCTTCTTCGAAGAATTCTGGCGCTTGGTCTTCACCTTCTTCTTCTCGAGATTGTACAGATGTCATGTTGGCTGACAACACTCTCTTGAAGACAGATCCGATACTGATATCGGAATCCCACGTTGATGCTTCAGACGAGTGAGAACGTTCTACTTCTTCTGCGTCTGAACTCTCTGGAGTTGACGATGGCGTGACATAGCGTACCCCCCGTCGAGTTCGATTGTAGTAGTCCTGCGGCTTTTTTTTAGGTGTTGGAAGCCGGAGAGGGAGACGTCGACCTTTGCCGTAGTTCAGGCCTTTGTCGCTTTTTAGGTCGTAACCCATCTTTTGGATGAGGTACTTTGCCTTGTCCGTGTACCGATAGAGTTGCATTCTGTCGGCATCTGGTTCTGGCTCGAGTGGCGGAAGGTCTTGATGACGCTCGACCTTGCCGAAGATGATGGATTCTTCGTCTCGACTCCACGGTGGGACTATGTAACAGACCCCTTGGGACGGGACTACTCGATTTACATGATGGACGGTCGTTATTTGTGTTTGCAACGACCGTAGAGCGTTATCTAATGTATACATGGCATTCTAATGTGGAAGACTAGAATAATTAAAAGACACTCTGTTATTGATGAAATATGAGATTTTATCCCGTGGGATTATATTGTCGAGAGATGGGGCATCTACATCGGCCGAGATATATTCTCCCAGCTCTTCATCTGTAAGCACTGGAGTAGGATCGGGAGGGTCCACCACAGCGCTAATCTGGGAGTCCGAGAGGACTACATGGGCCTTCTCTGGCGGCTGGGATGGCGGTGGCTTGCCCTTAAGACGCACCTTCAGAGGTGTCTCCGTTGTGCCTCCGGTGATTGACGCCTTCCCCTGTAGTTTTGCCACAAGGGGAGCCGATGTTTGAGGCGGCTTTCCCTTGAGCCGTATCTTTAGGGGAGCTTCAGGAGCAGCTGGTGCTTTTTCGGGTAGCTTAATGCTCATGGGAGGCAACTTCTGGGGCGATTTGCCTTTGAGTCGGATCTTCAAAGAAGCATCGGGGGTGACCTCAGGCTCCATGTCCGGCTCTGCTGCCATTTCTGCTTCGTCGTCAGCATCATTGGCCTCCTCCTCGTCAGGTGACTTGTATAAGTCGGCATCGGTGAAGTAGGCTTCAATCCCTTTGAAAGGGTCGATGTCCGCGAACTCCGTACGAATGACGTTGTTGGTAGACATGTACTTTATACATTGGTAGAGCGTGGATGGTACCACCATGTACTCGTGCAGCCATGGGTGACCCAACAGAATGTTGTAGTTGACTTCAGCGTCCACGACATAACAAGTGACCTCGGTTCTGAGGTTATCGATGTGGCACTTTAGTCGTATTTTGCCCAGTGGTTCGCTTTTGTTGGCGTTGAAACCACTGATTGTCGTGTTGGAGGGTGCTAGTCGGTACATTGGGATCCCCAGTATTGAGAGCAGCATCTTCGGGATGATGCTGAGGGAAGACCCCGGATCGATCTGAATCCGCTTCACCTTGACTGAACCGATGTACCCTGTATAATACAGCGGTCTGTTGTGTCGATTGTGTTTGAGTAGCATGTCCTGTTGGGTGAAGGTTATATTGGGGATAACCTCCTCCGCACAGTGACAGTGCTTGCACACAGTCGGGAGATCTTCAGGCTGCTTGACCTGACTGAGAAAGGATTCAGCATCCTTCAGATCTTCGCAGAGAGCTTCTCGGGAGTCTTTAGAAAGACGGAGGAGCTCGAACAGAGATAAGCGGGCAGGAGTACAGGCCAGTTGCGCCAGTATGTCAAAGTTGTGGGGCTTGGCTAGCCTCGAAGCATTCTCTTTTCGCAGAGGCCTATCGAAGCGGGCCTCTATCTGCTTATGCTTATTGGCTGCTGAGGGCTTGGACGGGCCCTCATCCTGGATAGCAGGGATGGTGCCAGGAAGCACCACCTCGACGGCAGCTTCGTCAGGTTGGACGTTCTGTTGTGAACGCGTTTGCACAGGAAGTGCCTCTTCCGCTGAAGAAGAGACCGTGCGGCAAGACTTGATCTTCCTGCCTTTGGACTTGGAGGTAGGGCGTACCTCCGGTTGAGTCACCTCGGAGACGAGATCGGGGTGAACCCACAGGATCTCTCCCCGAGATATGGTGAGTGGAATGAGTTCATTCACGTTGTCACGGGTTGGTGGTAAGTTAACCACCTCCATTGTCGCCTTAGGGATGGGGACGACGCCATCCTGTGTTGTAGTCGGCGGCAGGGTACAAAACTGGAGTGACACCACGTTGGCTGACACCGTCTTCTCTTCGTAGTCGACGGAGATTACATCCGCATTGATCATGCGCTGGATGTAATTCTTGAGGACATAGCAGTCCTTGGTTGGGTGTCCGACAAACCGATGGTAGTGGCAGTACCTCGGGTTGTCCACTTTCCCAACCTCATCGGGACACTTCGGGTCCAGAATCTTGATCTTGTCACCCTGCTTCAATATCTCAAAGAGTTGCAGGGTGTCTTCGTCGTTGAACGAATAAACCTCCTTTGGCTTTGGTGCAAGTGGAGGCTTCTGGGTAGGTATTGACGTACCTTTTGAGGCATTGACAGTCAATGCCTGTTTCCCCTTTGTTTCTCGTCCAGGGTTGTTGGCTGCAGGCCGTTTCCCCTTATCCTCGAAGGCAGGAAAACTGACTCCCAGAAGACGAGTCTTGGCTGCCTTCTTCTCCGTGGCTTCTGCTTCAATGATCAAGGAGCTCCAGTCGGGGGGAGGAGTAGAGTTGAGCCAGAGCTTGACTGCAGGCAGCATGTTCATGCTACAGGAGGAGAGAAGCGCATGTTCTGGCATGCCCGGGGGTAGTATGAAGCAGGCATGTCGGAAGCGTTCGATGAACACTCGAACTGTTTCCTTCTCCTTCTGGCATATCTCTATAAGGGACGTCATTGTCATGTCCTTCCCGCCGTCGTAGAAGCGGTCGAGAAAGAGGCACGTCAGGTCGTCGAAGGAAGATATTGAATTGTCGGGGAGGCTGTAGTACCAATCGTACGCCACTCCTTTCAGTGCCCCAACAAATATGCTGGTAAGTAGTGCGTTCTCCTTCGGAAGATGTCCCGTCTGAGACTGGAAGTACGTCAGATAGCGACGAGGAGAGTCCTTCCCGTCGTATGGCGTTAGTGTTTGTGGTTTATACTTTGGAGGATAAACCACCTTGTTCCACTCGAGGGGATAAGGCTGGAGGATGCCCATTTTCTGGCGCTCCTCTTGTCTCGTCTTGGACTCAAAGTACTCGAGCAGGTCCCTGATCATCTCGACCACATCTTCCGTGGAGCTGGGAGTCGGGGAAGGTGGTACCACCGGATGTTAAGCATTTGAGGGCTCTGACGTCCGAGGTGCTTCTCGGCGATCTGCGTCCGAGGATACCCGTTGAAGGGGTACACTCAACTCTCCATTGGCCCCTGGATCGGAACCGGTAGAAGGTATCCTGGTCAAAGCTGACCGTATCTCAAACACTGCTTGAGTCAGTGTTTGCATGGAGGCAGAGAGGGTTTTGAGTCCTCCCTCCAGGGTATCTATGCGTTGGACGAGGTCTATTGGCGGTGCATCGACTCGACATCAGCCCCAGTCACATTTACTGTCATGACGCGGCCAGGAGTGGATGGATAGGTCGAGGCTTCACTCTCGGCCTCACTCTCTTGTAGGGGGGTTGCCTCTCCTGGAGCTTCGTCTTGGATACCCCCGATTATGTTCGGGAGAACATTCACCACGGGCGCATCTGCAAGGGCCTGATTACCCTTAGCTCTGTCTTGAAGGGCCTCTTCGTCTCCGAAACTCGGGTCCGCAGATGCTAGACTACCCCCAGCTATGTTCTGAGGGATATCCTCATCTTCAAGGGCTTCTGGGAGGCTGACTTCGCTTCGAGGATCTGCCCCAGGTGTGCTTTGGACGCACTCATCTTCGGAAGGAGGCTCGACAAGGGTCTGACTACCCCCAGCTTCCTCCAAGATCTTCTTCCTCCTTCGAGTGCCTTCGAACACTCCGAAGAATGAGACAGCTGTCTTGGTTTTCCTCGACTGGCTTTTAGACAAGGAAGAGGAACTGCCAGTCGCCTTTCGGACTGACGAGGAGTTGGAGATCACGTTGCATGAAGCAACCATTAGTTCTTCTTCTGTTGACACCTTCTTCCCGAGGCGACGTCGGAGAGGTGTCGATGATTGCAGCCGCTGGAACACCGACTGCCTTGGTGGGACTGCCGCTTTGCAACAGCAGTTGATGGTGACCACAGCACAAGTATGCCCCGTAAGGGGCACATCGTGCTTGTCAGTCGACTCTCCTAATCGGCGCTTGTGAGTGATCACGTTGCACAGATCGTTGGAGGAGAGTGCCACCTTCGCACTCCCTTCAGGCCATGGCAAGGCCAAGCGCCGGGGTGGTCAAGTGAGTGCTGCGCCCCCTGATCTAATACCAAACAGGCATCCCGATCAGTAGTGGGGGAACCACAGCATTTGGAGTGACTTGAACGGAACTCAATCGCACAACCAGAGGAGGCGCGGGAGTTCAAGACCACTGGATTTACCTTACTCGACTTGGTTGTGCACGCAGTAGATACGCCCAAGTGAGATAAGGACTTTGAAGGTCAGCTCGTTCTCGGCGCCGCAGCACTCGAGTCGACCTAGTACAACTTACCATCAGCAGCGCACATGATTGTGAGCACATGCTTCTGGCTTGTTGCTAGCATAGCACGTTTGGGACGTATGGCCCGTGCTGCCTTGGACTTCTTCGTACCAGGTCGCTGGGCGCGTTGTACTCAGAATCCAAATTCTCCTCGCCACTACAGCGAGTGAGTCTGTCAAAGACAGAGACCTTCTGTGGCGCATCAGAGGTGATGCGCGGGGCATTGGCTGCGCCCCTGCTCCGTCGACGCATCTTCCTCGCCTGAGAGAGAGATGGCTGGAGAACGTGGTTAGCCGCACGTTTTCCCGAGAGATGCGCTGCACCAGCGGACGCATCTTGGTTGCTGAGGACGTCAGCAGGAAGGGAAGGCTAGATTGGCGCATCCCCTTCGGTGGTGGTGCCCGAGGCGTCGACCTTGCGCACCCAGACTCGGCGGGTCTTCTTCGGCTTCGGCTTTGGCAGCCGCTTCGAAGGACTCATACTTCCTTCAGAGATGAATTCCTTATACGCCTGTTGATTGAGGCGTACGACCAGCATCTTGTGGGAGGAGCCCACCTTCACGTTGTCGGATTGCGACACAGCTTTCTCGGTGGAGGAGAAAGAGGTCCCCAGCAGAGTCGCCAGCTTGTTTGTCATTAAAATTCTTTGATTGCAAATTTTAATACAAACAGAACAGTGTTACAATATAGGACTTAGACGTAGTCCTAGGAGTACACTTTTGTTTAATCTGGGTCCATTGTGTCGATGGAGTGAGTGGTAATGCGTTGACTCCTTTGATGATCTGACGACGGTTATCGGTTCTCTGAAGGTCTGGATTGCTCTGGGTGCTGGAGCTTGCTGAGAGGAGGAAGATGTTGAGTGTCTGTATCTGCCTCTCTGGTGGTGCGAAGTCTCTGTGTGTTCGTTGTAGATAGGTACGTATGTGTACATTGGTCTCCAAGAAGGAAATGGTTCCTCTCTTTATATAGTCTGCAGGCTGGTTGCTTATGCGCGCATGTAGGATGCGCCTGTACGCGGGAACGCCACATGTTGATTGCTGATGGAGGCGCATGGGCAATACGGCCTGATCGAGGGGTTGACTTCTTCATGTTGCTGCTGTGAACCGGCACGTAGCAGAGAAGAAGATCTTTCTGTTGGTGAGATCTCGGATGAGTTGAGTCTAAAGACACGTGTCATCGACCCATGGCTCGGAGATCTCGGATTTGGTTGGGGAATGATCTGGTAAGATGCGCCTAGGATTGGGTGCATGAGGAGACTTTGGCTCGTAACCTTTAGGAGTCATGAACCATTCTGGGCGCATGGCTTTTGAAGCGCATGCAGAGCTTCAGTAGTGACTTTACTCATGTCTTTTGGGATCAGGAAGAAGTCTGGGGCGCATGGCTTTTGAGGCGCATGCAGCGTTTTAACAGTGACTTTCCTTCTGTCTTTAGGGATCAGTGAAAAGTCTGAGGCACACAGCTTTTGAGGCGTATGCAGATTTGGGCGCATGGCCGCGGAGGTGCATGCGAGTGGTTGAGTGGCCACGTGGCAGTAGCCGTCGGAGGGAAGTAATGATGATGCTGACGTTGGCGATGCTTCGTCTTCTGAAAAAGCTGCCGACTGTTCAGACTTTGGAAGGCGTGCTGCCAACTCTGTCAGTTTAGCATTTAATGTTTGTGACATTCGATGGACAGCTAAGTGGGCACGTCGGTTGGCGTTCCACTAGGCGTATGGGGACGCATGGGGGCGCATCCCCTGTGATGCGCTTGGTGCTGAAGGGTGCTGTAGGCCTCAAAAATGAAGTCACGCTGAGTTGATCAGAACAAGTCACGCAGAGTGATCCGAGAAGCAGCACAAAAGATACGCTAAGTTCTGCCTGGCCATCTTCTTTAGAAGTCACGCAGAGACAGCTCAGCCATACGTCAGAATCATAATGACTGACAACACAACAGTCGAGAAACGTCTCCTCGTATGCCACGTATGCACAGAACTCGAGAGATCATCGCCGTCTTTTGCGTGATTTTCGAAATCTTCCTTAGCAAGACTCACTCTTCACCAAGTTGGCGTGACTTTGGGTCTTATCTTCATTTAATGCGGCTGACAATATAATCAATGTCAGAGATTTTGTGTCAGACGAAGCGTGCCAAATCAAGACAGCTGGCAGTTTGCGTGGATTCTGAACCTTCTCCTTCCTCAAGTTTGCGTGGATTTTTGAGTTATTCTTCTCAAAGCCTGCGTGAATTCTGAAGTATTCTTCTTCAAAGCTTGCGTGGATTTCGCCTTCAACGAGTCTGCGTCAACGAATCTGCGTAGATTTTTGCCTTCAGCAAGTCAGCGTGGATTTCATTTCAACTGGAGTACGTGGCAGCCATGCCACCGATCTCTCTCTCGTGTGCCCAGTAACTTGCACACGACCCATGCACTGATGTCATGTGTCCAACAGTTACGGGCCACGTCCAGTAACTACTTACTAACCCTGCGTATATTTAGTGTCTGCGTGACTTTTTAAATGCACCAGTGGTGAGGTAGTTATCTTTTCAGTTACTGTTTTGACTCTATAAATAGAGTTCTTTTTCTCATTCATTGTACAGATACATTGATATCTACTGTCAAAATTTTGAGAGCTTTTCTTCTTCGCATAGTCCAAGGGATAAAGCGATCGTCTTCTAGATCGGATTCCTACAGTTGTAATTTTCCCAGAAACACAACAAATAAAGAGAATTTCTTTATGGAAACCAAATTGGCGACTCTGCTGGGGAAAACCATCTCCTCTTCTGAGATGGTAACAACTCAATGCGACACTTCGTCAATCGGCTCGACGAAGAAGGTGATGACGATCAAATTCGATCAACTCGCCTATGAAGAAATGCAGCGGGCTAAGGGTGGTAAGCCCACTCCAGCCTCCATCATCACTGCCAAGTCGAAGGGACACTCTGTCTATGTCCCTAAGAATCAGTTGGCAGTCAATGGTGAAGTCTCTGCCACAGTGTCTACTTCTAACACTGGCAAGAACTCCACTGCAAGCACGCACACTCTTGTGCGCTCGAAGATGACAGTAACTAAAAGTCACGCTGACAGTACTGGCTCCTTAGCCGAATCTGTTCCAGCGTGCAAATTCAACTCTAAAAGTCACGCTGACAGTACTGGCTCCTTAGCCGAATCTGTTCCAGCGTACAAATTCAACTCTAAAAGTCACGCTGACAGTACTGGCTCCTTAGCCGAATCTGTTCCAGCGTGCAAATTCAACTCTAAAAGTCACGCTGATAGTACTGGCTCCTTAGCCAAATCTATTCCAGTGTGCAATCCCACATTCAAAAGTCACGCTGATAGTACTGGCTCCTTAGCCAAATCTATTCCAGTGTACAATCCCACATTCAAAAGTCACGCTGACAGTACTGGCTCCTTAGCCAAATCTGTTCCAGCGTGTAATTCTAAAATCAAAAGTCACGCTAACAATACTGGCTCTTTAGCCAAATCTGTTTCAGCATATATTTCATCAGAGAAGAATAACTCCTTAGTTATCTCTTCTTTTTCACCGAGTTCTACTAGAACTGGGGGTGGTCTTCCACACAAAGTCCCTTCGAAAAGGAATAACTCTTTAGTTGTTTCTTCTGCTCCTGTAGTTTTTACTGCAGGAACAGCTTTGACTGATACTTTTGTTAGTCAAAGGAAAGGAAATGGTCTTTTGACTACTCTTCCTTCTGGACATTCTATGTCTCAAAATCTGAATGAGTCTAAGAAGAAATATTCCTTAATGTCTTCTTCTTTGATTTCTTCAAATTGGGCACAGAATCTGTCCATTAAAGAGGGTCTGTTATCAACTCCTAATCAAAGGAGTGGTTCAACTCTTCCTTCTCTGCAAACATCCAGATCAATGGAAGGAAAACTCTATGTTTCCAAAATTAATGTGTTACCTTCCACTGATTTAAGAACAAAACTCAGCACTTCTGGTGTTAAGAAACCATACCAATTGGATATGAAGATAAAAGATCCAGATACAGAGTATGCAAGAAATTATGTGGCTCACATTAATCACTCTTTGTATAATCAAGAGCCATCAAGACCCAAGAACAGGAAGTATACTCCTCAATCTTCACAAACAGATTTACGGGAATATCTTCAACAGAAGAGAAGGAGTAATTCTATATCAAAGGAACATGCTGAATGTGACTTCTATCCAAGAGTCATAATTCAGTGCAGATGTGAATCAACAGTTCAAGACCATGGTGATCATGAATGTGACTTCCAGCCAAGAGTCATAGTGCAATACAGATGTCAAAATAAACGACAGTCTGTCTTCAATAGGATTCAGTATGAATCTATGCCTGATGAAGATGAGCCTTTGTTTGCCTCTGTCAACATGACTTCTCGGGATACCGGGGGTAGAGTTGATAGTCCAGATGGAGTATATAGAAACACCAGAACAAGAGTCCTGGCTTCTAGTCAAAGAAATTTGATCCCTGAAATTGATTCTGAATTTCTCGGAGAATCTAACTTCCCACCTCTTCCTACTGGGGGTAATTCTCCTATAGTTGACTTTGATGTACGAAGCAATGATTCAGAGCATACAACATCTACTAGTTCATCAATAATCCCTCATACAGTCACGACTTACATGGTTGATGGGAATACTGATGAACCTTCTTCTTCCTTGACTCCTCAAGATCAAAGAATTGCTTCTTTGGAACAGCAAATGAAGTCTATGACTGACACAATGAAGTCGATGTATGAACTCATGACAGCTCAGATGCAAAATCGACAGACTGTATCAGATGCCATACCAGTTGATACTGATATAAGTCCAGTACAAGTTCCTCCAGCAGTACAATCCAATACTCCAGGACCTGCTCAACCAAATCCTAGTCTCTCTGGAGCTGGGGGTAGTGCTTACAATGCTGTTCCTCCTCCCAACTATTCTCTATAAGCCACAACTCCACAATCTTTGGGAGTTGTCTCTGAAGAATTGAAGAATCTCAAAACTCAATTCGAGGCATTCAAACAGAAGGATGGTTTACAAAGGTTAGGCATCAAGCAGCCTTATCCGATAGAATGGAAGCAAGTATCATATCCTCCTAAATACAAGCCTCCTACTATCTCATTCTATGATGGAACCACTTCTCCAAGTCAGTTTATCAATCACTTTGAAGTGATGACTGATCAACTACAACCAAGTGATGCCCTCCTTACTCGGGTATTTATTGGATGTCTCAAGGGAACGGCTTATGAATGGTATAGGAGTCTCCCAGATGGGAGTATTACTTTATTTGCTGGTTTCAAACAGATATTTCTTGAAAGGTTCTATGAAGGGCTTAATGACATGACTATGTCTGCTCTTATTAGAATCAAGCAGAAAAATAATAAATCTACAGAGGAATACATTGAACGGTTTCGAAGAGAAGCTCTGAAGATGCCTCTTGGAACTCCTGATGCTGTCACCATTGACACGTGCAAATCAAACTTGTTGCCAATCATCAGTATGTGGACAGGGTCCACTCAATTTCAAGATTGGCCTTCCTTCATAGTCAGTGCCAAAGCTGCAGAAATCAGTGCAAACCTTCAAAGGTTTAGGAGTGCAGATGACTCCTAAAGAAACAGGACAAGGTGCTAACAATAAAAATAATGCTCGTAAAGGAAAAAAAACTCTTGAAGTTAATCTTCAGAGCAAAGATGCATCAAATATTCAAACTCCTGCCTCTACAACTCAACAATCTAGAACACCTCGCCCTAGAGAAGAATATTCTTTTGATGACGACGATGTCCTTGGTATCTTTGAATGTCTGCTGAAAGGTAATAAAATACAATTACCAGAGATCAAAAAACCTGATGAAGCTGGTAAGACAGATCATCCTAAATACTGTCCATATCACAGAATGTTGGGTCATACAATTCGTACATGTTATGTACTGAAAGGAAAGATCCAAGAAATGATTAAATCTGGAGCTATCTCTCTTACTCCAAAAGAGAAGACCGTCACCTCCAACGTCGTCTCTATGCAATTTGGAGATTTCCCTCCTCAACTCCTTGAAAGTGGGATTGTTCATATTTCCAAGGCAACTCTTGACATAGTGAATCTTCCTCCTCCACAGTCTGAAGGATTAGTGCCAATCACTTTGGAAATAGGGGAAATCATATGGATCCATCATAATCTAGTGGCAGATTTTGAATCGCCTTCTCCTCAAAAGATTTCTTCTCAAAAATCCAAGAAGGCTGGAAAGATCAAGTCATGTCATATGACTTCTCTTGGGTCTACCTCTGACACAGAGCCAAAAGACAAAGAAGAAGCACTTGTTAGTGCTACTCGAATGGGAAAACCTTACCTAAAGGATTATTCTAAAAATCCTGAAGATCCTACTGATATCCCTTCAGATGCTAAAGATGCTCCTAATGTTCCTCCCGAAGAAGAATCATCTACTGAACCTGTTCCTCCCAAGCCTACGGCTCTGGAGAAAGGCAAACAACAGGCTCGGTTTGATAAGCCAATCAAGAAGTCTTCTCCTCTTGGACTTCAGAAGACTTACAATTTTGACATTTTGGCTCAACTTGCTAATACTCCAGCTAGAATGTCCCTTTTTGAACTTCTACGTCTTTCCAAAGAGACTCGGGAGACATTAAGTGAAGCACTTCTACAAGCTGACTCTTGTCTTGCACAATTGAAGAAGCCGGATGCGGAACCTGCCACTTGCTTACATTGCAATAGTGTACTGGAGATTATCCCAAATATCACCTTTACACAAGACGACATGTTACTGGAGGATAATCGACATGACCGACCTCTCTACTACACTGGTTATATTGATACGATGAAGATAGATCGTATCCTCATTGACCCAGGGTCTGCTATAAGCATAATGCCAAAGAGTTTGTTGGATGAACTAAAAATTTCTCTTCACAAGCTCTCCAAGACGGTTACTACTATCTTGGGATTCAATCAAAGCCGAAGTGAGCCTTTGGGAAAGATTCATCTGAAGCTTCAGATAGGCGATTTCAGATCTAAAGTCACTTTCTATGTGATCGAGATCGCGGGATCCTATAATCTTCTTCTGGGGAGGCCCTTTCTTCATGAAAATAATGTGGTGCCCTCTACTCTTCATCAATGTTTTAAATACATTGATAGCAATAGAAGAGTACAAAAAGAAGTTGCTGATATAAATCCCTTCCATGGGGTTGAAGCTTATTTTAACGATTCCCGAATGTACAAAGAAGAGTATACAAGGATCATACAAGCTATAGAGAAAGAAGATGCACAAAGTGAGACTTTAATAATCCCTGTTAAATGTCGAACTACTCAGCAACAATCTCCTAAACCCTCTGGAGAAGATTCTTTCATCATTCCAGTGAGTGGACGGATCTCTCCGTTACCTCAGTCATCTATTCAAAATACACTGATCATTCCTGTCAGTGGGCGTACTACAGTTCCTGTACCTTCACAAGATACTCTGCTAATTCCAGTTGGAGGGCGGACTACTCTTCCTACTCAAACTTCAAGGGAGCTCACCCCTTCTGAGCCATTTGTTATCGATCTTAATCGAAACAAAGCTTCTTCTTCTTCTCCCCCTTTAGTCATTGACTTGGCTAAAATCTCTAAGGCTCAGCCTTCTCCCAATATAAATCTTGCTGCTTTTACATTTAATGAAAAGTCTCCACCTTTGCAGTACGTTGATGTGTGTAATTATGTTCATAGTTATTTACATCTGTTAGATGACTTGAACACAATAACCATAGGAGTTGTACAGACTGTTCATACAGATGTATCTCTAGAACCTGTACAATCTTCATACTTTCTAGTTCCCAGCAGAAAGCCAGGAGACATTCCAATATTCTTCTACAAAAGGCCTCAAAATCCTTCTGATCTTGAAGATGATGACAAAAATGATGATACTGGAATATTACAACTACGTCGTTATAGTCAGCAATCTAGAGACATCATCAAAAATATGGGCTATGACTTCAGGACTGGCCTCAATAATGGAAAAGGAAGAAAAATGCCTGTCCGGATTCCTCCTTTGAAATATGGAAGGACGAAATGCGGATTGGGTTATACTGCTCCTACTCCTTTCATCAACATTATCCATGAAGATCCTGAGTCTGACGAAGATAAGAGATCTGATTCTTCTAGTACTACTTCTTGGGATTCTGATACGAGTATCGGTGACTTCTATTGCAACCTTCTGTCTTCCAACATGGTTTCTATTGACCATTCTGAAGAAAGTGATGAAGACGAAGAAGAGTTTGAAATCTCACCTGAATCAGAACAGTGGGCCCAAAGATTAGATAATCAATGGGAGTTCCATTTCGAGCAAAAAGAACCTCCGACTGAAGATAAACTTGTTCAAATAGATGTTGGTGAAGAGGGATCTCCCAAACCAATATTCATCAGTGAAAGTCTTTCAGAAACTGATTAGAAAGACATGATCAAACTCATTTGTAATTACATCGATGTCTTTGCTTGGAGTTATGAAGATATGCCAGGGCTTGATCCTCAAGTTGCAACTCACAAGCTCAACATCTTGCCGAATGCTAAACCGGTCAAACAACAACAGCGACGATTTCGTCCAGACATCATGGATGCAATTGAAGCTGAAGTTAATAAACTCATTACCTCTGGGTTTATTAGAGAAGAACAACATCCCGATTGGGTGGCTAATATTGTTTCTGTTCTCAAGAAGACTGGCAAGATCAGAGTTTGCATAGACTTCCGCGATCTCAATGCGGCATGTCCTAGAGACGAATTCCCTCTACCAATCACTGATGTCATGGTTGATAACACCTGTGGATTTGAACGAATGTCCTGGGTATAATCAGATCAAAATGTTCCCAGAAGACGAGAAGCACACTTCTTTCAGGACGCCGATTGGTACAGACTGTTATACGGTTATGCCATTCGGTCTCAAGAATGCAGGAGCAACTTATCAACGAGCTATGAGCACAATATTCCGTGAACATTTGCAGAAAACAGTCGAATGCTATGTTGATGATATTGCAGTCAAAAGTCGACAAAAGGAGGATCATATCCAAGATTTGAAGACTATATTTGATCTAATGCGTAAGCATCAATTAAAGATGAACCCTACTAAGTCCTTCTTAGGCATCTCTAGTGGTAAATTTCTCGGCTTCGTCATTACCTCTAAAGGTATACACGTGGATCCCGAGAAGATCAAAGCCATCCAAGAGATGCGTCCTCCACGCACCTTAAAAGAGCTACGAGGATTTCAAGGAAGAATCGCTTATATCAGGAGATTCATTTTTAATTTATCAGGACGCTGCAGACCATTCAACAAACTTATGAAGAAAGGTGTCTCTTGTTGACACAAAGTCACAGTCAACCAAATATTGACTACATTGACCAAATAATATTTGTATTAATTCAATACGACACACGACGACTGCATTCAGTTCAAGACAGATGACAGCTCAGTCTCCGGCTCTCAGTGTGTTCTGGAGTCTGTATTTTATGATTTCATTGAGTCTAGATTTATGTACTCTGAGTCTTGCTGAGCTCTTGGAACTTAGTCTATAACCTACCCAAAATCCCAAGCTCCACTGAACCAAAAACTGCCCACTGGTCCCCTTAGAACCACTCTGTGCTCTGGAGACAGAGTTCGGGCCGAACTCTGCCTCCACACAGAGTTCGGGCCGAACTCTGTCCCCTAGAAATCAGGAACCCTAATTTTAGGGATAGCTGGTTGCTAGCTGTCCAACGGCCAAATTTTTGAATTTTCCTACCCGAATTCTGGCCGAATTCTGCCTATAAAAACACTATAAATAGGGCATGAATTCTCTCATTTCAATTCACTCAATCTTCTCTTCTCTTCTCTCTTATAAGCTCAATAAGCCATACCCTTCCCATCTACTAGCCACAAGCCTCCTAAGTCTCGAGTGCTCAGCATCTCTCAGTTAGGATTCTTGTGCAAGAGTTGAAGAAGTCGCTTGGACAATTCCAAGCAAATCGCCACTGCGATCCTCTGTTAGAAGTTGACGTGCTCTTCTGAAGAAAAGGCACGGGTTGTAAACTACTATTTCACAAATAGTGGATTTAATCCTGAGCTAGAGTTCTCAGGCCTGGACTAGTCCTCCACGAGGAAAACCAGGTTAAAATCGCTGTGTTTGCGTATGCTCTTCTGCTCTTTATTTATTTTCCGCACTTTACTCTGATTATTGATTGTTGGTGAAAGAGTTATTTTTAATTGGCTATTTTTCTATATAAACTCTATTCACCCCCCTCTAGAGTTGCCAAACTGTTCTTCAATTGGTATCAGAGCTCTGTTCTCTTTACAAGGACTAACATCCTAAGAGCTGATCCATGGCAACCACACAATCCTTGATTTCCAATCATGGTGAAGGTCAGTCCACTCATAGGCCTCCCCTATTTGATGGAACTAACTACACATATTGGAAAACAAGGATGAGCTTCTATCTTAAGTCTCTAGACTTTGACCTGTGGACTGTCGTCACTGACGGTTACAAAAAGCCCGCCAGGATAGTTGTCGATGGTGACCTCATTGAGAAACCACACGACAAATATTCTGTCGAGGAGAAGAAACAGGCAAGTCTAGATGCTAGGGCTATTAATGCTTTGTTCTGTGCTATAGACAGGAATGAGTTCAACAGGGTTTCTACTTGCACCACTGCCCATGAAGTATGGAGACTTCTAGAAGTGACGCATGAAGGAACCACACAGGTCAAGGAATCTAAAATAAGCTGTCTCACTCAAGAATACGAAGCCTTCAAGATGGAGCCAAGTGAGACGATCACTCAAATGATCACAAGATTCCTCGACATCATCAATCCTCTATCTTCGCTCGGAAAGCAATACTCAAACCACGAAAAGATTCGTAAGCTGCTCAGAGGGCTACCAAAGATTTGGAACCCTAAGGTGACAGCCATCATAGAAGGAAACGATCTCACAACAATGTCAATGGAGACCTTGATGGGTAAGCTTATGACTCACGAGCTTGACCTCAAGGACTTCGAAGAGCCTGCTCCGAAGACCAGGGAGATCGCACTCAAAGCTCATCAACGAAGAGCTAATCATGATGAGACCGAAGAAGATAATTCGGATGATGAAGAACAAGCTCTCATGGTTCGCAACTTCAAGAAATTCCTTCGCTTCAATCGAAGGAAGAAGGAATCTCAAGAAGACGATGAAGAAGAACCAACTTGTTACGGTTGCAAGAAAACTGGACATGTCCGAAAAGACTGCCCATTCCTGAAGAAGAGCAACCGCTATGAGAAGCCATACAAAAAGAACTCATCAAAGAAATATGCCAACACAGGCATCTGGCATGAGAGTGAAGCAAGTGACTCTGAGGAAGAAAAGGACTCTCCTCAAGATACAGCAAATGTGTGCCTGATGGCGACGTCTAACAAGGTATCTAACAAAACTCTGGATGACTTCTCTTTTGATGAACTTGGCGATGCTTTCACTGATTTACTCGATGATCATAAAAAGGTCATCGGTAAATATAAACATGCCAAGGACAAAATCAAAAGTCTAGAAGATGAGATACAAAGAATTTCCTTACTTCTTGATAATGTTAGAGACACATCACCCACTAATGACGCTGATGAAGTATCCAAGCTCAAATTAAGCTTGCATGATGCTGAAGCACGTATTGAGCAACAAACTCAAGAAATCACTACACTCAACACGTTGCTTGCTGAAGAAAAGAGTAGACACAAGATTTCCATGACTAAGATATATGGCTTAAATATTAAGGTTACTGAACTGCAAGCTGTTACTAAAAGATTAGAAACCAAATTGGGTAAACAGGTTATTCAACCTCAAACCCAATCACATGGGCACAACACCACTCATGCTAGTCAACCAAGTCATTCTCATGCAGCACATAACCATGCATTCATATACACAAACTTTCACAAACCACGTGCACGTAAGAACAATTCTCACTCAGTACACAAGCATCATGCACAAAGACACAATCAACAGCACTTCACACATAAAAATCATCATGTCATGCCATATAGACAAGATCATCATGCAATGCCATATAGACGAGGTCCTCATATACCATATAGACAAAATCGTCATGTCATGCCATATAGACAAAATCATCATGCCATGCCATCTAGACAATATCAGCATGTCACTCATCATAGACAATACCATCATTCTATGCCTCAAAGACACCATCACCATGCCACTTATTCCATGCATAATCATCCTCACCATGCTAACTCTTCACATCATGTCCATCCTCATCCTGTTGCTTATAAATATCATTCTCATACTCCTAGTATAAACAAGAATGCTATCTGTACTTATTGTGGATTACAAGGACACATCTCACCACAGTGCAGAGTTAGAAGACTTGTAGATAAAAGGATATATGCTTGGTTCCCAAAGACTAACTTTTCAGGACCCTCAAGAACTCGGGTACCAAAGGTCACATCCACTCTTGATGTAGGTGGACCTTCCCTCCTCAACTGAAAGTAAGTGGATTCTCGATAGTGGATGCTCGCGACATATGACGGGAGACGTAAACCTTTTTGCATCACTATCGATGAAGAGAGAAGGATACGTATCCTTCGGTAACAATCTCAAAGGGCACATTATAGGTAATGGTATCATTGGTCATCCTCCCTCTCCTGTAATAAAGGATGTCTGCCTAGTGACCGAGTTAAAGCATAACCTGCTCAGCATTAGTCATCTTGCTGATCATGGATATGACATTAACTTTGGACAAAACAGTTGCTACATCTATGATAGGTCAACAGAAGACATTATTTTTGAAGGGAAAAGAGAGGATAACATCTATATTTTCTATCTTTCTATAAATACTAACAATGCAGGTAGATGTTTATATGCCCACAAAGACGAACGACTACTTTGGCACCAGCGTCTTGGTCACGCCAACATGGATGCTATATCCAGGCTTTCTACCAAGAAGCTAGTGAGAGGATTGCCTGACATCACATTCAAAAAGGATACGGTATGTGCCGAATGTGAACTAAACAAGGCAACAAAATCCTCGTTTCATTCCATCAACTCTGTAAGTACTGCTAGACCCTTGCAACTACTTCATATGGATTTATTTGGTCCTAGTAGAATAGCTAGCCTTGGTGGCAAATTGTATGCATTTGTTATTGTTGATGATTTTTCGAGATTTACTTGGGTTTTCTTTCTCGCTAATAAGAGCGATGCTATTTCTGCTTTCAAAGTTTTTGTAAAGAAAGTTCAAAACGAAAAAGGCTACATGATTACTCGAATCCGAAGTGATCATGGAGGCGAATTCGTAAATTATGATTTTGAAAGTTTTTGTAATGCAAACGGTTTTGATCATGAATTTTCTTGTCCTAGAACTCCTCAACAAAATGGTGTTGTGGAGCGGAAGAATAGAACTCTCGGCGATATGGCCAGAGTCATGTTGAATAAATTTTTACTTCCGAAATACTTTTGGGCAGAAGCTGTTAGTACAGCATGCCATATTTTGAATAGGGTACTGATTCGTCCCATTACGAAGAAAACACCCTATGAGCTTTGGTTTGGGAGAACCCCCAATGTTTCTTATTTTAAAGTTTTTGGTTGTAGATGTTTTATCCTTAACACCAAAGACAACTTAGGCAAATTTGATGCCAAAGCTGACGATGGTATCTTTCTTGGTTATGCCGCCAAGAGTAAGGGATATAGAGTTTTCAATAAACGCTCACTTATTGTGGAAGAGTCAACAAATGTGACTTTTGATGAAGACAACAGTGCAGCAAGTACTCTTGATGATGACGTTGAGCCATCAACTTCTACTCCAATGAATACTTCAACCGAAACTAATTCTCTGGAGGGTTTGCCTAAGAAATTCTCTTTCAAACCTTCTCATCCAGAAAATTTAGTTATAGGAGAAGTTTCACGTGGAGTAACTACTAGATCATCACTAAGAGACTCTGTTGCTAGCACTGCCTTCATTTCACAAGTAGAGCCTAAAAACATTTCTGAAGCTTTTAATGATGAATTTTGGATTTCTGCTATGCAAGAAGAACTCAACCAATTCGAGAGAAGCCAAGTATGGGAACTCGTTCCTAGACCGGTTAATCACTCTATAATTGGTACTAAATGGGTTTTTAGAAACAAAGTAAATGAAGATGGTTCAGTCACACGTAACAAAGCTCGTCTAGTAGCTCAAGGATACAACCAAGAGGAAGGTATCGACTACGATGAGACGTATGCTCCTGTTGCTAGACTAGAATCCATTCGGATGCTTTGTGCTTTTGCTAATTTTCAAAACTTTAAATTATTTCAAATGGATGTGAAAAGTGCTTTTCTGAATGGTTTTATTAAGGAGGAAGTTTATGTGAAACAACCTCCTGGCTTTGAAAATCACAAATTTCCCGACCACGTGTTCAAGCTAAAGAAAGCACTTTATGGCCTCAAGCAAGCCCCCAGAGCTTGGTATGAAAGGCTAAGTAGCTTCTTACTTGAGAAAGGTTTTTCAAAAGGGAAAATTGACACTACACTGTTTATAAAATCTTTTAAAGACACTATTCTATTGATTCAAATTTATGTTGATGATATTATTTTTGGGTATACTGATGAAACTCTTTGTCAAGAATTTGCCAAGTGTATGCAGACAGAATTTGAGATGAGCATGATGGGAGAGCTCAACTATTTTCTTGGCCTGCAAATAAAACAACTGGCAAATAGAACTTTCATCTGTCAATCGAAGTATACCAAGGACATGCTGAAGAAGTTCGACCTTGACAACGTCAAACCAATTAGCACGCCAATGGCTACTTCAACCAAACTCGAACCAGATGAGAGCGGTAAACCCGTTGATCAACGTAAGTATCGAGGTATGATAGGCAGCTTACTTTATTTAACTGCTAGTCGCCCCGATATCATGTTTAGTGTTTGCCTATGTGCTAGATATCAAGCAAATCCTAAGGAATCTCACATGACCGCGGTTAAGCGTATCTTTCGATACCTTAAGGGTACGGTTACAGTGGGCCTATGGTATCCCAAGTCAACATCATTTGACCTCATCGGTTACTCTGATGCTGACTTTGCTGGATGCAAGGTCGACCGTAAAAGTACGAGCGGCACGTGTCATTTGTTAGGAAAGGCTTTAGTCTCATGGTTTAGCAAGAAGCAGAACTCTGTCGCACTATCCACAACAGAAGCTGAATACATAGCAGCTGGGCGTTGTTGTGCACAAATTCTGTGGATGAAGCAAACCCTTGAAGACTATAAGTTATCTTTCATGCATATTCCTATATTCTGTGACAATACTAGTGCCATCAATTTGACTAAGAACCCTGTCTGCCACTCACGCACTAAACACATTGAGATCAGACACCACTTTTTGCGTGATCATCAGCAAAATGGCACGATTAACTTAGAATTTATTGACACTGATCATCAGCTAGCAGATTTCTTTACTAAGCCATTATCCGAAGAGCGCTTCAATTATCTTTGTCGTGAACTCGGAATTTTGGATGAAGCAGTTATAAGTTGAGACTTACCTGCGTAAATATCGAGTATATTTTGATTCTTTTATGACAAATTTATTATGGGTACAAGCCGAAAGGGTCCTTCTGACAAAAAGGCGTAAAAGCCTAAGCGACACGGTGCACTAGTCCTCAGGACTACCGCTAGCTGGGATCCGGCCCCTGCAGCTAACCCATGGAAAATTTGAAATACTGAATTACAATATATTTCCTTGTTTATTATATGGTTTGTTACGATTTATTATTGCCAAATTGATCTTCCTAAAGTTGATTCTGACCTTTGTAAATCTCTCTATGTACTTTATTGGGTTTCTCAAAATTGTATCTCTTTTTGTTCAACACTTAATCATTTTTCAGCCTGAATTTTGTTCTGGACCACTGATCCAGAACTCGGGCCGAACTTTGCCCCTAACAGAGTTCGGGCCGAGTTCGGTCCCTAGGTTCCAGAATCGGGATCTGGCTCCACCGTTGGATCTTTTCTAATCCAATGGTCACTATTCTACCCGACCAAAGACAAAGCCCTATTTTATGTCGGGATTCCTTCTCTTTCCTCCCATATTACCTCCTTCTTCACCTCTCCAAACTCCTTCCTTCAAACCCTAACCCTAGTTTTTGATCTAGAGTGCTCCATTTCTTCTCAAAATCAAGGGAAAGGGGTTTTTCAACGTTCTCTTCAACTGTTTGACATTACTTTCAGGTATAACTCTCTATTTCTCTCCATTTCAAGTTATCCAATTTCTTGTAAATGGCTCCACGCTTGCCCAATCGCGGGAAGAGGATCCGAACCGAGGGTGCTTCCTCTTCGAATCCTCCTCCTCCGATTGAACAAGTAGTTGAACAACACCCCATTCATCCGTTGTTCAATCCGCCGAGTCCCGATGACCCTAACACATACGACGACCGTCTATTTGTATCGCTAGACGCCTCTAATGAATGGTTTAGCGATTTTAGGACTCGTCCGGTGTTTGGGGGCCATCCCATCAATTTCACAATATTTTCTCAATATGAGTCTTTATTCCATGATCTTTGTTTGGATGCTTTAGTTGCTTCAAATTCTGTCATCTACCGTAGTGCAATCCAAATGTTCTATTGCAATTTAACTTTTGATGCAACACACATCTATTCCCGGGTTGCCGGTATTGACCTCGCAAACTTATGGCCAAGCATCTCAACCCCTACTTCTATGAGCTTCACCGAATGGTTTTTAACACCATCTTACCCAAGGCTGGCTCAACAGATGAAGTCACTTATCTTGAGATCTCCGCCTTATATCATCTCCACTATCGTATTCCATTCAACTTACCACGGACTATGATGGATTGGATGATCAACTGTCGGAAGAAACTAAGAGCTTTGGTTTATCCTCTCTATCTTCCTTTCGTTTTTTTTTATGCCTTCATCATTCCTATCCATGATTGTCCGTTCCTGCCTGCACCTGCCTTTCTATCCAAAGCACGACGCCTTCAGCCTGTCGCTGCTTCTGAGTCATCTGAGCATTCTGCTGATGAGGAGCCTGACGCCCCTCCTTTTGGTCAGGATGCACCACCTCCACCTGCCACTCTTGAGTCCATTCAGACCATGCTCCGGGATCATTTTACTCTTGAGGACGATCGCTGGACACAGCTGGACTATCGTACCACTCTGCAGATGAGTGCTCTCGGCAACTCTCTGCATGATATCCGGTACTCTCTGTCTCAGCATCTGCACATTCCCATGGAGAGGGATCCAGCGCGCGCGGGTTATCGCATTGATGATCCGTGGGTTATGCGTTACATGGATCCGGATGATGCTTTTGTGGACCCTCGTCGCTCCTTCCATGGTCCATCAGATGTTCCAGGACCATCTCGTGCTCCATGATGGAGATTGGCTACTATCTACTGCTGCTGCCACTGATGATGATCTTAGTTACTTTTGATTTCAGTTATTTAGTTTCTTATGGATTTATGTAGCTGGTTTTATGTACTCTGTTTATGAGTTGGCCACTTGGTTTGGTGGATGACATTATCTGTCTTTATTATCATTCTATGTCAGTGACTTATTTTGCTTAGTATTTTACTGTTTCTTCTCTGCTTGGTGTGGTTGCATTAATATTCATTGCTTCTTTATATTGCTAACTGCCAAAAGGGGGAGAAATAATGTATATTTTTATTGTTTATTAGATATCATACTGGTTCTATGCATTCGTATATCTGTGTATATCTGTACCTCTTGCTCTGGAAAATATTATCTATCAGATCACAGGTACTATGCATTTTGTAAGGGGGAGAGCTATAGCTTCTAGCTCGACACCGTTCATGGTTTACGGGGGAGCTATTTTCTCTTAGCTCAGGCATCGTGTATGGGGGAGCTATGGAACTATGTTACAATCAACTGAGTCCAGGTATGAATATTGAAATATACTTATATTATTTTGTCAATTATCAATATGGGGGAGATTGTTGACACAAAGTCACAGTCAACCAAATATTGACTACATTGACCAAATAATATTTGTATTAATTCAATACGACACACGACGACTGCATTCAGTTCAAGACAGATGACAGCTCAGTCTCCGGCTCTCAGTGTGTTCTGGAGTCTGTATTTTATGATTTCATTGAGTCTAGATTTATGTACTCTGAGTCTTGCTGAGCTCTTGGAACTTAGTCTATAACCTACCCAAAATCCCAAGCTCCACTGAACCAAAAACTGCCCACTGGTCCCCTTAGAACCACTCTGTGCTCTGGAGACAGAGTTCGGGCCGAACTCTGCCTCCACACAGAGTTCGGGCCGAACTCTGTCCCCTAGAAATCAGGAACCCTAATTTTAGGGATAGCTGGTTGCTAGCTGTCCAACGGCCAAATTTTTGAATTTTCCTACCCGAATTCTGGCCGAATTCTGCCTATAAAAACACTATAAATAGGGCATGAATTCTCTCATTTCAATTCACTCAATCTTCTCTTCTCTTCTCTCTTATAAGCTCAATAAGCCATACCCTTCCCATCTACTAGCCACAAGCCTCCTAAGTCTCGAGTGCTCAGCATCTCTCAGTTAGGATTCTTGTGCAAGAGTTGAAGAAGTCGCTTGGACAATTCCAAGCAAATCGCCACTGCGATCCTCTGTTAGAAGTTGACGTGCTCTTCTGAAGAAAAGGCACGGGTTGTAAACTACTATTTCACAAATAGTGGATTTAATCCTGAGCTAGAGTTCTCAGGCCTGGACTAGTCCTCCACGAGGGAAACTAGGTTAAAATCGCTGTGTTTGCGTATGCTCTTCTGCTCTTTATTTATTTTCTGCACTTTACTCTGATTATTGATTGTTGGTGAAAGAGTTATTTTTAATTGGCTATTTTTCTATATAAACTCTATTCACCCCCCTCTAGAGTTGCCAAACTGTTCTTCATCTCTTTTGTCTGGAATGATGAATGTCAGAAAGCATTCGATGATATAAAACAATATCTGATGAGCCCTCCAGTATTGGTACCTCCCGTCTCAGGAATACCGTTCCTCCTCTATACTCGAGCAATGAGTCATTCATTGGGTGCATTACTCGCTCAAAAGAATCAAAATGGCCATGAACAAGCCATTTATTATCTCAGCCGCACTATGACCGGAGCTGAACCTCGATATTCACCGGTTGAAAAAGAATGTCTAGCCTTGATGTTTGCTGTCCAAAAGACACGTCATTATATCATTGGCCAGACTATTCATGTCATCTCCAAGATCAATCCTATACGGATCATGATGAAGAAACCTAGTGTTTTGAATTCTCGATTGGCTAACTGGGGAATCCTACTTGCTCAGTATGACATGCACTATATTCCTCAGAAATCAGTCAAAGGACAAGCTTTAGCTAATTTTCTGGCTGCTCACTCAATTCCAGAAAATTCAAAACTCTATGATGAAATCCCAGATGAAGTCCTAGATTCAAATTAAATTGTTGAAGAAGATCCTACTTGGCGTCTATTCTTTGATGGAGCATCAAGAATTGGTCCTAATGGCGATATTGTTGCTGGAGTTGGAATTGTTCTTGTATCGCCAGAAGGTCTTGCCATCCAAAAAGCTTATTCTCTCGATCAGCCGTATTCAAACAATGTAGCTGAGTACAACGCATTGCTTATTGGTCTTCAACTCGCTGAACATCTGAATATTCAATATTTGGAGGCGTATGGAGACTCTAAACTTATTGTCAATCAGATCAGGGGTACTTATGAAGTTCGCCATCAAGATCTGGTTCCTTATCATAGAGCGGCCATATCTATGGCCTCATCATTTAAGGAATTCTTCATTGAACATATTAGGCGAGCATGTAACACAGAAGCTGATGCCCTTGCTAATCTTGCAGCGGTGCTGGCTATCCCAATCAGACGACAACAAATGATTGTTGTTCGTAATCGAGAATTATTTCATCTTGAAAATAACCTGACTCTAGGACTTCCAGTTGACATTGAAGAATCAACATCTCATGACGTCAACACAACAAGAGGATTTGGATTCAGTCGTAAATCGATATCATCTTCATCCGATTCCAGCACGGAATTCATCTTTAGTAACTCAACCGAGAATCAAAATACGGATAAAGATTGGAGACTTCCTTTCTTAGATCTCGTATTATATGATATTCTTCCGGATGATCCGAGTGAGGCAGCATCTATCAGACGACGATCACTCAGATTCTATTACAATCATACAACAAAGACCTTATATCGTCGACCTTATGATGGTTTACTCCTTCGGTGCATTGCCGGTGATGAAGCCCAACAAGTTATTCGTGAAGCACATGATGGAATTTGTAGAGCGCATCAACCTGGGCCAAAACTTCAAGACCGTATTCGACGGATGGGTTATTATTGGCCAACTATGGTATCAGATGCCATTGAATATGCAAGGAAATGCAAAGCTTGCCAAATCCATGCGGATTTTATACATCAACCTTCAGAATTTCTACATCCGACGGCAGCATCATGGCCCTTCGAAGCTTGGGGCATGGACATTATTGGCCCGATCAATCCACCGTCATCTAAAGGTCATCGGTTCATTCTCGCAATAACTGATTACTTCTCCAAATGGGCCGAAGCCATTCCTTTATCGGAAGTTAAGACGTCTAATGTCATCAGCTTTATTAAGCACCACGTCATCTACAGATTTGGTGTTCCTCGACGCATTGTTCATGATAACGGACCACAGTTCGTCAGCCAGAAATTTACTCGATTCTGTGACGATCACCGGATCAACAATGTTGCTTCTACCACATATAATCCAGCAGCTAACGGATTGGCAGAAGCTTTCAACAAGACTATCATCAAACTCCTAAAGAAGTTTGTCTCTACTAACAAACGTAATTGGAGTGACAAGCTCGGGGAATGTTTGTGGGCTTATCGCACTACAGTCCGTAATGCTACTAAGTGTACACCTTTCTCTCTGGTGTACGGATCTGAGGCTGTTCTCCCATTAGAGATTCAAATTCCTTCTTTAAGGATAGCAATCGCTAATGAACTTACCTCAGAAAATAATGATCGTCTTCGACTTCAAGAATTGGAGGCTCTGGATGAAAAGCGGTTATCTGCTCAACAGAATATTGAATTCTATCAAGCCAGAATTTCAAGGGCTTTTAACAAGAAAGTCAGAATTCGAACATTTCAGAAAGGAGAACTTGTGCTTACTGTCAGACGCCCGATGACTATGACACACATGAGTAAGGGCAAGTTTGATGCAAAATGGGAAGGTCCATTCATTGTCAATAAGATCTTTTCTAATGGGGCTTGTTAACTCACTACTCTAGATGGTAAAGCCACTATGATGCCCATCAACGGCAAATTCTTGAAGAAGTACTACGTCTAATATTTCTATCAAGATTGTCCTCCCATCACTCTCCAGCTGTTTTATTGTTCTTTCCGAAGAATCATTCTGATATCTATTATCCCCAGTGGAGATAGGTATTCTACTTTGTATCGTTTTCTCAACAAATTTGATATCCAGAAAATCATGTCCACATTACCTCTGAATTTTCTATCTCAATATCATATTTATGAAAATGATATTTAGTCTTTCTGATTTCTGAGTCAAAAGATCAATGAATAAAGGCAAAAATATAAAGTGGGAAGGATATATCGTAAACAAAGTTTCCTTAAACGGAGTTTATTTGAGACAAATTCTTTAAGAAAAAGAGTACATCATCATGGAAGATCACTGTAATCCCTTTCATATTTGGGACGAGGACCACATACATAATCAGCAAAAGAATTGAGTACATCTTTTCCTGACCGCACCAAGAATTGACAGGCAGCCAGCCTCATTGCTTCTTCTTCTTCGGTTTCTCCTGGTTCGACCAGGAAGTCCAGGATATCTTTCGGCGGCTTGGGAGTAGACGAGCTTTCGCCCATTTCCTTCTTCTGCGGAGGTGGATGTTCTTTAACACCTTCAGTAGCTTCGGGGACGACTTCAGCCTTCTTTATGTTCTTTTCAGAAGACATTGTGGATAAAAATGCGATCCTTTTATTCAAATATATGCTCTATTTATAGGCATATGGTTACAAGGATCGAAGGGACGTATTCTTTCCCGATATTCAGTTCATCCATTCATTTCTCACATTCATCCGACGTTTCACATGTTCATTAATACTTGACGGTTCGCCCGTTCATTTATTACATTCACTCGACAGTTCATCTGTTCTTCATTTCCTAACGGTTCGTCCGTTCATAATCTTCTATCAATTTATTAAGTGGAGATTCGTTATTTATCATGTTTTCATAACCTCTGAATCAATTCCGAATCTACTTACTCATTTGTCATGTTTTGACCTCTGCATAGAAATTAATCTATTTTCTTTCGAGTTCCTATATATTATCATGTCCATAATACCTCTGATAATATCATATACTCTAAAACAGAAAAGATGATTTTATTATCTATCATGTCCACAATTCATCCACAAATACAAATCATTGAGCATAGAAGAATTATCATTTCCATTCTCATTTCACCACAAAAAGTCTATTACATTTTCTTAGACTTTCCTACAAATCATAATGGAAATCTATTACAAATCTTGGATTTTTATTCTATGTACAACTGAGATCTATTTCTTCTTGGATCTTCTCTGGCAATCTCGTTGTTTGTGGCAATTCCTGGGTGTCCAGCACGAATCAAACTCTGGTCTTATCTCTCAGACGAGAGGAGAACCACAGAGTAGGGCAACACGAAAATGTGTTGCTGCCAATACAACTGGTGGAGGGGGGTAACCTCTCAAGGAAGACAGGAATGTATCCAAACCTTGGGATACAATTCCTGGTTCTGCCTTGAAAGGAACTCTACTACCCGATTTCTCGGTAGTAGAGTTAACTCCACCATCCAACTCTCGTGTATAAAGGCTCTTCCTACCATCTAAGGAAGACCCTTCTATCTCACGAAGAGTTCTGAGTTGTCTGATTTACGCGTCAAAAGCGTATGAGCTCCCTGATGTAGATATCAGAAGAACATTGTCCACAGCATCCACATCACCAATGCCAGTTCTGAAGAAGGTTTTTAGCCAAAATTCTGCAAGAAACAGTAAAGAAAAATCAGCCAACAGAAACTGGCCAAGCAAAGACAGATGCATTCTGTTCATTTCAGGAAGATGAATTTGTCTTTAGCAAACAAAAAATTCGATGCGTGTATATTGAACTTACCGCTGAGTTTGCTGCTAAGGATTGACAGATCCATGTCTGGTAGCGTGCACAGAGATTTGACATCAGACAATATGGCTTTCCTATTTTCTTCTCACAGAAAATTCATTCTCAGAAGAGAGGAAGAAGAATGAGAAGATGAGTTTGCGTGGAGTTCATCCATCTATTTAAAGGGTCAAGTGCAGGTCTATTCTTGGAAAAGATCCGCATAAATAGCGCTCGTAAATTGTGGAATGAGTGTCACGTGTACTTCGGGAGACCGTGCAACATTGGAAACAGTCAAAGTATGCTAATTAATATTCTTCAGGCACGCAGATCAAACACAAAAGTTGTACTTCATTCTTTAAACAGGCACTGATGGCCTTACAAAAAGACAAAAAAAGTGCAACAAAAGCGTAGAAAGTTACGCTCTATTTTCCAGAGCGGCTAAGTTTGATGCCTAACTCCTCTACGCTCTTAACTCCCAGGCGATGCAACAGAGTCTCGAGCATTTCACGCTTCTCCATAAGGCTCCGCCCATCAGAAGAAGACGAGCCATCCAATCCAAAGTAGCTCAAGAGATTCTTGGCTAACTGCGTGGCGTCGTCCTTGAGCTCGATGACGACAGGTTCGGGTTCTTTGCCCCTAAAAGTGGGGTCACCATGGGAACAAAAGCCCAACTTGCGTGCTTCCTCTTCGGCTGCTTCCTTTGGGGTCATATTTTCGAGAGATGAATGTCAAAACTGAGAATCTCTTCCTGTTTATATAACAGATCTCGTCGACAGTTCATATTCCACCATAAATTGGACGCAATCAATCTCGAAGAACGAAGAGTCATTATGACATTTTATAAGTTCATTTGGATGTTTTCAAAGAACTTCGAAGTCTTTTCGACTTCCAAAAAATTTTGGAGTCATCTCAGCGTGACTTTAACTCATTTCATCATCTCTATTTTCAAAGTATTTCGAAAATATTTTATCATTTTTCGAAAACTTTAAAGGGGGTTTTGTAGGCCTCAAAAATGAAGTCACGCTGAGTTGATCAGAACAAGTCACGCAGAGTGATCCGAGAAGCAGCACAAAAGATACGCTAAGTTCTGCCTGGCCATCTCCTTTAGAAGTCACGCAGAGACAGCTCAGCCATACGTCAGAATCATAATGACTGACAACACAACAGTCGAGAAAAGTCTCCTCGTATGCCACGTATGCACAGAACTCGAGAGATCATCGCCGTCTTTTGCGTGATTTTCAAAATCTTCCTTAGCAAGACTCACTCTTCACCAAGTTGGCATGACTTTGGGTCTTATCTTCATTTAATGTGGCTGACAATATAATCAATGTCAGAGATTTTGTGTCAGACGAAACATGCCAAATCAAGACAGCTGGCAGTTTGCGTGGATTCTGAACCTTCTCCTTCCTCAAGTTTGCGTGGATTTTTGAGTTATTCTTCTCAAAGCCTGTGTGAATTCTGAAGTATTCTTCTTCAAAGCTTGCGTGGATTTTGCCTTCAACGAGTCTGCGTCAACGAATCTGCGTGGATTTTTGCCTTCAGCAAGTCAGCGTGGATTTCATTTCAACTGGAGTACGTGGCAGCCATGCCACCGATCTCTCTCTCGCATGCCCAGTAACTTGCACACGACCCATGCACTGATGCCATGTGTCCAACAGTTATGGGCCACGTCCAGTAACTACTTACTAACCCTGTGTGTATTTAGAGTCTGCGTGACTTTTCAAATGCACCAGTGGTGAGGTAGTTATCTTTTCAGTTACTGTTTTGACTCTATAAATAGAGTTCTTTTTCTCATTCATTGTACAGATACATTGATATCTACTGTTAAAATTTTGAGAGCTTTTCTTCTTCGCATAGTCCAAGGGATAAAGCGATCGTCTTCTAGATCGGATTCCTACAGTTGTAATTTTCCCAGAAACACAACAAATAAAGAGAATTTCTTTATGGAAAACAGGCGCGTCTGTATGATGCGTTTGATGTTGAAGGGCACGTCTATGTGATGTGCGGTCTGGCCGGCGCATCCGCTTCGTGAGACGTCTTTGATGGTGCAACTGTTACGTTCTTCGAGTGCTTTAAATAGCCGTTTTGACTTGGCTGAATTCGAAGCGTCCGGTTCATCCATTTAATGCAAATTCATTGCACAGAATTCGGAGAGCCATCCACTTGGTGCATGGGTTTGATTTGCCCGGCCTATAAATAGTGGCATGGAGAGAGGGTTTGCCTCTCGTTCTCTCACGTCTTTCCGACATAAACTTGTGTACTCGAATGCATTCTGTTGATGAGATGCTCCCGAGGGTGAAGATGCGATGCAATGTCTTCATTGATGCACTTGAAGGTGACTGTTGTTTCCAAAAGTCAGGGTCGAGAGCTTCTGAGGCAGGCAGAAGGTGCCTGTTGCATCCAAAGATAGGGATGCTCGAGCCTCATCTTCGTTGTGCAGGAAGAGCCGTAGATCGGAATGGCGGTGCTGCAGCTTTGGTGGCTCTTTCTTCCTTCAAAATGGGTGTAGCCCATTCTGGTTGTGTTGAAAGCTGCTCCTTTGGCCGCGGTTTCGATCACGGTCTTCCTTGGTGTTTGGAGGCTCTTTCGAAGCCTTCTCTGGCCACAGGTTGGCTTATGGTTCTTTTCCCTTCCTTGGCTAGAGGGTTGATTGCCACCCTCGTTCTGCTCAATAAATTCTTCATTAGTCGAAGCATTTAGACGGTGGTGAGCCTGGCTGGAAGAGCGGCACATAACTGGGCTGCTGAAGGGATGCACATAACTGAGCTGCCGAAGGGATGCACATAACTGAGGATGCACATAACTGAGCTGCTGAAAGGATGCGCCTTGCTGAGGGCGCATGGTGGGATGCGCCTGGCTGAGGGCGCATGTTGGCTGCTGGCTATAGACTTAGGATCTTTTCTTTGTAGAAATTCTTCTTTGTACAGTCTTTCTTAGATATGTAATAGACTTTTATATGTTAAATAAAAAGTCCTCTTTCAATGTCTATATTTGTTGCTTTTTGCTGTGAAGTACTTTGTCTAAGCTCTGGCGCATGTAGTCTGGCGCATAGACTTTCTGGTTCTGAAATTCCATGCTTCTACAGTCACAAGTGATCAAAGAACCAGTGAAGCATAGTGATACGCCATGTAAGTGAAATGCACAGAACATGTAGTACCCGATGCTCCCTAAGGATAACATCTGAAGAAGGGATCCATATAGTACCAATCCGTGTGACCAACGTGACAGTAACAAGTAAAGTAATTTAATGCAAGAAATAATTCTAAGCAGGATATGAAATGATCAGAGAATGTACTCGCCTGGTATCTGAGTGTCCAATATGAAAGTATTGTCCGAGGAGTGGTGTCTGGCTCCTAATCAGAACAGCACAAGTACAACAAGTCTAAAATGGTAAAATGAAGTTCTACTATGCATTCTACATGAGTCTAGGTCAATCTATGCCAAAGTCAACTCTTGGTCAACTCTGGTCAACCCTAAAAGTCAAACTTGGTCAACTATGGTCAAACCAGGTCTAACAAGTCTAAATTAGGTCAAACTAGTCTATCTAGTCTAATCTAGACTATACTAGTCTATACTAATCTAGTCTAGGTCTACCAAGGCTAATCTAGCCTATCAACATACAATACAAGGCTATAAACCTATCCTATCAATCAAGCACATCTCCAAACACAAACACTAATGACACACCAAGTTCATATACAATATATATATATATATATATATATATATATATATATATATATATATATATATATATATATATATATATATATATATATATATACAAGGTACATACATATAGTTATATAGCACACTACTATATATATACATTTTATATCCTATATAACCATACATACATACATATACATATATGGAGAGATAGAAAGAAGAGAAGATTGAGTGATAGGGTGTGTGAACTGTGTGTGTGTGTGTGTGTGTGTGTGTGTGTGTGTGTGTGTGTGTGTGTGTGTATGTGTGTTAGGCTAGATGGTTCAAGAATGTGTGTGTGTGTGTGTTAAGAGTGAAGGATGTCTGTGTGTGTGAGAGAAAACAGTGAGTGAAAGAGGGGGGTACAATAGACTGTGTGTGTGTGTATATGGTAAGACATGTGAGTGTGTGAAAACAGAAATCCTAAAACAGTGGTATCAACCTGTGAGTGAGTGATGAGTGAGGGATGAGCAAATGTGTGTGATAGCTAAAATGAAATTACAATCTGGAAAACAGTGGCAATGTATACATATGTAAAATCTGGAAATAGTGGCAGCAGTTTTAATATGCAGGAATTAGAGTTCAACTCATAGAAAGAAACACAATTATTACTTAACACCCAACTCAAAACTCAGGTTCATAAACAACCCAGATTTCAGTCAAAAATCCAATCTCATGTCTATCATGAATTCAGTGAAGAGCAACTCATTTCCAGGTTATAAGAGAAGGAAAAGAAAGGAAGGAAAATCAGTAAAGGACAGTCCTATTTTCCAGTTTTAAGCCCAAAACTTCATTCTCAGTTCAGCCTATACTAATTTCCCAGATTTCAGTCTACAACAAACCAACCCATTTTTAAAGGCAATAACCCACCAAATTATACCAAATTCGACACACAGGTAGTTTACCTATAGGAGAACCCTAAATGGGATTAAAACCAAAATGTTAACAGCATTAGATAGGATAACACAGCTACCCAAATTCGATTTCCAGAACTGGAATTCTCAGGAAAACACACATATCAGTTAATTGGGTAAATGAGGAAATAACAAACTAAAACAAGTTAATACATAAAAATATTGGTTGGTAATTGTAAACAAACATGCATTCGTGTCCAGCATACAGTTTGTGTCCTATCATAATGAGATACGACGTGTCCAAGGCGAAAAGACCAAACAGACACACACTGAACACATAAACAGACACAACATCGTGCACGAGTGCACGCGTGTCGTGCACCCGATACAGGCCAAACCAGGCCTCGTGCTCGCAACCCTAGGTTCGTCCAGGGTCTAGCTACGTGTCCAATATCCTGTATTGTGTCCTAGTGTGTCGTGTCCGAAGCTACAGAGCCGTATCAGTGCTCGATTTCTCGTGTGTACTGTACAGTAAAAAAATCAGTGCGACACTGATATCTCTCTCGACACGCCACGTGGACACGTGAGACATGACACGAGGCGTGTCAGTCACTGCCCCATGGTGTATGTCGAGTCTCGTGTCATAATATCGCGTGTCGTGTCCTCTACAGCCCCCGAGTAGCAGGGGACTGCTGTGCGGTCAGAAACTGTGGGTTTGCGTGTCCAAAATGACACGATACGATACAATCATCACCTCAGAGAAATAGAAATCAATAAGCAATAACAAGACCTAGATTCCTATTCAAAAGCTTTCTAAAAATTAGGTTGAAATGTCCTTTGGGACATTTCAACAAACACCTATTGTGGGTTCCTGATACGTGTCCAAACGGACACGAAACCTATGAAACTCGACACGAAACCAATGCAACCACCTAGGGGACTCCTAGCGCTTCCTAAATATATAAAGAAATTGAAATTTTATTGAGAAATGAAGAAGTTACCTATGGATGAACTTTCTAGAAAATCCCTCTTTGTTGAGCTCCTCTCCTTGATATCCCAATCCAACAAATCAATACCAAACTGAAATAAAACTCCAATAACAGCAAGTATAGGTATATTAAAATCTAATGGAAGAGATTTGAATAAAAAAGGACATGCAATGGAATTTTTATGGATTAAATGAATAGGAACAAACCTCTTTCTAAACTTGATCTTTCCTAAAAAGAGGCAACCCTAAACTAAGAGAGTATTTATAGAGTTGGGTTCCCAATGAAGATATGGTGGCCGGCCAAATAATTTAGGGCTAGGTTTTTGTAATTCTTGGGCTTTGGGCCAATCTACAAGGCTATGACTTAAGTTGATTTATCAATGGTTCTAAATCATAAGTCATGACTTATGACTTTCTAATTTCTATTGCTAACTAGAGTCTATTGACCAAACTAAGGGTTAGCTTAGGTTAGACTAGAGTCATATAACCTAACCAAGTCCATACTAACTAGGGTTAGCTTCTAGGTTGTTCTATAAGGGTCAAAACTAGTCAAAGTCAACCTAGTCAACCTTCATCCAAACAATTCCAAAATAATTCCTAAAAATTTCCATAAATTCAAATAAATTCTAATAAATTTAAATTACCCCAAAAATATTAAAAATACCCTTAAACTAGAAATGTGGTAGTGACAAAAAATCTAACTTACGCCTGCGCGTGCCCCAACCACCCTAGACGCGCCGCTCGCCGCCGGCGTCGCCACCATACGCGACCGGACTGCCGCCGAGACAGGGCCACGCATGTGCGCACAGAGCGAAGCAACAGCAGCGAGGAGCGAGCAAGGTACGGATTTTACCGTCATGTTTCATCCTGTGTACTTAACGGATTTCGATTCCATAAAATTCTATAGAATGCCCATATGACCGTCTAGGATCCCCTTCAATTAGTTCGTAATGAGCTCGTTTGTATTCGACGAGAAATCAATACGAACATCGAGGAAAACCTGTTCCAAGAACAGAGATTAGAACAACCTAGGAGCCCTGTTCGGGTTTTGATTCCGATCAATCACTTGGCAATTTTTGAAAACTAATTGAATAGAAGTTTAGACAACCTGTAGGGCTTCACAACACTTCTCACAGAATCCGATTTGGTCGACCGAGCATCGAGAAATTGCTTTTCCAAATTGACGGAAAAACTGTTTTCCGAAAACACGAAATCTCTCGATACGACGTGCGTCCCGCCAATCCTGGCGACGTGGTCGTTAACCGAAAGAATCAAAAGGTGCGTAATGATTTCATGGTCGTGTGGGCTTTGACGGAATTCAAATTGGTCGCGTGTGCGCGACGAATTTGATGCGTATCCGTCGAAATTTACCGTATCGGCCTCTGTGCAAATTTCTCAATTACTTTGTGCACGTTCATCAGATCGAGACGAAACTTGCGCCAGCAGGACCGTATCATTTTTCTGATCTTCTATGCCAAGTTTGGTCCAATTCTGAGACAATTGAATCGGAATGCCGTTTTGCGGGCCCTACGGTCCGATTTAACGGGCGATTTTGTGCACGGCCTGCCGGAATCCAACTCTGGACATACGGTTGGGTTCGTATCGAAAAACTAGATCTGTAAACATGTAGTTTGACGACTTTAGAGATCGTTAACTCTGGCACGCTTTTCGAAGCAAAGTGGGTCCAACGGCGGACACCGTTTTGGCCCAAAATTACCGTTTTGCCCCTGTGTCCAGAATTGGACTTAAGGACCGGCGATCCTAGCTATTTTGACTTTTTAAGAATATTGGTAATATTTATTTCAGCTTTCGGGGACTGTTGTACGAGTTTTGACTATTGTGGCATTCTGAGTGGTTCAGATTATCGGTTACACCAGCACAGGACCACAGGCGAGTACAATTTATTGTCTGCATTTTGATATTGATCTTTACTATATTTTATTGATTGGACATTGATTATGTGATTTTTATATTCTATTATAAATTGTTGAGTCGGGAATGAGAAGTACCAAGAATGTGTGATCCGACCGTAGACAGTGTTTATTTTCATGCAGTAGACCTTGTAGACAGTGTTTATTTTCATGCAGTAGACCTTGTAGACAGCGTTTATTTTCATGCAGTAAACCTCGTAGACAGTGCTTATTTTTTTGTAAGTAGACCTCGTAGACAGTACTTATTTTTCTGCAAGTAGACCTCGTAGACAGTGCTTATTTTTCTGCAAGTAGACCTCGTAGACATTGCTTACTTTTCATGCAAGTAGACCTCGTAGACCGTGCGGTATAGTGTCCCAGACTGATCACATATCAAAGGTACTTCTAAAAGTTGGAGAAAGTATTTTGTGTCTATTTATTTGCTATTAATTTTCTGTCTTTCTGTTTATTTTCAAAAACATGTAATTGATGTCTAACCTCTGTTGTATAGTCATTTTCTTTATTTGAAATTGCATTCAGTGAATTGTGCTCGTTCCATTCATGACTGGAAACCATATTTTTTATGTTATCCGTGGATTCACTTAGCATGGGAAATACGGGTGTACTTGCAGCCGAAGCCTAGAGACTAGCTAGAAAGTCGAGTTATAGTCATTCAATATTTGTACAAGTTTATATTTTTCTGCAAATGTAAAACTTGTGAATATTGTAAGTTAAATTAATTATGTGAATGAGCATTATTTGTGATTTGATCTTCATGGCCGTGACAGCGTTCTACCGCTGACACTGCGGCGTAGGCTGGCTTGGACACATCTCGTATCCGTTTTAAAAATAAAAAAAATGGGTGCGGGTCGTGACAGTTACCCCGTCGATAACTCTTGTATACTGTGAGTAGGTCGTTCTATTTTATCGACCATGTGTCATTGTACACACCCGTTTTCCATTTATTGAGGAACGATCCTTGACTTGACTTATATCTATCGTATTCCATTATGCCGTACCTTATTCTGTATTACCAGGAGTCGAGGTACAATACCTGGATTTGGAATTCTTCTGACCTCATTATTCTTAAAATCATGTCCTAGCTTCTAATGTGGGTAGACTGTAAGCCTTCTAAAATTTTGGGATATACGAGGAATACCGATTGATTAGAATAATTTTATTAGGATGATAATTAGTGCCCCAGGGACTCCCACTTTTTATTTAGATCATTTTTGTACCCGGTCATGTCATTAATTTTGGAGCACGAGACTAGTTGTTACCTTCCAACAAATTTTATATACAAGATCTAGACGAGTCCACCTTCATCTAGGTATATTTTGTCCCACTCAAATACGTCCCCTTGTACTCTCTTTTATGGTACGACTTTCAAGACAAAAGGACTAGCTTTAACCCTTACCATAATACCCGTATACTTTCCTTCCATTAGAGCCTCAATCTTGACTCCAATTTTTCGACCCAATATATGGTTGTGGTCTACTCGAAGCCACTATGTACATGTCACTAGTGTGCCATTCAATTGTGTCTTCTCGTGCCACTTAAACACGAAAGTCACGGAAGGCGCATCTTCAGGGCTTACAGAACCTATTTAACCCATCCGACCGCCCATCTAGCTCAACCACTTGGGTAGAAACCTATTCTAGGTTACCCTAACCTAGTAGAAGTAGTTTAATCATTGGGATGTTGACCGGTCCATATAGATTGAAATCTGAGGTTCATCCAACCAACGATTGATCAGGAACCCATTAAGATCCAGTAAAAACCCATCCATGCATACCACCATACTTGGACTATAAAATAGAACTTTTTGAAATAGATCCCTATACCTATTATGTAGTCTCCACCTCTTAGAATGCAGGGTCATCCGTAATCATTATTCCATCTACCTAAAAGTCGCGATACAATTTTGTATTGCATTTATATTTCTTGCTTGTGTGTTTAAATAACCACGGAAAATCACAATCTTGATTTCTCAAATTTCGTTCTATTTTGGAACATGTTTAGAATTTCGAGAACGGAACTTTTGTATTGCACGGATTGCAAGCCCCTCTAGGAAACGAAAGGTTCTTCGATTTATCAAGTGACTGGACTAGAGTAGCCCAATCTAGCAAAATAGGTCATTGGCTCATAAACTTTCTTTCTATCTGTATCATTGGATACTCTCTACCGCTCTTAAAACTTCATAATTGCTCACGATTATTCTTCCTTATCTTCTTGTCCTTCCTACCTCAGAGCGACGAATGGTCATGCTTATTATACTTTATCAGTATTTCTTAGATACTTGTGTAAATTTATTCCTTATTAGATTTTTGGATTGCTTGATAGAAAGAAGAGGATTATATAGGCTATATACAGTAGATATCTATCGATAGCAATTTTAGCAATTAGTTGGATAATTATAAAGTTTTAGCGACATGAGATTTGAGGGAGTAGTGTGACCAAAGGTGGGTAGAAACTCTCAAAGATTCGTAGTACGAAATGACCATGAGAATAGATGATAGTTAATGGAAATCGTCTTCTATCATAGCTGATGGACTCTTCCCTTAAATTTCGAGGACGAAATTATTTTTAAGGTGGGTAGATTTGTAACCCCTCTTCCCAGAATTTTTAATAATATATTTTATTTATTTATTTGAATTAAATGGTGATTTTATAAATAATTACTTAATTAATTATTACGGTAAATAATTTTAGCTATGGTTGAGTTTTGGAGTACAAGGTGACTAGAAATCGTGGCACGGATAGTGCAATGGCATGTTTTGACTAGTGTATTAGCCTTGGTAGGGAAGGCTGAGCCATAGTGATGTCCTAACTAGAAAAACCAGGCCAAATTGCAACTTAATCCGTACCGAAGTTTTAATTATTTATTATTTATATTATTGAGTTTTAGGGAACCCGGTTGTACCGAATTAGTCCAGATAGGACCCAAGACAAGCCCAAGCCCATGTAGTCATGCGGGACGTCCAATGACATGCGTGTTGATGTATTTTGGTGAGTGTGTTATATTCTGTTTTAATGATTTAATAACTATTTCTAAATATTCATAATTTTAATATTATAAATATCATTATTAATTAATATTCAATGATATTTGTATAAAATGGGTCCATTGTACGTTTTGGGATTTTTAGAATGTGCATAGTGGTGTATACACCGTTATTAATTTATTGAATTTTGTTATAATTATTATTACTATTATTATTATTATTATTATTATTATTATTATTATTATTATTATTATTATTATTTTATTAAGGTTATTATATAATAATAATATTATTATTATTATCGGTTATATTATATTTGGCAAATATTATTATATATAGTAATATTTATATAAATAAGCCTTATAATAAGAACAAATGCATTGGGATTTATTTGGGTTTATCTAGAAATATATGAGCATATATATATATATATATATATTTAGAAATATATATATGCTCATATATATATATATATATGAGCATATATATATATATATATATATATATATATATATATATATATATATATATATATATATATATATATATATATATATATATATATATATATATATTTATATATGTATATGCTCATATATATATATATATATATATATATATATATATATATATATATATATATATATATATATATATATATATATATATAATGTATATAGATATAATATATATATATATATATATATATATATATATATATATATATATATATATATATATACATATATATATATAAAATATATATATATATATATATATATATATATAGGTATAAAAAAAAATATAGGTATAAAAAAAAAATATAGGTATAAGAAAAAAATAAAAATAAAAACCCATCTCAGCTGAACCCTTTCAGCCGAGCTAACTCTCCAACACAATCCGAGAGAAATCCCAGCTCGGCCAAAGAAGCCCCCAACCTGCAAATATGTTCCAGCAGCCTAAACCGAGAACACCCGACCCAAACATATATATATATATATATATATATATATATATATATATATATATATATATATATATATATATATATATATATATATATATATATATATATATCGTAACCGAGAGAGAGATAGATAGAATTTCAACAAACCCTAACCTCAAACCTCACCTGCGCGCGCCCCCAGCCACCCTAGACGTGCCACCGTCGCCACGACCGCCGGAACGCCGCCTGGGCCGGCAGACCGTACGCTCATCAGAGCGCAGCAACAACAGCTAGGCGAAGCAAGGTACCGTGTTTGCCATCGAAATTCTTTACGTACACTCAACGGAATTCAATTTCGTAAAATCCTATAGAATGCTCATATGACCATCTAGGATCCCTGTCAATTAGTTCTTGTGGAACTTGTTCAGATTCGTCGAGAAATCGACGCGAACATCAAGGAAAATCTGTTCTAAAATAGAGTAGATAGCAGTATCTCGACCCAACTTGGCATGCATTTTCTGAACCGAACATTAGAGGATTTTAAAAACTATTTGAAGGCAATCCTAGACAACCTATAGGGATCTGCAATCCAACTTACGGAGTTTAATTTCGTCGACCGTACGTCGAGAAATCGAATTTCAAAGTTTGGCGAAAACCTGTTTTCAAAATATTAAAATTTATGAAAAATCTTCGATACGACGTGCGTCCCGCCAATTTGGACGATGTGGTCGCGCACCGTAAGAATTAAAAGGTGCGTACGGATATTACGGACGTGTGGGCTTTGACGGAATTCAAATTGATTGTGCATGCACGACGAATTTGATGCGTATCCGTCAAAATTCACCGTATCGACCTCTATGCAAATTTCTCAATTACTTTGTGTACGCTCATCAGATCGAGATGAAACTTACGCCAACAGGACCGTATCATTTTTCTGGTCTTGTATGCCAAGTTTGGTCCCATTCTGAGACAGTTGATTGAATCGTCGTTTTGCGGGCCCCACGATCCGACTCAACGAACGATTTTGTGCACGGGCTGCCGGAATCCAACTTTGGACATACGGTTGGGTTCGTATCATCAAAACGAATTTATAGACATATAGTTTGACTAATCTAGAGACCATTTACTCTGGCACGCTTTTCGTTGCAAAGCGGGTCCAAGGCGGATACCGTTTTGATCCAAAATTACCGTTTTGCCCCTGTGTCCAGAATTAGACTTAAGGATAGGCAATTCTAGCTATTTTGACTATTCTGAGAACATTTGTGATGTTTATTTCAGTTTTTGGGGACTGTTGTATGAGTTTTGACTATTGTGGCACACTGAGTGGTTTGGATTATCGGTTTCACCAGCAAAGGACTACAGGCAAGTACAGTTTATTGTTTGTTTTCAGTATTGATCTTTACTATGCATCAGTGTTTAGTCGATAGATATGTGATTTCAGTTTTATGTTGATTTTGTTCCTTGTTGTGTCGGAAGGGTGAAGTACCAACTATGTGTGATCTGACCTTAGACAGTGTAGACAGTAATTTATTATTACAAAGTAGACAGTGTAGACAGTAATTTATTATTGCAAAGTAGACAGTGTAGACAGTGATTTATTATTGCAAAGTAGACAGTGTAGACAGTGATTTATTATTGCAAAGTAGACAGTGTAAACAGTGATTTATTATTACAAAGTAGACCGTGTAGACCGTGTTTCTTTATTGCATTATTCAATGTAGACAATGTAACTTTATACAATGTAGACAGTGTAACTTTAGACAGTGTAACTTTAGACAGTGTAGACAGTGTCATGTAATTGACCCGAGACCGATCACATATCAAAGGTATTTCAGTCAGTCGGTGAGTATTGTCTTTATTTACTGTTTTTCTTTGTTTAGTTTTATTTGTCTTTTGTGTTATTTTCCAAATCATATGTCTAAAGGCTAACCTCTGTCGTATAGTCATTTTTATATATTGGAACTGCATTCAGTGAATTGTACTCGTTCCATTCCTGACTGGAAACCAATATTTTTCAGGTTAGCTGTGGAGTCACTTAGCATGGGAAGTTCGGGTGTACATGCAGACGAAAAGCCTAGAGACTAGCTAGATAGCTGAGTTGTAGTCATTCCAATATTTGTACAAGTTTATATTTTCTGCAAATATGAAACTTGGAAATATTGTAAGTTTAAATTAATTCTGTGAATGAGCATTATTTGTGATTTTGAGCATTGTGGCTATACAGCGTTCTACCGCCGATACTGCGGCGTAGGCTGGCTTGGACACGTCTCGTATCCGAAGACGAAAAAAATGGGTGCGGGTCGTGACACCTGCACCCTGATGCTCCTCAGGGAAACGTTATCATACTGCATTGTTCTAACTCTATCCATCAACTCAGACTGAATCCGTAAGCCCCACATCTGAACCTCTATGCCTAGAACAATCACCTCGATACCCAAACTATCCAGATCGGCCAAAAGATGATGATCTGTCGTCAAATACATAGCTACTGCATACCTACTCAAGGTATCTGCAACTACATTGGCCTTCTTTGGATGGTACTACAATGAGATATCAAAGTCCTTTATCAACTCAAGCCACCATCTCTGCTGCATGTTTAGCTCCTCTTGAGTGAACACGTACTTCAAGCTCTTGTGATCTGTAAAGATCTCAATTCGCTCTCCGTACAGGTAATGCTTTCACAACTTCAAAGCAAAGATAACAGCGGCCAACTCCAGATCGTGAGTAGGGCAGTTCTTCTCATGAGGACGTAACTGTCTAGATGCATAGGTAATCACCTTCCCGTGCTACTAAAGAACGTAACCCAAACCCTTCCCAGAAGCGTCGTTGTAGATCGTGAAACCACCTGACCCAGATGGTAAGGTCAAAATCGGAGCTGAGGTCAACCACTTCTTCATCTCATCGAAGAAAGCCTGACACTCCTCAGTCCAGACGAACTCTACGTCCTTCCTGGTGAGTCTAGTCATCGGTTCTGCAATCCGAAAGAAGTCCTGAACGAACTTTCGATAATAGCCAGCCAAACCCAGAAAGCTTCGAATCTCGGCAACTGAACTGGATGTAGACCAAGACTCCACTGTTGTAATCTTCTTCTGGTCTACTGAGATCCCGTGTTCAGTCACAACATGACCCAAGAACTCGACCTAGTCCAGGAAGAACTCGTACTTCGAAAGCTTTCCGTATAACTGCTCCTTCCTCAGAGTCTCGAGCACAATCCGTAGATGCTCCTCGTGGTCCTCCGGCGTCTTCGAGTAGACCAAGATGTTATCTATGAAGACCACCACGAACTTGTCAAGGTACTGATGGAATACCTTGTTCATCAAGTTCATGAACACTGCTGGGGTATTGGTCAACCCAAATGGCATGACAGTGAACTTGTACTGGCCGCACCGAGTCTGAAAAGCCGTCTTCGGAACATCTTCCCGCTTCACCTTCAGCTGATGGTAACCGGACCTCAGGTTTATCTTCGAAAACATCTTCGTGCCGCTCAACTGATCGAACAAGTCGTCAATCCTCGGCAACGGGTACTTGTTCTTGATAGTGAGGTTGTTGAGCACTCTGTAATTGATACACATGCGTACCATACCATCCTTCTTCGGTACAAACAGAACAGGTGTGCCCCAAGGTGAAGAACTGGATCTGATGAAACCCTTGTCCTGCAGTTCGTCGACTTGCTTCTTCAGCTCTGCCAATTCGCTGTTGTTGACCCTATAGACGTGCTGTGAAATAAGCTCAGCGCCCGGTACTAAGTCTATAGGGAACTTAACGTCTCTATCTGGCGGCATCCCAGGCAACTCCTCGGGAAAGACATCCATGAAATCAGCTATCAATGGATACGACAATGCATGTCCCGCCAGCAATGCTCCACAGAACCCATCTATCGGCTCAGCTGCTCCCCTGGCAAACACAAACTCTGGCTCTCCCGACGGACCAAACAAAACTCTGCCTCCTCTACAATCTATACTAGCATGGTGCCTGCTCAACCAATCCATACCGAGTACCACATCGTAACTCAGAAGGGGCATTACGAGCAAACACGCACTCAAGTTCCGGCCTCCCAGTGTAACTCTCCGCCCCTTGCAAATATTATTGACTAGGATAATGCATCCCCCAGTTATAATCTTGCAAGTTCTATCCAGAGATACAGTAATAATGTTGTATCTAAGAGCAAAAGAAACAGACACAAAACTGTGCGTAGTACCAGAGTCAAACAAAGCCAAAGCAGGAAAAGAATCGAGTACAACAGAACCTGCTACTACATCGCCCAATGGCTCAGACTCCTCAGCTGCCAGCACGAACGCTCTATCCTGGGGTGCTCCCCTCTAATGTTGGACAAAATGCTGCTGCTGCATCTGAAGTGGCGGACCCCTCTGCTGAACTGTAGGTCCACCTGGAGCCCTAGCATGAGGTGCTCGGTCCTGCCCTCCCTTCGTCGTATGAATAGGACAACTCTCCAGCTGATAATCGGATGCCCCATAGAACAAGCAGATGCCAAACCTCATCCGACAAACCTCCCGAGTGTGCCCTGGCTTTCCACAGAAAGCACACTGGATGTTCTATCTCTGCCCCTGATGCTGCACCCGTGCTCGTGCCTGATGCTACTGGAACTGAGGCTGCTGAAACTGCCTCTGGTGTGTGTGCTGAGTGTGAGGTCACTTAGATGTCCCCGCACCAGAACTAGTCCCCAGAGCATCACTGTCCCTCTTTGGCCTTAGACTGTAATCCTCCTTCGCAATCTGAGCATCCATCAGGATCGGCTCAAATGTCGCATCGCGACGCCCAGATGTACGGGAACGGACTGCGTGAATCAGGCCCCTCCTAAATTTGTGGGCCTTCTCTCCTTCGTCCTGAATCATCCCATGAGCAAAACGACTCAGGCGAAAGAACTCTGCCGCATACTCGTTCACAAACGAGTTCCCCTGTACCAGTCCTGTAAATTGGCCCTCCAGCACGCTCAGAGCTACATCCAGATAGAACTTCTTCTTGAAGAGTCTCCGAAAGTTCTCCCAGGTCAATCCTCTCACAGAAGCACGAGGATCCGTACGGTACCACGTCAGGGCGATGTCGAAGAACTAACTCGCCGCGGCTGATACCCACAGCCTCCTCGGTAACTCTACTAGCTCTTGGCTACGCTCCACATCCTCCAGCCAATCATCAGCATAGAGGATGCCCTATGTTCCCTTGAACTCTTGGTGCACCATCTTCCTGAAGTCCAGCACTGACCCAGGCCTCGGATGCTGCTGATGGGGCTCCTGGCCCTGAGCTTCCTGAACCGGAGCTGTAGAAACCCTCTCGACTGCTGCTAGTGCCAGCTGGTGAGCATTCTCCATGCTCTGTCTCATCGCCTCAGACTGCCTCTGAGATGCCTCTGCCTACGCTCGCTGAGTCTCCATCATCTGCTGGAGGAGCGTAAACATCTGCAACGCATCTGTCGGTATAGGAGGTGGCGGTGGAAGAGTCTCCGGTATGACTACAGAAGGCCTCGTAACTGGAGATGAAAGACCTCCCGGAACTGCTGATGCTACTCCTGCCTGGATGGCAGGAACAGTAGGGGCAGCTCCCTCGACTACTACTTCCACAGCCGGAGGAAGAGGTCCTACAGGGTCGGACCTCTCCGAGACGGTACTAGATCCTGCCACCTGAGCTCGAGTAATCGTTATCCTGAAGACAGATTGAAGCAAAGAGATCAATATGGCACAAGATAAGATATTATCAAAGAAGGATAATTAATTTCAAAATGCAAGAAGAGTTTTCATGATAATCGAAAGATCAAAAATTTTCCTAAACTGTGATTGAGTAACTTCTATCATATCCTAGAACCTATGTCCTAATCGCAGGTGTCGTAATTAGTACTCTAAGTCGAGCACCATTACGAAATCGCATTAATTGTGACACAGGCCCTGCATGGGCCAACACAAAAATGTGTCACGACCCGTACCCAAAGTAGGGGCACGAGCACGTGGGTACGTCCAGCCTACGTCGTAGTATCAGCGGTAGAATGCTGTATAGTTCCTCTATAACATACAACATCTAGACACAATATAATGGTACCTGTCATCTCTGCACAGAGGTATATAATGTCACTACTCAATCACAAGACTTCTAAGGATGATAGCACGAAATATGAAAATATGATAGAAGGAAATAACTGAAAATAAGTACGAGATCCCAACACAATTTAGAGTTAATAACATAATAGAATCCCAAAATAATATGTATACTACAAGTCTGAAGTACTAGCTGGATCACAGTCCAGGCAAGCCTATCTAACTAGTCTAAGCAGACGGTACATCCTCTAAAGGCACCAGCTCCACGGGAATGTCCAAGTCATACTCATCATCTATGTCGTAGCCAAAGAAGGTCGAGCAATCGGCCTCTAAATCATCTGTAAATATCAACAGGGTTATCCTGTCAGGATATGAGCAAGTACAAAACACTAACAGCAATTCCATATGAATTAACAAATTCTATAAGAGACAATCATAATAAAAAATAAGATGAAATATCAAGATAGGAAATATAAACTGGATATGTAAACTGGATATCATGTCATGGGATAAAATATAGAAATATAGAATGTAACAGGGATATATAATGTATAAACGTAAACATAAACTGTGCCATGAGATATTAGAGCATTATGTGATCGGCTTAGGTCATGATCTGGCTGTACCATCTGACTAGCTATGAACAAGAACAACAAGAACTCTGGGTCAGGCCAGCCAGCATAGAAAGCTATGAACAAGTAGGGTCAGGCTTTACCCTACGTGAAGTAAGGGTATAGCTATGAACAAGTATAGAAATACAAGTATGGTATTGATCACATAACCACTAACAACTTCCCATCCCCGAGTAGTATCACGGATCCGGACATGGTACGTCATGGCACGAGATTCAAAAGCAAGGGGCCAGTCCACTCCCAAATCGATGGCTATACAAGTACAGGAAACAAAAAATATCATGCACCAATATACCAAGAAAGTCCAGGAATAACACCTCATGACAGGATCCGACGTATACTAATCCGTGAACCATCGAGTCGGGAATCAAGTAAGATACTACAACTAAATCAGATATAGAAGATATTAAGACAATGAAAACTATCAGTGAATATACTCGCCTGTGGTCCTGAGCTGATAAGGTGAACAAATGCTCAGTGAAATCACAAACCTAAATATGAGATACCATGAGTCAAAATAGGGTTTGATAATAAAAGGCATGCTAATTTAGTTATGATGTGCAAGTCTAAGTCAAACTAAGTTATTCTAAGTCAAACTAGGTCAAACTAGGTCACACTGAGTTACACTAGGTCACACTAGGTCACAGAAAGTCAAACTAAGTCAATTTGGGTCAAGGGTTGACTTATAGTTGACTTTTGGTCAACTGGTCAACTCTAGGTCAAGCCTAGGTCAAACTAGGCAAATGTTGACTAACAGTTGACTTTCAGTCAACTGGTCAACTCTAGTTGAGTTTTAGACCATTCTAGGTAAAGAGTTGACTTATGGTTGACTTTTGTGTAAAAAGTCAACTTTGGGTCAACCGAGTCAAAACTACACTAAACATACCATTTCTAGCATTTACCTACCAAGACATCCCATTTTAGACTAATCTTGTATTCCTAAACCCGTATCTTAGTTTTACCCGATTACCTTAACTTACCCCTTTACATTGCATTTACCCTTTCCTTGCAATCACTAAGGCAAATCGACTTTGCCTTGGGAGTATCCCTCCCGGTATCCTAGGATAGCAAGATACTAACCTATCTAGTCATTACCAACCATAATCTCTCACTATCTCGAATATCAAATCCATATTTTCTAGTATGTTAGTTGTCTACATTACCTTAAGGTAATCTTGGTATCTTGAGATACCAAGATACTAACTTAGCCTCTAACTTAAACCACACTCACTCCCCTCGATTTCCTTTCATTCATTTGCATCCTAATTCATCAATCACTCATGGTATCATGAGTATCTCATTCTCATTTTAACATCTTAGGATACTTACACTCATTCCATCACTACCACTCATAACATCATCCCACACACACACAACCTACTTATTTTTAGATCACTTTTTGACACACTTATACACTCACTTATAGGCTCTAGAATGGGGGTTTTAATAGGGTATATATAGGGTCACATAGCGGCTATAGTGGGGGACTAAAAGGGGGTCATATAGGGCTGTATTGGGGTCATGGGGGGCTGCCCTGCAGCCCCATTGCTACTGCTGCTGCTGCATATTGTAGCTCCATGCTGTTGTTGCTTGCGTATTGTGAAACCCAGTTTTCTAGAATTATTAATTAGAATTTTGTAAAACGTTTTCAAATTATTATTATTATAATTATTATATATTTTTGGAATAAAAAAGGAATTTCGAAATTATTAATAACATTGATTTTTGGGATTCTCGACCCAGACCCGAGTTCGAGCCTGAGCCCAACCTTTCCTTTCCTAAATTCTTTCCTATTTGACTTGGTTTAAATAAAAAAAAATAATAATAATAATATATGTGCGGTTGGGAACTGGTCCGATGGACCAGTATGCACTTAGTTAGAATTGGTAAAACTTCCTTTTTCCCATGATCTCTCCCCACCATACACTCACAGACCACTTCCCTATAATTTCCCCCTCACCCCCACGTTCTCACAACACTCCCCAGAACTCTCAACAAAACCAACCACTCTTTCTCTCCCATCCTCAGTTTTCTCTCGGTGGAAGAGTTCTCACAAAACTTCATCCTCTCAAACCCAACAGAGCTCTCCCTCTCTCTCTCTCTCTGTTCTCTTGGAGAGCACCCTCCCGAGCAAACCCCAAACCCAAGCCCTAGAACCCCGACCCCCTCGCGCGTCCGGCGAGCTTCCCGGCGGTTCCTCCGCGGCATCCTCCGCCGTCTAGCGCGAATCCGCGCCGCCGTCACCCGCGGCCATCCGCCGCCCCTTCGCGGCCATCCCGACCGCCCGTAGCGGCGGTGCTCCTCCCCGAGCCCGCTCCTCCCGCGGCCGTTCGCGGCTCCCTCAGCCGCAGCCAGCCCGGCGACCCGCCGGCAGAACCCCGACCCCCTTCCGCGCGGTTCTCCGCCGCGTCAGCGACCCCCTCGGCCGACAGCGCCCGTGCCGTCGGTGCCCCGCTGCTGTCCAGCAACCCCTTCCCGTGGACTTCTCCGCTGTCCGCCGCCCTCCAGCGCCCCGGCGGAGTTTCCCGCTGATTTTCGCGGTTCCTTGCTGTCCCCGCCGGCGTTTCCCGCTGTCCGCGGACTCTCCCGCTGTTCGGGATCTTCGACCTGCTGCCGAACTTAGTTTCGGATAATTCCCAAGTTTTTCTCGCGGCTCCCCGCCAACGGAATCTGTTAATTTCTGGATAATCACAGTAGTTCGTCCCCCGTAGTGTCGATGATGATAGATCGGTCCCCCGGTTCCCTCTCGGAAATCCGGTTAGCTGCGTATATTATCGTTTAGCTGCGTTAGATTATTTTCCTGTGTTGCTTTGGTGTGATTTGGTTGGATTATGAGATTCCCGGACTTTTCGGGAATTATTCGGTGGAGTTGGAATTATTTTTCTGTGGCTTGGAATCATTTTGGTGGATATTTCTGTGGATTATTTTGGGTTGGAAAATATTTGCAGGAGTTTGTTGGCGCACTTCCCAGTTCTTGGGTTTGTCCCGAAATAGAGAAAGTGCTGCCCAAATTTTTACAAAAACTATATTTTATTAATTTCAAAACCGGCTTTCGAAAATGAATTTCTAAACTGATTTTCGGGTGACGACCGTACCGGTCTGTGGGCCCCGGCGAAATGCAAACGCACCGGTCCGACCTGACGTTGTGGTATTAGCCAAATTTTGAGGAATGAACCGAGTCTGAGACTATTAGTTTCATTTTTAATTATTTTATTTAACATTTAGGCTATTATTATAGTCATTTAATTTCTGCACTTTATTTAATATTTCAGTCATTTTCTCTTATTTAATGTAAAAGAAATTGTACCGGGCATAAGCCCACCCTAGGATCATTAGCTGTGCCATTGTATTGTGTAGCGTAGTTTTATTTTTCTGGTGGATGTGATTTGGGTGGTTTGTGATTTAGATGCATAATCGTAGCTAGAGCGTAAATTACTAATTAATTATGAATTTATTTAAAATGGATAAAATATTATTAAATAACTAGTTCACGTTTATCACTAAAAGAAAACTGTATTTTTATATATATATTACGAAAACGCAAAGTTTTTCAAAAGTTAAATTGATTCTTGTGTATTTCCAAATAATCCAATTAACCGGCTTAATCAACGCACGTAGTTGCGACGTAATCGTTAGCTGTAGTTTAATACAACTTAAAACCCGACTAGGACATGACTATTAGAGATTGCAACTAGTACACTTAGCCTGGTTATTCAAGGTTCTAAGTCGAGTTCTCAACTGTAGGAACTCGAAGTTACAACTGACGTTCTTCCTCGGTACCGACTCGTCTTTCCAGTCAATCTAATACAAGGCAAGTTACGATTTGTGTATTCCTGTATTTTATTTAGTAAAGTTAAGATGCATGTTAAACCACACTGCTGGCACGGAACTCTACCGACTGTTACTGTTACTGAATCTGGGACTGGGGGAATAGTGTAAACGTTTATGACCAAAGCCCCTACTGAACTGACTGTGTTAGCTTACCCCTCTCACACACGGGGATAAGCCATATCGTATCGCTAGGATACTACTGTTTAACCCAAGCCGGTCATAGACGTTTGCATATTCAAAACACACTGAACTGTTTTAAACTGCTGAAAATATTATTTCAACTGTTTATCCTGCACTTTCTAATTACTATTTAAGATATGAGATGCATATTTCGTTCTTGCTCCCTCCTGACTGGAGACAACATTTTAGGTAACACTGTGGATGATGAGCTATACTATAATAGCTATTATGATCCGGTTCTCTACCTTGCGACGGTACCGGAGCCGTCTTTGGAGGACGCTGATCCTGGGACTACTGAACCTGATGTTTAGATAGTTTCCCTTTTTTCTGCATTTTTCTTTTATTTGGAGTTTGTAGTTTTATTTTCAACATTTCCCTTCCAGTTGTATTTTTTGAATATTTTATCAAATAAAGTTTCAATTTACGAATATAACAGTTGTGACAAATGTACTTGTGTTATTGTGAATACCTGCAATGGAACAGCTTACTGCCGTCGTCTCACCACGGTGCAGGCTGGGCATGGTCCGGTTCGACCCATTAAATTGGGATCGGGTCGTGACATGTTTTTAGTGGTGGCCCATGCAGGTCCCACAACAAACAACAACTTAGGAAAACATACCTAGAAACAATTAGAACACTAGAACATTGATTTGTCACGACATAGGTCCGATTTATATATAAATAAATATTTTTGCTTGATTATAGACTGGTAGGCTACCTTGCTTATGTGTGCGTCCTAAACCTTCCAGAGAATGACCATTGACCAAATCCTGCTGGCAATGAGGTGTCATCTCCGGATCATACCCCAAGCCCAGGGTCCTTTCCCTCGCGGCTGTTTGACCGTTCCCTTAGTGCACCCAGTGAAGTTTTTCCTACACTGGTGATTCCTACCTCATCTCAAACTGAGTTGCATTTCCTTGGTGGAGTATTCATTTTTGTTTCTCCACCACTACCAGCAATCATCTTCCAAATGGTTGTTTTTTCATGGAGTTCCAGAAAGCTCAAGATGAAGCCCAGCAGGAACAGAAGAATATCACGAGAGAAGACATGAAGAACGTCATGATGTAGCCTTAGTTATCCCCAACCAAGTTAGAGCAGAACTTTTGTCCTAGGAAGGATACCCCTGAATCTAGAAGATATTTGGGTCCCATCAAGTACTCTACTTTTCGGCAGCCTTGTCGTAAGAAGCTATGGGCTTGTAACTAATGCAAGAGGCCTGGTCATCAGGCCGTTAGTTGCCGCAAGAGATTGGGACAATGTTTGGCATATAGATCTGCTGAACATCGGGTAAAGGACTGCCCTTATCTTTCTATCAAACCAGAGCTCATATCCCAGCAACACCTGTTAGACCATAATCTAGGGACCCTCTTCCTAACCAGCAGACCCTGCCCTTACAATGATGCGTGATGCATACTCGAGGTTCATAGAAAAGGAAGCAGTTGGAGACTGCTCATACAAGAGCCAGAACCATGAGGAATAGTACCTAGAACCGCTGTATAGCATCATCTTTTTGGATGTCCTTAGATCAATCATAAGAGTTTTGCTGTAATTCTCCACATGGATAGAAGTTTTTGTTACACCCTTATGGCAGATGTTTTCCTGATAGTCTCCCCGGATTATCCCAGATCTAGACATAGGATTCACCCTTGACCTAGTCCCTGGCTCTTTCCCTATTTCTAAAGGATGTTACGGAGTCAACCCGAAGGTGGCCAAGAAGATGAAGGACCAGATCAATGAAGGCTCTAGGATTTATCAGAGTGGAACATTACCTTAGGGAGTATTTATCTTGTTTGTGCCCCAGAAGGATGGAACAAACGTATGTGCATCAATTACCAGACACTAAAGAACAAGTACTTTCTGCCCGAATCGAGGATCTGTTTGATCTGGTTGTGTGGAGTTAAGGTGTTTCGAAGTTTGACTTAAGGTTTGACTACCATCAAATCAAAGTCAGGAAAGAGGATATTTCTAAGACGGCATTCAAACACCAAGTATGGGTAGTTTTCTTTGGTCAGGACGTTAGACTGATAAATGCTTCTGCTGTGTTCATGAATCTCATGAACAGAGATTTTCATGAGTATTTGAATCAGTTTATCTTATCCATAGATAACATTCTGATATATTTGAAGACTGAAGAAGAGCATGAGGAACACCTGAGAAAGTTTTGGAAACTTTGAGGAAGAAGAAGTTTTATGGTAAGTTATCTGAACGTGGATTTTTGACAAGGTGAACTTTTGGCCATGTTGTCAAGAGAAGAAATTTCGATGGAAGATAGCTGTTGTTAAAGAGTGATATACCCCAAGTTCAATTCGGAAGGTTCCTGAACTTGGCCGGCTACTATTAAAAGTTCGCGAAGGATTTCGCCAAGATTGCTGAGCCAATGACGAAGCTCACTTTGAAGAGTTCATCTAAACGAAAAGTTTGCCAGACGACATTGAGGAGCTGAAGAAGAGACTTACCACTACACCAATCCTTGCGCTACCCGTAGGAACCGGTGGGTTCTCAATTTACAGTAATGCCTCTGGAAGAGGACTGGGTTGCGTTCTTCAACAACGTGGGAAAGTAACTGCTTACTCATATAGGCAACTACAGACTCATGAGAAGAATTATCCCACACCTAATTTGAATTGCTGCAATTATCTTTACTTTGAAACTGGAAGCATGATTTTTATGGAAAGGGAGTGAAAATATATACGGGCTACAAAAGTCTGAGATATATCTTCACTCAGGACGGGCTGAATGTTAGACTAAGAAGGTGGTTGAAGCAGATGAAGGATTACGACATCAACCTGCAGTACCATTCAGGTAAGGCTAATGTGGTCGCTGATGCACTCGGTCGATACTGATGGCGAAGTTCTTAACTAAGGACTAGCACCTGCTAGAAGACATCGAGAAGTTTGGACTGGAGATTATACTGCCTGGAAATGGAAGGAAGAAGCTGGATGCTGATTCAATGTTGATGAAGTTGCAAATGAGCTCGAGTCTGATGGACAAAGTCAAGGAGACTCAGTTTCAAGACGAGACACCTTGCAAACTTGGAGATCAAGTGTTGGCAGGAACACTTGAGGGTTTCTTAAATCGCCAATAATGGAGCTCTGAAGAATGGTACGAGGCTTTGTGTACTATCTGGCGAACTGAGGAACGAACTAATGCAAGAAGCGTACCAGTATTCCATACATCCTAGCAAGACATATTGGGATATGTGTACTATTGTTGGGTAGTATGGAATGAAGAAGGATGTATTCAGAATTGAGGTTAGATGTTTAACTTGTTAACAAATGAAGGCTAGCCGACAGAGACCTACAGGACTTCTACGGTCAAAAGACATTCCAGACTGGAAGTAGGAGCACATAACGATGGACTTTGAGTAAGGATTGCCTTGTTCCCAAGGAGGGAAGGGCACCAATTGGATTATTATAAAGCGACTGACTAAGCCGACACACTTTTTTTTCCTTCAAAGTTGGTTTATCCATTAAGAAGTGGGCAGCATTGTACGGGAAGCACATCTACCGAATTCATGGAGTACCGCGGGACGAGCAATCAGAGAGGTCAATCTAGACGCTTGAAGATGTATTGAGATTTTGCGTCTTAGAATTTGGTAGGTCTTGGGAAGACCAAATTGCATTTGGTGAAGTTTCTCCTACCAGAGGAACAATCAGTTTCGACGGAGATGGAAATTGAGGCCAGGAACATCAGGCCATTTGAAGTTTAAGACGCGTTGGAAGTAGCATGCCAGTTAGCTCTACCAGCTAATCTTGAGAGTGTGCAACGTCTTCTATGTCACAGATCAGACATTACATTGCGGATCTGAGTCACATTTTGGATAATTCAGAGCTGAAGATTGGAATTAACCTTTTCAGTGCCAGAGAAACCAGTTGCCAGCCTAGTCAAAGATGAAAAGTAATCAGAATTTGAGCCATCACTTAAACTCCTATTCCTTACCCTTTCTTTTTCCGTTCTAAATTTGACTAATGCTGCTAAGTTAGCCTAGTTTTGCAAGCTATTTTTTTTTCAAGCTTGATCATGACGATATTTTATTGGGTGCACCCACTAATATATTGTCTAAATCAGGACCGGTACATGATGGTCTGATCAACCTCGTGTACTTTGGTTCGCTTTTGTTTTCTTTCTGCATGGATGTCACCATAAATGAAACTTGTCCCTAAACCGTCTCATCCATGACTGCCTTGGAAATTCTTATGGTTGGACCTGAGCTACGGGCGCAGTATCCGTACCTGTTTGTCTATTCTACCCTACCTTTAATTTCGAGGACGAAATTTTCTAAGGAGGGAAGATTGTGAAACCCAGTTTTCTAGAATTATTAATTAGAATTTTTGTAAAACGTTTTCAAATTATTATTATTATAATTATTATATATTTTGGAATAAAAAAGGAATTTTGAAATTATTAATAACATGGATTTTTGGGATTCTCGACCCAGACCCGAGTTCGAGCCTGAGCCCAACCTTTCCTTTCCCAAATTCTTTCCTATTTGACTTGGTTTAAATAAAAAATAATAATATATGTGTGGTTGGGAACTGGTCCGATGGACCAGTATGCACTTAGTTAGAATTGGTAAAACTTCCTTTTTCCCATGATCTCTCCCCACCATACACTCACAGACCACTTCCCTATAATTTCCCCCTCATCCCCACGTTCTCACAACACTCCCCAGAACTCTCAACAAAACCAACCACTCTTTCTCTCCCATCCTCAGTTTTCTCTCGGTGGAAGAGTTCTCACAAAACTTCATCCTCTCAAACCCAACAGAGCTCTCCCTCTCTCTCTCTCTCTGTTCTCTTGGAGAGCACCCTCCCGAGCAAACCCCAAACCCAAGCCCTAGAACCCCGACCCCCTCGCGCGTCCGACGAGCTTCCCGGCGGTTCCTCCGCGGCATCCTCCGCCGTCCAGCGCGGATCCGCGCCGCCGTCACCCGCGGCCATCCGCCGCCCCTTCGCGGCCATCCCGACCGCCCGCAGCGGCGGTGCTCCTCCCCGAGCCCGCTCCTCCCGCGGCCGTCCGCGGCTCCCTCCGCCGCAGCCAGCCCGGCGACCCGCCGGCAGAACCCCGACCCCCTTCCGCGCGGTTCCCCGCCGCGTCAGCGACCCCCTCGGCCGACAGCGCCCGTGCCGTCGGTGCCCCGCTGCTGTCCAGCAACCCCTTTCCGTGGACTTCTCCGCTGTCCGCCGCCCTCCAGCGCCCCGGCGGAGTTTCCCGCTGATTTTCGCGGTTCCTTGCTGTCCCCGCCGGCGTTTCCCGCTGTCCGCGGACTCTCCCGCTGTTCGGGATCTTCGACCTGCTGCCGAACTTAGTTTCGGATTATTCCTAAGTTTTTCCCGCGGCTCCCCGCCAACTGAATCTGGTAATTTCTGGATAATCACAGTAGTTCGTCCCCCGTAGAGTCGATGATGATAGATCGGTCCCCCGGTTCCCTCTCGGGAATCCGGTTAGCTGCGTATATTATCGTTTAGCTGCGTTAGATTATTTTCCTGTGTTGCTTTGGTGTGATTTGGTTGGATTATGAGATTCCCGGACTTTTCGGGAATTATTCGGTGGAGTTGGAATTATTTTTCTGTGGCTTGGAATCATTTTGGTGGATATTTCTGTGGATTATTTTGGGTTGGAAAATATTTGCAGGAGTTTGTTGGCGCACTTTCCAGTTCTTGGGTTTGTCCCGAAATAGAGAAAGTGCTGCCCAAATTTTTACAAAAACTATATTTTTATTAATTTCAAAACCGGCTTTCGAAAATGAATTTCTAAACTGATTTTCGGGTGACGACCGTACCGGTCTGTGGGCCCCGGCGAAATGCAAACGCACCGGTCCGACCGGACGTTGTGGTATTAGCCAAATTTTGAGGAATGAACCGAGTCTGAGACTATTAGTTTCATTTTTAATTATTTTATTTAACATTTAGGCTATTATTATAGTCATTTAATTTTTGCACTTTATTTAATATTTCAGTCATTTTCTCTTATTTAATGTAAAAGAAATTGTACCGGGCATAAGCCCACCCTAGGATCATTAGCTGTGCCATTGTATTGTGTAGCGTAGTTTTATTTTTCTGGTGGATGTGATTTGGGTGGTTTGTGATTTAGATGCATAATCGTAGCTAGAGCGTAAATTACTGATTAATTATGAATTTATTTAAAATGGATAAAATATTATTAAATAACTAGTTCACGGTTTATCACTAAAAGAAAACTGTATTTTTATATATATATTACGAAAACGCAAAGTTTTCCAAAAGTTAAATTGATTCTTGTGTATTTTCAAATAATCCAATTAACCGGCTTAATCAACGCACGTAGTTGCGACGTAATCGTTAGCTGTAGTTTAATACAACTTAAAACCCGACTAGGACATGACTATTAGAGATTGCAACTAGTACACTTAGCCTGGTTATTCAAGGTTCTAAGTCGAGTTCTCAACTGTAGGAACTCGAAGTTACAACTGACGTTCTTCCTCGGTACCGACTCGTCTTTCCAGTCAATCTAATACAAGACAAGTTACGATTTGTGTATTCCTGTATTTTATTTAGTAAAGTTAAGATGCATGTTAAACCACACTGCTGGCACGGAACTCTACCGACTGTTACTGTTACTGAATCTGGGACTGGGGGAATAGTATAAACGTTTATGACCAAAGCCCCTACTGAACTGACTGTGTTAGCTTACCCCTCTCACACACGGGGATAAGCCATATCGTATCGCTAGGATACTACTGTTTAACCCAAGCCGGTCATAGACGTTTGCATATTCAAAACACACTGAAATGTTTTAAACTGCTGAAAATATTATTTCAACTGTTTATCCTGCACTTTCCAATTACTATTTAAGATATGAGATGCATATTTCGTTCTTGCTCCCTCCTGACTGGAGACAACATTTTAGGTAACACTGTGGATGATGAGCTATACTATAATAGCTATTATGATCCGATTCTCTACCTTGCGATGGTACCGGAGCCGTCTTTGGAGGACGTCGATCCTGGGACTACTGAACCTGATGTTTAGATAGTTTCCCTTTTTTCTGCATTTTTCTTTTATTTGGAGTTTGTAGTTTTATTTTCAGCATTTCCCTTCCAGTTGTATTTTTTGAATATTTTATCAAATAAAGTTTCAATTTACGAATATAACAGTTGTGACAAATGTACTTGTGTTATTGTGAATACCTGCAATGGAACAGCTTACTGTCGCCGTCTCACCACGGTGCAGGCTGGGCATGGTCCGGTTCGACCCATTAAATTGGGATCGGGTCGTGACACGTATGATGCAGTCCCCTGTGGGAACTGCTACTGCTGCTGCTGTGGTGTGTCCCCTGTGGGGACTACTACTGCTGCTGTGTTGGGCAGCACAGCCTTTCCCCCTCTTCTTAACCCTCTATACACTCACCCACCAGCATATATATATATATATATATATATATATATATATATATATATATATATATATATATATATATATATATATATATAGACACACATATCTCTATATATATACACACACATGCACCTATATACAAGACACTCTAACATCCAATAAACACACACTCTCACAACACAACATCATTCCATGTATCACAGTTGAGACGGTACGTGGCTGATCCTAGCCATGTGCTCGATCATTCGGAGATTGAGGTTAGACCTTCTCTCAGCTTTCCAGAGCAGCCAGTGGAGATACTGGATCGATGGGAGAAGGTTCTGAGGAACCAGGTGATACCTTTGGTACGCGTCGCATGGAGGCATCATTCTCTAGGAGAGTCTAGCTGGGAGCGGGAGGATGAGATGCGCGAGCGTTACCCATATCTTTTTGGACCGGGAGGTATACTTTCTATCCTTCTCATCAGTTGTATTTTGTCATTTTTTGGGTTATTTGAATTTATTAGAATTTATTTGAATTTATGGGAATTTTTAGGATTTATTTTAGAATTGTTTGAATGAAGGTTGACTGGGTTGACTTTGACTAGCTTTGACTTGGTAGGCTAACCTAGGAGCTAACCCTAGTTGAGTTTGGACTTGGTTAGGTCATACAACCCTAGTTAGACTAGAGTTGACCTATGGTTTAGTTATTTGACTCAAGTTAGGATATTAAGTCATAAGCCATGACTTATGGTTGAACCAATGATTAAGAACATGGCACATAGGAGCCCAAAGCCCAACCCACTAGCAACCCTAACCCAAACCCATACTTGGCCGGCCACTTAACCTAGTCCTAGGGATTCCTACCCTATAAATAATCTCCTCCATTAGGGCTAGCCTCCTTAGAATTTCACAAGTTTTGGAAAGAGGTGAGTTTCCATCTTCACAAATCCATAGAAATTCCATTTTAGCTTCTTTTTCCCTCAAACAAATTGCAATAGGTTTTAAATTAAGTGTTCTTGCTGTTGTTATATGTTATTCTCAGATTCATACCAATTTGAAGAAGTTTGCTAGCAAGAGGAACCCTCCATTTGAAGCTTTTCTTGTATTTGGTCACCTAGAGGTAAATCTATACAAACTCCATTAATTTTTGGATTTCTTTGCATGTAGACCTAGCCCTAGGTGTCCCCTAGCCATAGGAATTGATTTCGTGTCCAGGTGGACCCATTTCGTGTCCGTATCGGACACGTATCCGACCTAGGCTTAGGTGTTTGATGAAATGCCCCAATGGGCATTTTGATTTAGTTTTGGAAAAGTAAATGAATAGGAAATTATTTTCTGATGTTGCTTACATGTTTCTTTTGGTCTGGGAGTGTTTTTGTGTCGCATCATATTGGATTGGACACGTGCACACGCGGGTGCACGCGCGCGCGCAGGCAGTGCATTCCCCTGCTGCTCGTGGCCTCGTGCTCGATGCACAAGCCACGTAGCGAGCTGGGATTTGACGAGGGGTTGGGGGCAGTGACTGACACGAGGGTCCCCAAGCCTCGAGTCGTCTCGTATCGTGTCGGAAACGCACGAGGCTCTGCATTGGTCTCGACTGACTGTACAGTCGAGTTTTATTGGACACCGATACGCGTGTCGTGATGCACACACGCGTGTCGAGGACACAAATCAGGGTGCCCTAGTCCTAGCCCTAGTCCTACTCGACACTGGGACACGACCACGAGGTCTGTGTCGTGTTGTGTCGTGTACACGAATACTGGGAACACGTGCACGAGGATTGGTCCTGTGTTGCACTGTTTTGGGTTCGGGACTGTTTGGACCCGTTTGGTCCACTTGGGTGGACACAAACACATTGTATGACACGTACACAAACCCTAGAATTATTACCAACCATTGAATTTGCATTTTAGTTTAATTTTGTTGATCAATTCTTAATTTACCCAATTTTCTGATATCCTTAATAACAGTTCCCATTTTCTTCTGTATCCAGATTTTTATTTTCGAATTTTGACATCTATTTAACCTATTTTAAACTGTTAATTGCATGATTTAAAACCTCAATGAAGTGCTCCTATATGTGTTCTAATTATGTGTCGAATTTGGGGTTAAATTGGTATAGTTTAGAGCTAAAATCTGGGAGTGAAATATCTGGACTGAAAACAGTGTTTTGTGAACTGAGTTTTAATGAACTGTGAAATGATTTTCAATGTATTAATCTGAGTTCCTTTCCTTTTCATTTCACTGTATTGTAATGGCTTGATTCTTTAAACTGAGAATTGTTCAAGTTACATTCGAATTGGTTTGCTGAGAAATGGGTTTCTTCCTATTTGAACTGAATTAATGGTTCTTCAATATAAAACCTGATTATTGGTTTGAGACTGTTAAACTGAGATTGTTCTAGCCTATTGATTTCCTTTTTTCTTCATGCCAATTGATTTCCTTTCCTTTTTGAAATGGGTGTTGAGTTGGTTCTTTCTATTTTAACTGAATTCTGAAATGAATGTTGATTTCATTAGTTAACTGTCATGTACACTACACTGTCCATGTTGAACTGTCTCACTGTTTTCAGTGTCTCTCACCCTCCACACTGTTTCACTCTCTCACTCACTGTTTTGCGTTGCACAGTGATAATTCCCTGTTTTTCCTGCAAACACATCCTCACTTGACACCACACTCACATGTCGATGTCTCACACACACACTTGAACACACATGCCCTCTTGCACACACATGTCTTCCACACACACACACACACACACATGACACATGAGCACATGTGCCCCCTTTTCTCTATATATATGTATATATATATATATATATATATATATATATATATATATATATATATATATATATATATATATATATATATGTATTTGATATATATATATATATATATATATATATATATATATATATATATATATATATATATATATATATATATATATATATATATATATATAAGTATCATATATAATACATCAGTGTGTATATCAATATATATGTGTATTATATTATTTTAGAGATAAATATTGTCATGTGGTCATGTGTTTATGGTTTGGCTTATAGGCATGATATAGCCTATGGCCTATGTGTGTGTCTGCTTGACTAGTGAGCCTAGATTAGACTTGTGTAGCCTAGATTAGACTTGTGTAGCCTAGAATAGACTAGCTAGACTAGTATAGACTGGTTTGACTTAGGTTTGACTTGGTTGACCTAGTTTGACTTCTAGGGTTGACCAGAGTTGACCAAGAGTTGACTTTGGTCTAGATTGAACTAGATTCATCTAGAATGTATTGAATTGCATATTGTTATCATTTTAGACTTGTTGTGACTTGTGCTATTCTGATTAGGAGCCAGACACCTCTCCTCGGACTGTACATTTCAGTTGGACACTCAGATATCAGGCGAGTACATTCTCTGATCATTTCATATCCTGCTTAGAATTATATTCCTACTTTAGATTACCTTACTTGATGCTGTCACGACATTATCACGGATTAGTACTGTATGGATCTCTTCATGCGATGTTATCCCCCTCGGGAGCATCGAGTACATTGTGTCATGTGAATTTCACTTTCATCATGTACTCATGTGCTTTCACCATACATGTACACTCCTGTGAATCATGTACTCTCATGTTCACGGAGCCCTCATGTATACTATCATGTGCACCCTTTTATGGGCCCCCATGTGATATCATGTATAATAACATAACATGCTTAGATCCTTGTGTATTTCTTGGGGAAAAAACGGGGGAGTGCTAGTAGTCATGTGAACAATTCCATAGTAGTGTAGATCATGTGAAACTCTTTAGTGTAGATCATGTACAAATATGTTCTGTTCACATGTGCTATCCTGTACTCTACATCACTCGCCACTATTAGTTCTCTATATACAGTAGCTATTTACATACAGTTCTCTTCTTTTACATCATGTACTTCCTTTCAGTTTTCTGTATCTTACTCTACTGCATGTTTATATTTTCTAACCTGCTATGAACTGTTGAGATGTATTGTGCTCGCTCATGTCCTGACTGGACCTGTTAAAAATATTACAGAGGACGAGGAGGAGGCCTGTGTGGACCTTCTACGGGGCAGCCCTAGACGAAACTTGCGAGCTGGACTCTCAAGAGAACCCAGCACTAGCTGATGACATTACCCCCATTGCCTAGACTAGCTTAGTTAGGCCTTATCTTACTTATGTTGTCTGGAAACTGTTTAGCTAGACTTTATTTCTGTCTGGAGATTCTGAGTTGTATATATTCTTTCATATTCAGTAGCTGATATTTGTACTCTGGATATTTGCTGGGATGTTATCTTAGTCTATTTTATCATCTGTATTTCCTTGAGTTCAATATCATATCGTGCTTCTTCTTCCTTAGTTGTGATTGAGTTTACTTCTATCATGTCACCCCCATTCGGGGAGTATAAACTGCTTAGTACTATATTGCTAGATGTTGTGACCTAGGACAGCGTTCTACCGTCGACACTACGGCGTAGGCTGGACGTACCCACGTCTCGTGCCCTTACTCTAGGGTGCGGGTCGTGACACGTTTTTAGTGGTGGCCCATGCAGGTCTAGACTAGAAGTGTAGTGGTATTCGAACTAGAGTATCACTACAGCCTGCAGTAGGATATAGGACATTAATTTTTAAGGTACTCAATCACATTAGGAAAAAAATTCTTTTTATTGCCATCTAAATCCTTATTGTTAGCTGATCTTTTTAAATTTTAATTGTCCGCCTTTGTTATATCGCTTTTTTCTCAGAAATTGATACTCTTGTTGGTCTATCTTCAGGATGGTAGAGACTCGATCGCAGCGTACCATTCATGGGGATGCTATAGAGGGATCTGCTACCTCTCAGCCAGTTCAGCGGAGACAGGAGACTGCAGCTCCTGCCACCTCTGTTCGTATTGATACTCCAGCAGCAGCAGCAGCAGAGGGTATGCCTCCACCGGTTCGGAGGCAGGGCCTAGTCATCGCAGAGGAGCCCTTCCAGTAGCCGCCGCCTACAGGATACGTGGATGCGGCACAGATGTTCGCATACTTCCAGCAGTTCATGGACCGGCAGCAGGCTCGACAGGACAGGGGCATGGAGTTAGCCCTTATGACGATTGCAGCTCGACCAGTGGTTCAGCAGCCGAGGACACCAGGGATAGAGCAGTTCCAGAAGATGAGCCCCAGAGACTTCCTGGGGACAGAGGGGATTCTATATGCTGATGAGTGGATCGAGCAAATAGAGGAGATCTTCCGCCTGGCCAGGATACCAGAAGATCTCCAGATTGAGGCAACAGCTAGCCGGATGCGAGATCTTGCTCGCACCTGGTATCAGTCAGACCCCAGGGTGGAGGTAGCTGGGCAGACCTGAGAGGAGTTCAAGGGCTTCTTCAAGAAGAAGTTCTTTCCAGATTCAGCGCTCAGAGCCTTGGAGTCGCAGTTCGAGAGCTTGGTCTAGGGGAGCCTGTCAGTGGAGAAGTATGCTGGAGAGTTCGACCGCCTCGGCAGATTTGTAGAGGGCTTGAGCAAGACGGCAAAGGCCCAGAGGTTCCGGAAGGGTCTGGTCAAGGAGGTCAAGTCCTTGACCAAGGGCAACAGGGATGCCACATTCGAGAAGATCTTGATGGAAGCCTTATTGGCTGAGGATGATCTTGAGCTTAGGCTCAAGAGGGGGACGAGACCCAGTTGGGGGCAGCAGCAGCGGAGGCCAGGCCAAGAGGCCTCACTTCTAGCACCAGCAGCCGAGGCAGTTCTAGCCGCAGCCGATCCAGCAGAGACCAGTTCACCAGCAACAGTTTCAGCATCAAGCACCCAAGCAGCAGACAGTCAGTTGCACATTCTGTAAGAAGCCAGGGGCATAGATGGAACGAGTACAGAAAGAGGCTCGGAAAGTGCCTTCTTTGCGGAGCGGCAGATCACCAGCTGAGGGATTGTGCTAGGTCTGGGGAACAAGCAGCCCAGGAAGGAGGAGCCAGGGCTCCAGCAGGACAGCAGAGGGTACCAGTCCTACCGATACAGCATCAGAGGTTCGTCCAGCACCAGCAGCAGGCCAGGGGAGGCCAGCAGGGGCGAGGATTCGCCATTTTAGTAGAGGATACGGAGGCCATCGGAGAGCTGATCGCATGTTCGATTCTTCTCGACTCCAGTCCAGCTTTTGCATTATTCGATTCCGGTGCTTCGCATAGCTTCATATCAGTATCTTTTGCGATTATACATGGTATCGTAGCTGAATCATTGCCTAGGACTTATAAGATCATGACCGGAGGTGGCATTATCCTCGTGAGTGATGTTTGTAAGGGTCGGAGAGTAGTTTTGGGAGGCCGTGAGTTAGAGGTGAGCCTGCTCGTAATGCCATTGTCGAACTACGATATAGTACTCGGTATGGATTGGTTGAGCAGGCACCACGCCAGTATTGATTGCAGAGGGGGTAGAGTTCTCTTCAGAGCGTCGGGGAAGCCAGAGTTCGAGTACTCCAGACGTCAGGCAGAGCAGAGCAGCAGAGTTTTCTGTGGAGTCTCGGTTGAGGAGCAGGCGATTCCACACCCCTTGATAGTAGAGTATATGGATGTTTTTCCAGAGGAGTTGCCTGGATTACCACCAGACAGAGACATTGATTTCTCGATAGACTTGGTTCCAAGAGCGGAACCTATCTCTCAGCATGTCTATCGGGTAAACAATATTGAGTTGGTGGAGCTGAAGAAGCAGGTGGGTGAGCTGCAGGATAAGGGCTTCATTCGCTCGAGTTCGTCGCCATGGGGTGCACCAATGTTATTTGTGCCGAAGAAGGATGGGTCAGTACGGATGTTTATTGACTATAGGGCACTCAACAACCTCACGATCAAGAACAAATACCCACTGTTGCGGATCGACGATCTTTTTGACCAGTTGAGCGGAGCTCGGTTATTTTCCAAGATTGATCTGAGGTCGGGATATCACCAGGTGAAGGTGAAGAGGGAGGATATTCCCAAGACCACTTTCAGGATGCGGTACGGGCAGTTTGAGTTTTTGGTTATGCCGTTTAGGCTAACCAATGCACCAGCAGTATTTATGAACCTGATGAACAAGGTGTTCCACCAGTACCTGGATCAGTTTGTGGTGGTGTTCATTGACGACATCTTGATATATTCCAAGACTGAGGAGGAGCACGAGGAGCATTTGAGGATAGTGCTGGAGACTCTCAGGAAGGAGCAGCTTTACGGAAAGCTCTCCAAGTGTGAGTTTTTCTTGGACCGGGTGGACTTTTTGGGGCGTGTGGTGACTGGAGATGGTATCTCAGTTGACCCCAAGAAGATTGTAGCAGTTGAGGCTTGGGCAGCGCCGACTTTAGTTGCAAAGATTAAGAGTTTTCTAGGGCTGGCAATATATTATCGGAGATTTGTGCAGGATTTCTCTCGGGTTGTAGAGCCGTTGACTCGGTTGACCCAGAAGGATGCTGAGTTCGTTTGGTCAGAGGAGTGTCAGACAGCTTTTGATGAGTTGAAGAAGCGGCTTACGACAGCTCCGATTCTGACATTGCCTTCAGGATCGGGTGGATTCACTATTTATAGTGATACTTCAGGAAAGGGGCTGGGTTGTGTATTGCAGCAGCATGGGAAGGTGATTGCCTATGCTTCCAGGCAGTTACGTCCCCATGAGAAGAACTACCCTACCCACGACCTGGAGCTTGCAGCAGTGATATTTGCTCTGAAGTTGTGGAAGCATTATCTGTATGGAGAGAGGGTAGAGATTTTTACAGATCATAAGAGATTAAAGTATGTGTTCACTCAGAAGGAGTTGAACATGAGGCAGCGCAGATGGCTATAGTTGATGAAGGACTTTGATATCCTACTTCAGTATCACCCAGGGAAGGCCAACGTGGTTGTCGATGCCTTGAGTAGGTATCCGACAGCCATGTGTTTGACCGTGGATCGGCATTTGCTTGCAGACTTAGAGAGCCTTGGGATTGAGGTGATCGTGTCCGGAGTGCAGATGCAGTTATGGGGCATGCAGATTCAGTCAGATTTTGTGGAGAGGATCAAGGCGACTCAGTTTGAGGACGTTGCTCTGCGGTGTCTCCGAGAGTAGGTTCGAGCAGGATTGCTGGATGACGAGTTTTCTCTTGCAGAGGATGGTACCTTAAGGCACGGTTCCAGGTTATGTGTGCCTAGCGGAGAGCTCAGGAAACAGGTTTTGCAGGAGGCCCACAGATCTCAGTACTCTATACACCCTGGCCAACAAGATGTACCGAGATCTGAGGGAGCATGTTTGGTGGTCCAGGATGAAGCGGGAGGTGGCTCGCTTCATAGCTAGGTGCTTGGTCTGTCAGCAGGTCAAGGCAGAGAGGCAGAGGCCCGGTAGATTATTGTAGCCGCTGTCCATTCCCGATTAGAAATGGGAGCATATCACTATGGACTTCGTATCAGGATTTCCGCGTATACCTGGAAGGAAAGACGCGATTTGGGTCATCGTTGACAGGTTGACCAAATCGGCCCACTTCTTGCCATTCAAGGTGGGTACGTCTACAGAGAGGCTGGTGGAGATGTATATGTGGCAGATAGTCAGGATTCACAGGGTTCCGGTCAGCATCATCTCAGATCGGGATAGTCGCTTTACTTCCCATTTCTGGAGGAGTCTGCAGATTAGCTTGGGCACTCAGCTCAAGTTTAGTACTGCATACCACCCCCAGACGGACGGACAGTCAGAGAGGACTATTCAGACACTTGAGGATATGCTGCGGACGTGCGTCCTGGACTTTGGAGGTTCCTGGGAGGATCATCTTCATTTAGTGGATTTTGCTTACAACAACAGTTTCTAGGCCAGCATTGAGATGTCATATTTTGAAGCTCTATACGGGCGTAGGTGTCGTACACCCTTATCTTGGGATAATGTTGGTGAGCGAGCTTTACTGGGGCCAGAGATGGTTGTTGACGCAGTCGAGAAGGTGAAGCTCATCAGGGACAGATTTCGTGTGGCGCATGACAAACATCGGCACTGGGCCGATAGCCACCGGAGGCCCTTGGAGTTTGAGGTACAGTTTAGAGTAGGATTAGATTTAGGTTTGTTTGTTTGTGATTTTGATCATGTTTGTTTATCATAAATAATTGAGACCTTGCTTGTGATTAGGTTGGAGACCAGGTTTTCTTGAGGATATCTTCGACTCGTGGTATGATACGTTTTAGTGGAGGTAGGAAGCTTAGCCTGCGCTTCATCGGCCCTTTCGTTATCAGCGGGAGAGTCGGTGACGTAGCATACAGGCTAAACTTGCCGCCTGTACTTGTGGGGGTCCACAACGTATTCCATGTATTACAGTTGAGATGGTACGTGGCTGATCCTAGCCATGTGCTCGATCATTCAGAGATTGAGGTTGGACCTTCTCTCAGCTATCCAGAGCAGCCAGTGGAGATACTGGATCAACGGGAGAAGGTTCTGAGGAGCCAGGTGATACCTTTGGTACGCGTTGTATGGAGGCATCATTCTCCAGGAGAGTCTACCTGGGAGCAGGAGGATGAGATGCGCGAGCGTTACCCATATCTTTTTGGACCGTGAGGTATACTTTCTATCCTTCTCATCAGTTGTATTTCGCCTTTCAATTTCGAGGACAAAATTCTTTTAAGGAGGGTAGATTTGTCACTACCACATTCTAGTTTGAGGGTATTTTTGTCATTTTTGGGGTTATTTGAATTTATTAGAATTATTTGAATTTATGGGAATTTTTAGGATTTATTTTAGAATTGTTTGAATGAAGGTTGACTGGGTTGACTTTGACTTGGTAGGCTAACCTAGGAGCTAACCCTAGTTGAGTTTGGACTTGGTTAGGTCATGCAACCCTAGTTAGACTAGAGTTGACCTATGGTTTAGTTATTTGACTCAAGTTAGGATATTAAGTCATAAGCCATGACTTATGGTTGAACCAATGATTAAGAACTTGGCACATAGGAGCCCAAAGCCCAACCCACTAGCAACCCTAACCCAAATCCATACTTGGCCGGCCACTTAACCTAGTCCTAGGGATTCCCACCCTATAAATAATCTCCTCCATTAGGGCTAGCCTCCTTAGAATTTCACAAGTTT